>OZ020276.1:15341142-15795219 GCA_963971205.1 Aethes cnicana
TCTTTTCAGACTGAGCATGTAGGGTGTGTAAAAAAGTCGAATTATATCAATTCGCCGACGGTGTACTGTGCAACTTGTACTACTTGTAATAGTTGTAATGAACCGTCAAAGAATAATATTAGTCAGATCGAAAGTGTAAATACCGTGTCACAGAGTAATAATGTACAGATAGATCATTTTGTTAATTCACCAAGCATTAGTTCGGGTCAAACCGAACATGTAGGTACTGTGACACAGAGTAATAATGTACAGATAGATCATTTTGTTAATTCACCAAGCATTAGTTCGGGTCAAACCGAACATGTAGGTACTGTGACACAGAGTAGTAATGTACAGATAGATCATTTTGTTAACTCACCAAGCATTAGTTCGGTCAAACCGAACATGTAGGTACTGTGTCACAGAGTAGTGAAATTCAGAAAGCTCATTTTGTAAACTCACAAAACATTAGTTCCAATCTGGCTGAAAATGTAAATAATGTGTCACAGAGTAGTAATGTACAGATAGATCATTTTGTTAACTCACCAAGCATTAGTTCAGGTCAAACCGAACATGTAGGTACTGTGTCACAGAGTAGTGAAATTCAGAAAGTTCATTTTGTAAACATTAGTTCCAATCTGATTGAAAATGTAAATAATGTGCCACAGAGTAAAAATAAACAGAATGATCACTGTGTTCCATCATCTAAAATTTTATCTCAGAGCAAACAAGTGATTAAGAATAATGATAGTGAGCGGGCGGAACACAGGGATCTTTCGCAAAAGATTAGTTCAGCGCAGACTGACCATTTATGCAATAGGTCAAAGATTAGTTCAGCGCAGACTGAACATGTATGTGATGTGACAAAGATTAGTTCAGCGCAGACTGAACATGTATGTGATGTGTCAAAGATTAATTCGTCACAAAATGTATGTGTAAGTAATGTACACCACGGTGACTAGTCGCAAGCGGATCGCGCGCGTAGTTTACCTATCTCTAACAGTACCGGCGGTCGGCCCATTTTAAGATTCGAAGTTTGCGGTTTCCGAGGTACGGGTTTAGTAGATACAGCGGCTAAAAGTAGTATAGCAGGGTATAGTCTGTTCGCGTTATTAAAGAAACTGAAGCATCCCTTTCGCGATGCTTGCATGACTATTAAGCTCGCTGATGGTATAGTGCGTGACGCCAAGGTTAAGCTTGCGGATGTTGAGGTGATACTTGAAGGATCTTCGATACCTACTACATTCGTCATTCTTCCAGACGCTGTAAATAATGACACACTGCTAGGTATAGATTTCTTACGTAAAGCTCAACTGGTTCTCAACATTCCTGACAATTTATGGTTTACAGCTGCCCAACCTCAGGACATTCACCCACTCCTGTCTGAAACGTCTAGGAATTACGTGGGGTATGCGACCGCGGATGTTCTTCGGTGTGACGAGGGTACCATGCTGACTCCGCAGGAGAAGGCGATCCTGGCGGAAACCTTGCAGGAATACGAGGATATCTTCAGAGAAGGGGGAGGTCCAACGCCGTTCGCAGAGCATTGCATTGATACGGGTGACCACAAACCCATCGCCACGCCGCCATATAGACTCACGCCAGCCAAGAAAGACATCATGGAAGCTGAAATCAATAAGATGCTGAAGGATGGAATCATCGAGGAGTGTGAGTCCCCGTGGGCTGCGCCGGCTCTCTTAGTGCCAAAGAAAGACGGATCCGTAAGATTCTGTGTTGACTATAGGAAGCTCAACGCAGCCACAAAGAGTGACTCTTATCCACTGCCCGTTATTGACGACTTGTTACAGTACACAGGAAAAAGCTGCTACATGAGCACCATCGATTTGCGCTCCGGCTACTGGCAAGTCTCTGTCAAGGAAGAGGATCGGGATAAGACTGCGTTCGTGTCACCTTTTGGAGTCCACAGGTTTACGCGAATGCCGTTCGGATTGCGGAACGCTCCCGCAACGTTTCAACGATTGATCGACAGATTTCGTTCCGGTGCATCGCTGAAAGGCTCGACTGTACTAGGGTATATAGACGATCTGATCGTGATATCTGACAACTTCTCGCAGCATATAGAGGACTTACGTGCAGTTCTAGATCGCTTGCGTGTCTTCAATTTGCGTGCCAACCGCGCCAAATGCGTGTTTGCGAGAGAAAGTGTTAAGTACTTGGGGCACATCATCACACCCCAGGGACTCGCACCTGATCCAGAAAAGATCAAAGGAATATCAGAGATGAAGGAACCTACCTCTGTGAAGCACCTGAAGAGCTTCTTACAGACGTGCGCGTGGTTTCGAAAGTTCGTTCCAGGGTTTTCTCAAGTCGCCCAACCATTGACTATGCTCACGAAAAAAGATCAGCCATGGTTGTGGGAAGAAGCTCAGGTCAACGCATTCAACGAACTGAAAAGGCTACTTACCTCATCGCCGATATTGATCCAGCCAGATTATTCTCGTCCATTCGTCCTCAGAACCGACGCCAGCAGTTATGCTCTAGGCGCGGCTTTACTACAGGGGGAGTCTCAGAAGGAAGAACGTCCAATCGCGTACGCCAGCCGCCTACTCACACCTGCCGAGCGGAACTACTCTACAACAGAGAGGGAAGCCCTTGCAGTTGTGTGGGCCGTTGAGAAGTTCCGTGGCTTCATTGATGGACACTCTGTTCGTGTTGGTAGTGACCACCAACCGTTGAAATGGTTACTTACCCTGAAGTCACCGACAGGAAGACTCGTACGCTGGGCGATGAAACTCCAATCCTTCGATCTTCAAGTGGACTATACACCTGGAAAGGCAAACGTGATCGCTGATTCACTTAGTCGCCCTCCGTGCGAAGACGAAGCTCGCACTTATTGCGGAGTATGCACTGTGATCATCGAAACGCCGCGGTGGGAAGCCTCTGCTCTGCGTGATGACCAGCTCGCCGATCCAGAAGTAGCGAAGATCATGAAGGCCCTGGAAGGAAAAGATGAATTAGAGAATAACAGGTGGTCTGAGAGAGGTTACCATATGTGTCAAGGAGTCTTGTACAGATATACGAACGTCGACACCGAAGAACCGCAGCTGGTGATACCTGAAAACAGAAGAAAACAAGTTATGTTCGAGTGCCACGACGCTCCTACCTCAGGACATGGAGGTATAGATCGGACACTCCATAGAATTTCCCAACGCTTCTTCTTTCCGGGCATGCGTCGTTTTGTTTCAGACTACCTGAAAACTTGCATAGAATGTCAAAGGTTTAAGCCGTCAAACCAGAAACCAGCAGGACTTCTACAAACTCCCGTTCCAGGGCAAAGGTTTGAAGTATTAGCTGTTGACCTGTTTGGTCCACTTCCAAAGGGAACTAAAGGGGAGAAATGGGTACTCATAGTGGAAGACACCGCTAGCAAGTGGGTCGAAGTTTTCGCACTTGTAGAAGCTACTGCAGAAGTATGTGCCAAAACATTAATAGAGGAAGTCTTCTTACGTTTCGGGTTCCCTCGGCGTGTTATTTCTGACAACGGAGTCCAGTTTGTTGCGGAAGTGATGCAGAAGGCCATGTTTACCCTAAACGTGAAGCAAAATCTCATCCCACTGTACCACCCGGAAGCGAACCCGGTTGAGAGAAAAAATCGTGACTTAAAGACGCAGCTTGCAATCCTGGTCCAGGATCATCATAATGATTGGCCACAAGCGCTTCCTTTCATACAATTTGCATTGAACTCTTCACTAACCAAGTCTACGCAACAGACTCCAGCGTATCTGACTTTTGGTCGTGAGTTGAGGTCACCACTGGATGTACAAAGTGACCTGCGTGCTGTGATCATGGCGGAAAACTACGTACCACAGATCACACCGTATTTGCTCAAACTGGTGGATACACTTAGCTCAAGTAAAGAAGCTATTGAGAAGAATCAAGACATTCAAAAGGCTGCTAAGGATCTTCGACGTCAACCTGATGAACTGGAAGTTGGTGATCTGGTTCTTATGAAATCACACGTCCTTAGCAATGCTTCAAAAGGTGTCACTTCCAAGTTCGCACCTAAACGTGATGGACCCTACGTAGTAAGCAAGAAGTCGAGTCCTACAACTTACTGCGTCGCGTTTCCTGACAAGCCTCAAGAGATAGTAGGGAAGTACCACATCTCCGATTTGAGGCGTTATCACGGTAGAGAGGGTGAATGTCTTAAGGCTCCGGTCGCTCCAGCTCGTCGTAGAGGGCGACCTCGCAAACGTTAGTTTTCTCGTCGGTTTGACTATTTGTGAGGGCACTTTCCTAGTCAAAAGGGGGAGTATATAGGAATACGGATGCGAGACCGCACCCGTTAAATCAAATCTTGTCCGTTGCGCGCGGTTAGAACCCACGCTTACGTTCAAATGTTTCCCGTCCCTTTCTTTTATATATAGCCGACTAGTGCCGTCCTTTTTCACAGGACGCGCCCGCGTCCGCAGTCCGCTCGCCGCTCGCCGCTGTGCTGGCAATGAATTCTCGCCTTGTCTGTTTTTACCTAGTTTTAACCGATTAAATCGTGTAGTGCATCATTTTTCGTGCTTATAATATTACAGACGGTTATAGAATTGCGGTGTTTTCACTTTTCTCCACATCATCTCGTACCCGAAACTACATACTCAAATAAACATTTTATCTATCTTTCACTTTTCTCCAATATTGAGAAGTCAGTTTTTCAATTTTAATTTTCTGTTATGTTTGTTTAATGTCATTAGTTTTACTTTGGCTTTTAATGTAATGTTACTTGTAAATTATTCGTTTTATGTATATTTCTTTTTTGTTTATTTCTATTATAGAAATAAACGAAATTTATTTGTGCATGTCGAAATGAAAATGTTTCAATGTAATAGAAATGCGCCTACGCGAGGATTGGTTTCTTGCTTTTATTCTTTTATTTGCACATTTTTTTCTCTTCCATTCTGCTTTAATTTTCGTTAGGGTGCCATACTACAGGGTCAGATATTTATGGTCACTCTTGTTTTTCAGATATATCTGATGGCGACCGTACGGACTTGGACTAATTTATGAGCCATGACATACTTCTCCGTAGCAGGCGTGTAAATTCAACAAAGAAAAAAATTCCAATCCGATAAAATTATTGGTTCATATTTCAGTCACGGGAAAAAATCCGAAGTATTCTCTTTATGAAGGAAGATGAAAGTTTAATGGCATTTTATTAGAAATAATAGAAATAGAAAAAGAAATAAATTTATTTGACATTACAATCGGCATAGATATACACAATTAAAAACTAAAAAGAAAGAAACATGGAAATCTGTGTCGGAGTGCCAAATAGGGAGCCACTCAGCATTATGCCGTGGCGCTCGAAAGCGTCGGCGCTGATTTTCAGTGGCCCCCTAGGTGACCACACGAACGACAGTCAAACAGAAACATTCACAAAAAATAAACATTACAACTAAGACATAAAAGGGAAAAATAAAATAAAGACAAACCAAAAATAAAATAAAAATAAAAATACACAATTTACAAAGTCTATCAAATCATAATAACAAAACAAAAAGACACTAGCGCCATATAAAATAGAATTCAAGAAAGAAGGTGCAATGCAAGAAACTGTAATAAATAAATGTAAGTATATAGAAGTGGTCTCTGCCTACCCCTATGGGAAAAGGCGTGATATTATGTATGTATGTATGTATATAAAAAAAATGAAAAAAACTATTTGATTTCCCAGCTCTTGGCACAACACAATGATATATACGGAAATTATTTCCAGGTAGGTGGGTAGCGGGGAATATGGGACCATTTCACAGAAAACAATGAAAGATATTAAAATAATTAAATTGTAAAATAATTAAATATTTTGTAGTTGAAAAAGTAAATTTTTACATTTAATTTTAAAACTTTGTTTATTTTTCAAGTTACGGATGGGCGGTGGAATGTTATTCCAGCATCTCGAGGCTGCGTATCGGAAGCTGCCACGGAACGCTGCAGTGTGGTTCTGTGGACACAGCAGCTGGAGGAACCGCGCGGGCCTCGTCAACGAAGACCTTGCATTGCGCGCCCAGATAAGTCTGTTATATAGATACGCGGGTGCCTGGTTATGTACATGTTATGTATTACCTCTGAAGATGCCAGTAAAACATTTTACTGTACCAGCAAACATGGAGCAATATAGAAACTGAGTACTACTACTACAGCCTATTTGCGTTCCACTGCTGGGCACAGGCATCCTCTTATCACGAGAGGGTTTGGGCTGTAGTCCCCCAGGCCCAGTGCAGATTGGGGACTTCACACAGATCTTTGAATTGCTTCGCAGATGCGTGCAGGTTTCCTCACCATGTTTTCCTTCACCGAAAAGCTCAGTGGTAAATTCAAATTGAATTTCGCACATAAGTAAACTTAAGAGGTGTGAGCCGGAATCGAACCCCCGACCCTCGGCATGAGAGGCGGTAGGTCGAACCACTAGGCCACCAATGCTTCAAAAAAACTCAGTAAGCTCGTTAAAATATTCTAAATATGGAACCACCATTTCATTCCACGATAGGACTTCAAACGTTTGGTCACGTTAATAAAGCGGTGAGAGATAACTTGAATAAAAGATACCCCTAGAATATTTCGTTATTCAATATCAATTTAACGCTGAATATAAATAATTATAGACATTTGTTTCATTAAACGTTTGATCTTGTCGTGGCCGCTAGCCAATTTGTAGAGGCAAATGTTTGTTGTCATGTTATTATCTCTTACTTAAATGAAACATATAAATGCAAAAGTAACTCTGTCTGTCTGTCTGTCTGTTACCTCTTCACGCACGCCCGGTAAAACGCATAATTCCCGCGGGAACGCGATTACCTAACTCCACGCGAGCGAAGTCGCGGGCAAAGCTAGTTTTCAAATAAATTTATTTTTCACTCCTCCTATTCGAAAAGAAGTACTTTGTTCCCCGTTTAGAGGGAGCAAAATGCGATTTTGCTCCCTCTCCATTTCTACCCCGCAAACAGCGAGCAAAGTAAGATTTTGCTCTCTAGGGAGCAAAGTACGATTTTGTTCCCTGCTGCTACTGGTTTTCTCATAGGAGCAGTGAAAAGCAGAGTGTGCAACACGGTAGCAAAATTATTTAAACCTTGGGTGACGTAGCGGTAAAATATGCCATTTTGCTCCCTAGTCATACAATCTACTATTATTTTGTTACAGATGTGTGTCACTTCACTCCGCTCACTGCACTAAGTCATACGAATTTAAAACGACATGGTAAGAAATAGAGTTACAAATGCCTGGTGTGGTGTTGATTTTAGATGCAGTATCTAATTTTCATCATAAAAAAAAATACATTGAAAATTCAGTTAGGAATTTTAACTCCAACTGGGTGAATCCTGCGGTTATAATAGGGATGACGACAGGGTGAAGAAATCGAAATTCTAATTAGTCCGTCAGTCAGGTAATAAAAAAATATTAGACACGTATTTTTTTGTTTTATCAAATTAACAAAGAACGACTAAGTTAAAACGAATTAAAGTTGAAGAGTGGGGGCTTACTACGTCACCGTTAGGAATAAATCGTACCTAACCGTGACGTCACGCGACATTTCAACTCAATATATCTCCGTATAAGTATGATTACGTGAAAAAAGAAAAAAATCGTGTCCAATACTTTTCAATAATCTTCCTAATAGACTAAGAAAAAAAACTTGTCGTCATCCCTATTCACGTAGGTCGCGATTTTCCCATTCCCGTAGTAATTTCAGGTATCCACTCGTAAAGCTCCTATTCCGCAAGGAACCTTAGTATTTGCCAAATTTCAGCTTTCTACGACTAGTAGATGGAACTGTGCGTTGACATACAACGCACAGTTCCATTTTCACTCTGTTACGGACATTGGTTTTGTTTAGCATACAGGAGACTATTACCTTAGCGCAAATCTCTAAGGAGATCGCGCCTTTGCATTTAAATTTTACAACGCGTAAAGGTAAGTTAATAAAATGCATTCCGTACTATCGTAGTATTTGATGTAAAACGTTGAACTTTAAATTCTTATGAAGTCTATTACTTACTGCTTTTTCCAGACATTTTCATACTGGAGACCACATTTCTCTTATTACCAGAATATAGTTTATGTTTTGAACGTGCACTGCAAAAATATACGTCATGACGGTGATGATTTGTCCGAAAATGGCCGGTTTCAAAAGTTCAGAACACAAAGAGACTGAAACATAGTCCAGGTTGGCGGTAGTAGAGGCAATACGCTTGTTTTGACCGGTGGCATTTTAGGTCATGGCTGCTCAGGTAAGAAAATCGTTTTTTTTCTCCTTTTTGAATAAAATCTTACTATAATGATCATTTGACTCTCTTTTAACCTCGACAACTTTGTGGGTAGTGACGTCACTGGCGATATTATCAGCGTAATCGTATACAAGCATACCTAATCAATTTGCAAGCCTCGTCAATATTGACCCGACGGACGAGCTGTGATTGGGCGGGCGTGACAAAGGAAAATAGATGATCGTCATCCTTCTGATGCGACAACTCATTAAAATGTAACCAACCCATTTTTTTTCCGTTGCCGTGGTAATTTCGGGAAATCCTCTCTTAATGTAATTACACTCCCAAAGACCCTACATGCGACCAGTAGTTTTGGCTGTGCATTGTCAGTCAGTAACGAAAGAGTCTTATAATAAAAAATTCATTGTATTTTTCACATTTTCCCGAAAAAACTGATGCTTTGTTAGTAGTTTCAGTTACCGCCCACGGCTTTTATCGCTCGCCTTTTTTTTCAGCATTTTAAACTAGATCAATGGAAATCCAGGATAAATCATTCATAGCATGAAATATCAAGCAATATAAAGTATAGTGTAAACATCGTGAGGAAACCTGCACGCATCTGCGAAGTAATTCAAAGATATGTGTGAAGTCCCCAATCCGCACTGGGCCCGCGTGGGGACTATAGCCTAAACCCTCTCGTGATGAGAGGAGGCCTGTGCCCAGCAGTGGGCCGTAAATAGGCTGTTGTAGTAGTACTAGTAGTAGATAAAGTATAACCTACGCGCTACGCCTTTCTTCGAAACGAATATTCTATTTCAAGGGGGATTCATGCCTAATAGTTCAGAACACTAAAACTTTATGTGAAAGAATACATTAAGTACTTAATGAGAAAGTTTGTCCCTACTTAAAGAATAATCTATCTGGATATGTACCCAAGTTCTTTCTAATTTCCTTAAATCAATAATAATGCCTTTTTGCTACTTCAAAGGCCAGTTTTGCCATCCTATATACGTTTAGGGTTCCGAAGTCCGCAAGGAACACTTATAGTTTCACCATGTGAGATGTTTAGTTCTAGAAGGCTGTAATTTGGCATGAATAAACACGCCAAACACATAATACATATTAGTTACGCCAAAAAAGTGGTACCTACTTACAATAAAATTTCGATTATTTTTAAGGGTACCTCCCCTACCTGTAAAGTAGCGTGTCGTTGAATTGGTCATAAAAATATAGTGGGTTTGTTAAGATCATTTTTGATTAACAAGGGATGCGTTTGTGAAATATTGAGTTTTTTTTTTGTTAATCATTGTGAGTGAATCGTTGGCCCGCGTACTGGTACACACACATTTACAAGTGTACAGTCGTCCTCACACGCACACAGATGTCCTCGCACGCAAACATTGACACTTCATTCGAATTGTGTTCTAAATCGTGCTTTTATAGGCCGTGTCCGCCCTTTGCCATCAGGGAATCCTAACAAAAGGGTCCTAATTTAGGACTTTAGCTTACTGTTTAATTTTAGTTCAATTATGTATTGTAGGTTCGCAATTCTTAACACTCCACTTAAGTGGCAGTGGGCGGGGCACATTGCTCGCAGGACTGATGGCCGATGGGGCAAGAAAGTCCTGGAGTGGCGTCCGCGAACCGGTAGACGAGCTGTCGGTAGGCCTCCAACAAGATGGAGTGACGACCTTGTAAAGGTCGCGGGAACGCGGTGGATGCGAGTGGCGCAGGACCGGTCTGAGTGGCGCGCCTTGGGGGAGGCCTATGTCCAGCAGTGGACGTCTATCGGCTGAAATGATGATGATGATGATGATGTATTGTAGGCAGTTACTTTTTAGTGCTGTTTTGTAGATAAATAAACTTTAATTAATTTATGTCATTATTTAAATTATTTCCGCCATTTTTGATATCATTTTTGATATTCAATTTGAATTTACCACTGAGCTTTTCGGTGAAGGAAAACATCGTGAGGAACCTGCGAAGTAATTCAAAGATGTGTGTGAAGTCCCCAATCCGCACTGGGCCCGCGTGGGGACTATAGCCCAAACCCTCTCGTGATGAGAGGAGGCCTGTGCCCAGCAGTGGGCCGTAAATAGGCTGTTGTAGTAGTAGTAGTAGTAGTAGTGATATCGAACAAATCATTATTGAATGAAGCACTGTTAAGATGATTTTCACATGAGTAGGTATTATTTTACGCATTGCCACAAAATAATTCACAAACGTCGCGTACTGTTCACAGTCTGTGTAGTGGATAATACCGAACATTTGTCGGGTTGCCACCTTCCCTAAGAAATGGTTGAGGGAGGCGATGGCTGAGATACGCGTCACTCTCGTGAACGGGTGCTGTCTGTGGGGTACGGTCTGTTCATGCTTGCAAGAACGTTTAAAAATAATCATTAGCTTTAAATATATTACTAAGTCAAACATTTTAAGCGAGAGACCTCATCATATTCTTATTGACATGTATTAATGAACTCTTTTATACATGATGTATTTCATTATTTATTGACATTTTGAGACTGTCGACATCTATGGAATTTATATTTATTTGGCAATTGGAGACTATACATCCCTTCAATGTAATTTTAGTACGTACCTATATGTATATTTTATAAATATAATGTAAATTTTGAAAAAAGGCCTTCTGCTTAATTTTGTTGCCGCGCTTCTTCTCAAGCAATGGGACTAGAAAGCGCTGGTAAATTCTTTTTCTGACGTGTAAAAGTGCCCCTATGTGGCCAATTTGCTGAATAAATTATTGAATTGAATTGAATTGATTTTTACCTACATACTTTTGAATGTAAGGCGCTTTGAAGCCGGCTCAAACAAATTGTCATTGAAGTTATAGGTAAGTACTTACTCGTACTTCGGTTCGGTGATTCTTTATAATTTATCTCAGACACTCAAGCCTCGAATTCAGAGTACCTAAGTACAATGGAGTCCTACACACGCGTTACAAAAAGCTTTTAAGCTTCAAAAGCTCATGTATCACTCACATTTAGTTGTATTTACAGAACTCTCATAACGATATTTTCAAAACAAGTTGCTTCTGTGTTTGTACTTCAGACCATTATAATTAAATACTAGCTACCCATGACTTCGCTGCGTTAGGATCTATTATCTATACTGTGCCCGCGTGTAATTCGATTAATTCGTTCCAGCGGGAACTATGCGTTTTACCGGGATAATAAGTAGCCAATGTCCTTCCCCGGAAATCCAGCTATCACCATATCCAGCTAACCCCATTTTGTCAAGCGCCACAGTTCCAAGGAACACCCCTTTCCATCTCCAAGAGTATCGGGATCCTTGGTGTTGACATTGATAGTGGTGTACAGTTCCGGGGCTATCTGGAGGGCAAGGCAAAGCTTGCCGCCAAAAAGCTGGGAGTGCTAAACCGGTCCAAGCAGTACTTCACTGCGCGGCAACGTCTCATGCTTTATGAAGCGCAAGTCAGGCCGCACTTCGAGTACTGCTCATATCTTTGGGCCGGGGCGCCCGCTTATCAGCTTAATCCCCTTGACTCCATGCAGAGACGTGCCACTCGAATCGTCAACGATCCCCTACTCTCAGACCGGTTAGAACCTCTTAGCCTTCGGAGAGACTTTGCATCTCTCTGCGTTTTCTACCGTCTGTATAATGGGGAGTGTTCAGAGGAACTGTTTAGACTGGTGCCAACCGCTTCCTTCTATCATCGCACCTCTCGTCATCGGCAGGGTGTTCATGCCCATTTCCTTGAGACATTACGCTCGTCTACGCGTCGGTTCTCTAGAACGTTTTTAGCGCGTACTATAAGCATTTGGAATGAACTCCCTGCTGAAATTTTCCCTCTGCGCTACAATATGGGATGTTTTAAAAAGGGTGTCATTAAATATCTACGGGACCGGCAACGCATTGGTGACGCCTCTGGTGTTCCAAATGTCTATAGGCGGCGGTAACCGCTTTCCATCAGGTGGGCCGTCTGCCTGTTTGTCCGTCTATAATACTAATAAAAAAAACATCGAAATCGGTCCAGCGGTTTAAGCGTCAGAGGTGACAGACAGAGCATTTATAATAGGGTGAAAATAGCTAATTCCGAGTTTTTTCAGCTTCACCACTTTCACCAGCCATGGATTGATTTGTTGCCCCCGAAAACCCATTTCTTTCAAATTTCGTCCAAATCGTTAGAGCCGTTAGAGTTTTTTTCTTTCTATACCTTCCCTGAATCACAGGGAATAAAACAAAAAAAGAATGAGCTAAATCGGTCCAGCAGTTCCCGAACCTTAGTCAGACTAACACACGGCAATTCATTTTTATACATAAGAAGATTAGCGCATTCTGTATGGATGGCACTCACTCCACACTATTACTGTTCGTGTCTTACTGGCAGACGCTTAATTAGATCTTTTGCACACGACATTTCCATTAAATGGAATTTAAGGTCAGGCAGGCACTTACGTGCCGTTTAATAATCTCGCGGGTATATTAAATAACCTACTTATTTTTATAAGAAGAAAGTAATAAAATCATTTCATCAACGACACAACTTAGAAGGCGTGCGGCGAAGTACTTTGGTATAAACTTTTTACGCAGACTTTATCTACATAATACTATTGTTTAATTCCCGCGCCTCCTAATAGAATAGAGTATGTTAATACTAAATCAGATTGGGCGTGGTTAGGTATAGGGATGACGACAACTTTTTTTCCTTAGTCTATCAGGAAGATTATTGAAAAGTCTTGGACACGTATTTTTTATTTTTTCACGTAATCAAACTTATACGGAGATATATTGAGTTGAAATGTCGCGTGACGTCACGGTTAGGTACGATTTATACCTAACGGTGACGTAGTTAGCCCCCACTCTCCAACTTTAATGCGTTTTAACTTAGTCATTCTTTGTTAATTTGATAAAACAAAAAATATACGTGTCTAATTTATTTTTTTACCTGACTGACGGACTAATTAGAATTTCGATTTATTCGCCCTGTCGTCATCCCTATTCTTAATTTGTTCGCAAACCAACATTCCCAGTGAAGCAATTTGATTTTAATTCCTCAAGAGATAATAATTTGCGTTATAATGAATGACGTGACTTACATCATCTTGAATAATCTCTTACATTCAAAGCTCTGCATATTTTAAAATTAGGTATAAATTTGATACGCTTACTTCCATAACCTTTTTTGTACTTAAAGTAATAATTAATTTGAACGTCTTTATTCCGCGCTAGAATTAATTCAAGCCGACTGCCGTTGAATCAATTCACGTTAACTGCTGGAATGGAATAATTCTTTTCGAGTGAGCGTTGAGAGGCTTTCTTTAATAATAACATAGATTCATTATTACCCAATATCCTTCATTGCCATGTCTCCTGTTCTCGCACGACCCATAATGTCTCTATTTATATACATAAATTTCAAGTATTTTCTTTGAATGAAAATCTGCAATTGGTCAATTTTTCAATTTGTTTCAGTACCCGACGTGGATATATAGACGAGCAGCAGTATAAAGAGGCAGGGCTCCATCAAGACGGGCCGACGACCAAAGAAATATACTAAAATGTTATAAGCCGTGGTGGCCTAGTGGTTTGACCTACCGCCTCTCATGCAGAGGGTCGTGGGTTCAAATCCGGCTTGCACCTCTGAAATTATTTAGGTGCGAAATTCAATTTGAATTTTTCACTGATCTTTTCGGTGAAGGAAAACATCGTGAGGAAATCTGCACGCATCTGCGAAGTAACCAAGGATGTGTGTGAAGTCCCCAATCCGCACTGGGCCCGCGTGGGGACTATAGCCTAACCCTCTCGTGATGAGAGGAGGGCTGTGCCCAGCAGTGGGCCGTAAATAGGCTGTTGTAGCAGTAGTAGTTATAATACTACGTTATGATGTTACGAGAACCTACCTTAAATGTAATAGGTGGTACTAAAATGAACTAAGCTAATACATATATCCATCTCTAAATATCTAATACGTATGTATACTTATTACAAAAAAATGAAACGTGAAATATTAATAGTTATTTTCTATGACATAGGTACCAATATAATAAGTGTGAATTTGTGTCTGTCCCCTTTTCAAGTTAATTGGCTTGATTTTTTGTTCGGAAATGGTTGAAAGACTGAAGAGTGACAAAGGATACTTTTTACCGCTTAAATCCTCCCTTACCTGGTGCCTACTTGCTGTCAGTGGGTGAAACGGGCGGTGGAAGTTAAGTACGGAAAAGGGATGGAAGACAAAGTCATTGACGTCAGTTTATAATTTATACCTCCATACCTAATATTTTTGAAGTTATAATGAGGGTCTGTTTCTAAAGAGCTTGATAAAAATTGAGTTTTCTCGGAAATGATTTAAATAATAATGCTTACAAAATTCAGACTCTGATTCGATCATTTTCCAAAAATTACCCGATCTGTCTTATACTTTAATCGCGCTAATCTTGTATATTTCTCTGTTTATGTATTTATTTATCCAAGCGATCTCAGAAACGGCTTTAACGATTTGGACGAAATATGGAATATTAGGGGTTTACGAGGACGAGAAATCGATCTGGCAAGGTCTCATATCTGAGGAAACCCGGTTTCTTTCATCACCCGAGCAAAGCTCGGTTGCCCAGGTCCTAGGTAGTAAAATAAGGACACCATAAGCTAGTTACCCTCTCATGATGAGGGGAGGCCTGTGCCCAGCAGTGGGACGCAAATTGGCTGTAGTAGTAGTAGTAGTAAGGTAGTTGCAATGTAGAAATGATTCTCAACATTAAAAAAATAACCAGCATACAGCCATTAAAACCACATCTTCAGGGTAGGCAACACATTCGCTATGTTTTCATTATTCCTAATGAAACTACTGGAAACACTACAATACTAGGTAGCCTCAATTATTCAGTTGTCAAGCAATAAAAAAAATGCATTTTTTTTAATAGTCTATATTGTCTCCCACTGCTGGCCAAAGGATTCCCCGTGGATTCCCCCCTCCATAGCTCTAGATTCTCGGTAAGCTGTTTCCAGCCTGCTTTGAATTCAACAATGTCATCCCGCCATCTCTTTTTTGTTCTTCCTTGGTTCCTAATAGCCATTCGTCGGGGTCCAATCTGAAACACTTTTGGCCCACCGATCTGGATGCAGCTAGCAGACGTAACCAGCCCAGTCCCATTTCAGTTTGGCGGATACAAACATCTGCTTATTTTATTTCTGGCTTTAAAAACAGCGCGATACTACAATAAAGCGATAAAGCATAAAAATACTTACTTTTTAGTGTATTTACACTTGACAGCCACTACGATGAGCAGCACATTTGCCACCAAAGACAGCAAGATCAAAGGCACGTAAAGGGCGATGAGAACCGGCTCCGGCTGAAAAAGTATGTCCAACTCTGCACCTAGCACGAAACTTCCATTCAAGGCCACAGCTAGGTCTTCCAACGGACCTAAGTCCCTCGAGGTCACGTTGGGAGACATCGTCAACTATTTTTGAGCATTTTCACGCACTTCACTTATTTCGTACCCATTTTTCGTTGTGTTGCTTCTTTGGAATGCTGAGGTCACCTTAATTTCGAGAGGAGATTCAAATTAGAGGTTGTTTGGTTAATTTTTTTTCGTTTTTTTTTTTTTGCGGAGCCTTTAAAGCTTAGTTGTTTGACCTACCACCTTTCATACAGAGAGTCAGGGGTTCAAACCCTGTCCGCACTTTTGAGTAAATACTACCTATGTGAACATCAATTTGAATTTACAACTGAGCTTTTCAGTAAAGGACAAACATCGTGAGAAACCGTGAGTACCTTAATGCAAAGATAATATGGGTCTCTAATCTGCAATCAACCTAAGAATTGCCCATAATTACTTATGTAGCCCGAAGAATTGCGAACCTTAAATGGCAGGGGTTAGGGGGCGGGGCACATTGCTCGCAGGACTGATGGCTGATGGGGCCGGAAAGTTCTCGAGTGGCGTACGCGAACCGGGAGACGAGCTGTCGGTAGGCCTCCAACAAGATGGAGCGACGATCTCGTGAAGATCGCGGGAAACCGGTAGAAGCAAGTGACACACGACCGGTCTGAGTGGCGAGCCTTGGGGGAGGCCTATGTCCAGCAGTGGACGTCTTTCGGCTGAAATGATGATGATGATGATGACTATGCTCGGAACATCTCTCCGTCTTCCCGTTGGACGAAATCAGAGGCGACGACATACTGTACTTATTTATATACGGACGGCCGGATTGGTCTAGTTGGTAGTGACCCTGCCTTCTGTTCCGACGGTCGCGGGTTCGAGTCCCGCTCGGGGCAAACTTTGTGTGATGAATACGAATGTTTGTACTCGAGTCATGGATGTTTAGTATTTATATATGTATGTATTTCTCTATATAAGTATTTATATCGTTGTCTAGCACCTATAGTACAAGCTTTGCTTAGTTTGGGGCTAGGTCAATATGTGTGAAATGTCCCAAGATATTTATTTATTTATTATATGCTGTGCCATTAGGCTGTCACGGTTTACACGAGCCAAATCGATTGTTTTAATTAATTTGCATTATCTTTTTACATTATAAAGTAACTCAATCATTCTTATTGCAGCTCATTTTAATGGCTTTCCACTGGACCAGACTAAGCTCATTCAATCCAGCTCATTACCTCCACGTTCAATGAAAATACTTATTTTATTTAACATATAAATTGCCTTTGAAACGTTAGGTATTTTAATAAAGTTGCAGTTTTCATGATTTACATTTAATATTTGCATTCCTAGATAGGTTAAATATGTGGAATTTCTATTAATTTAATAAGAGCTATGCTTTTACAAATTTAAAGCAAATAAACGTTCATTCATTAATTCATTTGTGGAAATTGAAAATCCCCCAACAAAAATCGATGACAGGACATCGGAAGAGCTGCTAATGTTGAAACTTCTATACTTCACGGTTTTCTTAAAATATAGCCAAGAAAACACTCGATTTCACTCAAATAAAGGGCTACAGAGAGGGCTATGTTCGTTGTTTCCATGGAATATCGGATCTGATTAATGTGGTGATCCGACAGAGAACAAGACTTTCGACATAGCCCAAATAATTAGCTCGTTGAACTGGCAATGAGCCGGCGGTCACATCGCGAGAACTGCGGATAAGCGTTGGAGTAGACGCTTTCTCAAATGGAGACCACGTGTGTGTGTGGTGTGGGGCGATCTTTTGCCAGGTGGAGTGACGATTTGCGCAAGGTGGCCGGTGTAAATAGGATTCGGGACACCTTGGACCGAGTTGCAGGCTGTTGATGATGATGACACTCGACTATGGGATTCAGGTATCGCTCACACCACACCATCAATCCTATAGTGAGTGGGCCATACATTTTTTTTTAACAATTCGAAAAAATCGGGTGGGCTGTGCGCTATACCAATGATAATATAAAAAAAAATGATAGCTGATTCTGTGGATAAAATACCGTCATAACCTTTTTTCTTGCCCTATATAAATAGCACCTCTATTTTTTGCTGTCGGGGGTAAAATGGGGCTTATGTGGAAATGTTTTGCTGTCGAAAGACAACAGCCTTCCTTCATACATAATATGACATTGATTGGCGTTCTCATCTCAAGGTTTACCATAGATACTGATTGAGAAAAGGCCTTAGATTGGGCAACGGCCACGCTCAGGATTTACGATCTTCTTAAACCTGCGGCAATTTGGCTCATCCCTCAAGCGACCTTTTGTACACCTGCGCCCATAATCGATAGTAAATATGAAACAACTTTGTGAAATGTTTGAAGTAAAAAAAATTGCATCATAATGTTTAGAGTTTCATTCAGTTTCATTTCAGTTATCATAATGTTTCAAAACACCGTGAGGAAACCTGCACGCATCTGCGATGTAATTCAAGGATGTGTGTGAAGTCCCCAATCCGCACTGGGCCCGCGTGGGGACTATAGCCCAACTCTCTCCTGTCAGGCCTGTGCCCAGCAGTGAGCCGTAAATAGGCTGTAGTAGAGAATGTTTAGAGTTGACAGGTGAAGTCGTCTTTGTTTGTGAAAACTAGCCAAGTCAAATCTTGATCTTGAAAATACATCCCAGGTGATTCGCAAAACTTGGTATCCATGTATTTAGATCTCAATTCTTTTATTGGTAAAATTGACAACGACACATAATATTGAACTTGGCTATTATTTCACATTTATGTTTTGATGGGATATTTCATTTTTTCATTCGTTCACCTATTGAGTTCGATTATTAATTCCGGTTATCAGGCATGTTATCACTTATTAACATACATATCCGTATGGATATGTATATTAATAAGTGATAACATGCCTGATAACCGGAATTATTAGTATTAATAAATGCGAAATTACTGAACTTTAACATGTTTATCCATTTAACCGGTTTGATTGGAATTCAAGCGGAGTAATATGAAGTATTTCCAAAATTTCCAAGGAAAGGGAAGAAAATGGGAACTTAGCGGATTATAACGCGAGAGAGGTAGTTTTAATACAATTAGTTACATAATAATAACTCCTCACTTCAAAGTAATTTTACAATCATTCAATTAACGCATTCACTGCCACCAACGCATATGTGCGTTTTGCTGACTTTCCCGCAGTGCCTTGAACGCACATGTGCGTTGCAATGTTCCCTTAATGACAGATGTGGCACCTGGCGAAAGTTCGTAAAACAGAAGTGGCAGTGAATGCCTTAAAAGAAAAACGTAAAAAATCCCACCAACAATTAACGTGACCTCAGATTTCCGCTTAAAACTATAAGTTACCAATGTGAACCCAGCACTTTCACTATCATTTATACTTAAATTCAATCACAGTCACCAATAAAACTAACACGATACTAAAAGTTCAAAGGATTCGCCAGTGCGCGCTTTTCCACGAGCTTCCATGCGTAACGCTTTCATGGAGCGCGGGAAAAGACTGACTGGCACTTTCGCCAAACGGCTGGACGCTTCGGGTACGACTTAGCTCCATCCAGGAGCGGTAAGCGTTTTCCTCATAGACATAAATTATACTTCGTATGGACCCGGCCTAACGTAGATACATGTCATGTTTCCTCACTTCATTGGTGTCCAATCCAAAGTTAAACTTGTATCGTGACACTAAAGCTGGGTCACATTTTTCCAACAACGAAACGAGTTTTTAGATACTGAGAAACAGTTTCGAAAAAAGTTTTTTTAAAAACGCTTACTGTCACGCACGCTCGGTGACAGAACTTTTGATTGGACACCGTGGAAGTGGGGACATATTACGTGTACGTTAGACCGGGTCTATATTATTTACGTCTATGGTTTTCCTAAAGCCCGTCGCCAAAGTATATCTTGCGGTCTTGCAATAAGTAAGGTTACTTTTCAAATGATCAGTCTGGCCATCAGTCCATCAGTCAGTGGGTTACACGATCAATCTCACCAGACTAATGGGCTGATTTGATGAAAGGCTGAGTTTGTAGGCTTTGTCTAAAAGAGGCGGTGAAATACTGACATGTTCTCGGGGTTACAAACGTACGCGTATAAATCTTGATCTTTTGATTCCTTATAAGCCACATGTCTGTTTTCTATTACAATATTTTTTTAATACAAAAAGTAAACGTTTCGATACCTGTTTAGCCTACGAAAAGTTTACGCTTTACTTTTAGTTTATAGACACCTGGTGCATAATATAGTATTTTGCGCACGAGTGCTTTGCAAGCTTTGCGAGTATTTTGCAGATTTGTGACTACTAATACTACTACAGGCTATTGGCGTCTCACTGCTGGGCACAGGCCTCCTCTCATCAAGAGAGGGTTTGGGCTATTGGTCCCCACGCGGGCCCAGTGCGAATTGGAGACTTCACACACATCTTTGAATTACTTCGCAGAAGCGTGCAGGTTTCCTCACGATGTTTTCCTTCACCGAAAAGCTCAGTGGTAAATTCAAATTGAATTTCGCACATAAGTAAACTCAGAGGTGCGAGCCGGAATCGAACCCCCGACCCTCTGCACGAGAGGCGATAGGTCGAACCACTAGGCCACCACGGCTTTTGTGACTACAGTAGGTACTTATATTTAGCTCATCATCATCATTTCAGTGTTCCGGTAAGGGGTTAAGGCAGCCGGTGAAATTTCTGGCATAGAGGCATTCCATCTTAGGCTTCAGGTTAGGCAACGCTTTCGAGATCTTATGGTTTCTTAATGGGAGATCATAGATTTCGGTGTCCAGGGGCCGCAGTGATCACTTACCATCAGGTGGGCTCGTTTGCCTATACGAGTACCATTGACATAAATAAGCCTAAGGAGGCATCAGCAAGCGTAAAATAATTGTGTAATAGTAATAAGATTTTTACGTCACCCATGGCCGTAAAGTGTGATTTTCTGCCCGCAACGCGGAGAAAAAATCTCACTTTCTGGCCAAGGCAAGACGTAAAACTTTTGACAAGCCACGGGCGGTAATTCGTAAAGCCCCAGATCGCATATTTATGGCCCTCACCTTCGGTTCGGGTCACAAACACCTGCGATCTGGGACATTAACAAATTCACTGCCCTAGGTCTGTAATGTACTATTTATATTGAATAAATAAATGAAAAAAAAACATAAAAATAACCTTTTAGTACAGTTTGCACCAGTATGCGTGCTCGCTTGCGCATGCAATACGGTCGCTGTCCCAGTTAGCACAAATGCAATTTAACGAAGCAGACATCTTAAATGAGTTAATTTCACGGTGGTTTTTGTATTTCTTTGCTAAAAATATTGTGTAAAATATGTCAAAAATCCGTTTGTAACTTTACAGTATACAAAATATTCAATAGTCAATTCAGATCCATGTTCCATATTATTCCATATCCATATGAAGAAGAAGAAGAAGAAGAAGAATATTATAAATGCGAAAGAAACTCTGTCTATCTGTCTGTCTGTTAAGTACCTCTTCACGCTTCAACCGCTGGACCGATTGAGATGAAATTTGGCATGCAGATAGTTGGGATCCCAGTTCCCGCGGGAACGCGGTAACTGAATTCCACGCGGGCGAAGTCGTGGGCAGAAGCTAGTATACTTACATAATAATAACTATTTAATCAGTTAGGCCTTTAACGGTAACTTTTGAAGACATGTGTTAAATATATCTATATTAGAAAAACTAGAATTATACATTTTGCAAAGAATTCTTAACATATTGAGTGCGTATAACAGAGACATGGAAGAGATGACCAATATTCCGAGAATAACTTATTAAGAAGATATTGGGATTCAATTTAATTATTATAATTTTAAGTAGGCTTTTATTAGGAAGAAGTCTTCCACTGTCCGTCGACTTTGGAGAGAGACAATATTGTTTACGTCACCCTTGGCAGTAAGTGGGATTTTCTGTCCGCTACGCTGGGAGAAAATCTCACTTCCTGGCCAAGGCAAGACGTAAAACTTTAGACAAACCACAGGCGGTAATTCGTATAGCCCCGGATCGGATATTTATGGCCCTCACCTTCGGTTCGGGTCACAAACACCTGCGATCTGGGACATTAACTAATTCACCGCCCTAGATTTGTAATCCATATACATATCCATATATCCATATTAATATTATAAATGCGAAAGTAACTCTGTCTGTCTGTCTGTTACCTCTTCACGCTTCAACCGCTGGACCGATTGAGATGAAATTTGGCATGGCGATAGCTGGGGTCTCGGGAAAGGACACAGGCTACTTTTCATCCCGGAAAAACGCGTAGTTCCCGCGGGAGCGTGATAACCGAATTCCACGCGGGCGAAGTCGCGGGCAGAAGCCAGTGTACTATAAAATAAACGTTTGACAATTTATGATAGCTTCATATTTTAAATGCTTAATTAGTTTCTTTTGTATTCGTTCTATGGAGTTTATGTAGGTATATATTATACAAGCTTTTATCCTGGACTTTGACTACATGGACTGTAACAGTAATTTCCAAAGCCCTTTTTCCAGGATACTTTTAAAACCATTTCCAGGATAACGGGATTTGTGTGATTCCCAGGATTTCTATCCAAAATCCTCTTCCGGGGTCCGTCTAATGAGTTTCCGGGATTTTTCCGGGATTTCCAGGATAAATAGGTAGATAGCTTATTCCAGGTTACAAACTATCTGTTTGCCAAATTTAATGCAAAATGTTTGAGCCGTTTTAGCGTGATTGAGAATCAAACATTTAAACATACAAACTCACAAACTTTCAACTTTATTCTATTAGTAAGATTGCGGATGCCATACGCTGGGTGCATATTCTAAAACAGGTCTGGTCAAAAAGTCGAAGACGATTAGGATCGTGACATCCTTGAATTCTTTCTCAGCTAAAGCCAATAAGTCGATAAGCTCTATTAGTGATATTCAAGATTATGGTCAGAAATTACAAGTTTATTATCAATGTGAACATCTAGGTCTTTTACTGTCCAGACGTTCTTTGAACTATTTCGTCATTTAATGTATAATTTTTTTGAAATGTTCGCATTTTTTTAGAAAAAAGTCCTATAATTTTCCAATTTTACGAGTTTATTGAAATACTTTCAGTGGCCGCTGTTCACCAAATAAAATGCAGTAATTGAGTAATATATGGTAATTAATACAGTTAAGAAAAAAGAAGAGGAGAGACACTATACCAAAAGTGGCAAAATACGTAGACGTTCTTTGAACTATTTCGTCATTTAATGTTTAATTATAAGTAATCAATTGTTTTTGCTACTGTGGTGATATTACAAAACATTTTTTAACGTGATGCAGATGATTTTCTTTACAATATTTGGATAGCTTATTAAGATCATTTTGCATCTAGAAACAGTCATCCAGCGACATAATTATTTTAAATATCTTTTTGTCAGCTGCTGCATAAAATAAACAGCTAGTTGATCTTACGAGTACATAGGTGACAACGTCGTTAGTGAATATATGAAAAACAGCGGACCCAAGTGTGAACCTTGAGGGACTCTAGATGGAACGGCAATAAAACTAGAACAATAACCCTTAACGGCAACAGCCTGAAAGCAATCCCTCAAATACGACGCAATCCACCGTTATGAGCCAAGAAACCTTTGCACAGCTCTCCTATAAAATCACGATATTGCATTTATTTTGCACTATACGTAGGACGTCTTGATACAGTCGCTTTAACATGTGGGTGACAAGCTCAAAAAAAAACAATAACTTCTTTATCTACTTACATTTAAAGTAAGACTAACTTCCAATCGATCTAGCTAGGTCTAATCTAGATCTAGCTATGTCTAATCTAGGTCTAGACTAGAATCTGGATCTAGAGAAAACCCGGTTTTAGCTATTTTCACCCGAGGAAAGCTCGGTCGCCTATACCTATTCATAAAGATCAGCAAAATTTCATTTCACAAAAAATCTCGTCATCGTCAAGAGGGTTTACTCCGAAAGTTGGCAACGTCGCAAATATCTGTCAAATATTTCGCTGTTTTCATTAATTTCTGAATATTACTGAATGAGAACATGAATTATCGCTCTATGGTTGAATAAAACATTAATTATTGATTGTAACCATGATTATAGGAACACGAAATTTTTAGTATTATGGTTTATATCTTTTGAAAACTTTCCATCGCATTTTCCATACATTTAAATGTAATCTTATCGTTTGAATGCCTAGCCAGCAAATATAAAACGAGACGCGTCATTCAACCATAGAATGATAACTTATTTTTTAATTCAGTAATATTGAGAAATTAATAAAAACAGCAAAACAAGCTATATATGCGACGTTGCCAACTTTCGGGATAAACCCCTGTTAATAATTCTTAATTCGTGAATATTTTTGAACTATATTTACTGATTCAAAAAATTGAGAGTGACGTGGGCAGTGCGTGACAGGAGGAGGACCTCCTGTCGCGCACCGTCCACGTCGCTCTCAATAGGGATAACGACAGGGTGAAGAAATCGAAATTCTAATTAGTCCGTCAGTCAGGTAATAAAAATATATTAGACACGTATTTTTTGTTTTATCAAATTAACAAAGAATGACTAAGTTAAAACGCATTAAAGTTGGAGAGTGGGGGCTAACTACGTCACCGTTTGGTATAAATCGTACCTAACCGTGACGTCACGCGACATTTCAACTCAATATATTTCCGTATAAGTTTGATTACGTGAAAAAAGAAAAAAATACGTGTCCAATACTTTTCAATAATCTTCCTGATAGACTAAGGGAAAAAAAGTTGTCGTCATCCCTATTGTTGAGAAGGATCTCAACTTCTCAATAAGAATATTACTTATGGATGGCGCAGACAAAACCTAAATCGACTTAAAGTAAGCAGTATTTTAACGTTTGATTTTGTAACACGAGCAAAATATGTTAACTAGCTTCTGCCCGCGACTTCGCCCGCAAGGAATTCGGTTATCGCGCTCCCGCGGGAACTAGGCTTCTTTCCGAGATGAAAAGTAGCCATGTTTTCCAGGACTCCAACTAATTTCATCCAGATCGGTCAAGGTAACAGAAAGACAGACAGACAGAGTTACTTTCGCATTTATAATATTATTAAATATGGATTCACTATAATAGGCTAGTAAATAACCCGCTGGATGAGAATATTTAGTGCTAAAACGAGGTCTGCCGATCCGGGTGACGTGTCATCCTTACGTCAAAGTCGAGTTGTCACTTTATTGAACTAAAACAAAAATGAAGGAAATATTTGGGGGCAGATTCACTAATTTATCCTGGTATGGCCAAATGTTCATGCGGCCAGCAGTCCACCACGTTACAACCAGCTGACGATCGTTTTCCTCCAACATACTGGGTTATCTACATATTATTTGTCAGAATTTTTATATTTTTATTTTTATGTTTGCATTCGACGATTCCGCGTCGATAGATTTTGGGAGACCCGAAACACAGAGTACTTTTTTATATACACTGTAAACTGGCAACACTGGACCTGACGCGACACAAACGCCTCTAGCGGTAAATTCATACGCGAAAAGCCCGCGTTGTATTATCAACTCTTTATAACTCTTCATAGCGTAGTCAAGAGCGGCATCTATGTCAGTACTGAGAAACCATTTTCTGGTCACCGCCTCCTGAAAACTTGGCGTCGCGCTGAAAAACTTTCATTCGTTCGCCGATAGATGTCAGGTTATGTAACGTCTTCGTAGAAGCATCATTTTTCGAGGATGCTTCTGGTTTCATCCAAACTGTTCTAGATGGCGTGCTTATTAGAAATACATCATGTGTACAGTTCGCGGCAAAAAGTAAGATACATTTATATTTAACCCATTTTCAGACCTTAATAAGATAAAATATGAAGTCGTTTACGCTGATATTTAGGATATTATTAGAATCATCAAAATATTTTTTTTTCTTAATTTACCACCTATTTTACAGACAGACTGGACTGTTCGTACATGCGGCATTGCTGTAGTAGGCATAGATAAGTTGTTTTATTTAGGATTTATTTCGTGTTTATGTCTTGTATTTATTATTATTGGGTTTTTAAGTTTAATTTAACTTTTGTGAAATTGACGTCCGGGATATCTTCGGTACCTATAGAAAATGTGAAATTGTAATATGGATGAATATCTGAAATAAAGTTATTATTATTATATTATTTACAATCATGAACCTTTAGGTTGTTTAACCTTATTAAAAGATAACTATAAAATATTTTCGAAAATCAAGTTATAATATTAATATATAATGATACTCCTACTACGTGAGATTATAATATTTAAACTCACAAGGCCACAGGTAGGTACACTTTGTGGAGATTACGTATGTGCAGCGTATGAAATTTGTCCCAGGGTGTGTTGAAACACTGTAGCTCCAAGCTTATCAGTTGAAGTGAGCTTACACGAAGCTCTAACTAAATGATCTAGATGAGGTTAGAAAGACAAAATAATTTAGTTAGTAGCCAAGAGGTAATTAAGCCGAGTGTTACAACTTTTACTTCATCTTAGCAAATACAGTGTTAAAAATTACATTATTATTCATCATTGGAAATAGTACATTACTACAGAGGCCGGGAAGGAGAATGTTGCAGGCCGGATAGTTCACAGGACAACATCCGTTCCCCGCCGATGTATGTATAGTGCTTTTCTCAAACATGCAATGAAGTTTTGTATGAAATTTCATTATAGACCAACTGTCTAGCCGCGCCTGAAACGTGATACTTCCCAGGCTAATAAGAAGAACATAATATCAATATTTCATTGCATGTTTGAGAAAAATATATTGTTTATATGCAGAGAGGTAAACTAGTAAACTAAGATTGAAGATATGTGTGAAGAATTAGATTAGGTGTTTATTATTTACTAGCTTCTGCCCGCGAATTCGGCGACGTGGAATTCGGTTATCGCGTTCCCGCGGGAACTACGCGTTTTTCCGGGATGAAAAATGGCCTACCTACTTTTACCATGCCAAATTTCATCTCAATCGGTCCAGCGGTTGAAGCGTGAAGAGGTAACAGACAGACAGACAGACAGAGTTACTTTCGCATTTTTTATATTAGTATGAATTTATCTATAGCCTACACTGTCCTACTGCTGGGCAAAGGACTTCCTCTCATTTTTTCACGCATTCCGGCATAACGCAATACTTTTTTTATTTTTTATTATTATAGACGGACAAACAGGCAGACGGCCCACCTGATGGAAAGCGGTTACCGCCCCCTATAGACATTTGTAACACCAGAGGCGTCACCAATGCGTTGCCGGTCCCGTAGATATTTAATGACACCCTTTTTAAAACATCCCATATTGTAGCGCAGAGGGAAAATTTCAGCAGGGAGTTCATTCCAAATGCTTATAGTACGCGCTAAAAACGTTCTAGAGAACCGACGCGTAGACGAGCGTAATGTCTCAAGGAAATGGGCATGAACACCCTGCCGATGACGAGAGGTGCGATGATAGAAGGAAGCGGTTGGCACCAGTCTAAACAGTTCCTCTGAACACTCCCCATTATACAGACGGTAGAAAACGCAGAGAGATGCAAAGTCTCTCCGAAGGCTAAGAGGTTCTAACCGGTCTGAGAGTAGGGGATCGTTGACGATTCGAGTGGCACGTCTCTGCATGGAGTCAAGGGGATTAAGCTGATAAGCGGGCGCCCCGGGCCAAAGATGTAAGCAGTACTCCATGTGCGGCCTGACTTGCGCTTTATAAAGCACGAGACGTTGCCGCGCAGTGAAGTATGGCTTGGACCGGTTTAGCACTCCCAGCTTTTTGGCGGCAAGCTTTGCCTTACTTATTCGAGCAATCCGTTTTAAAGGTGTCCAGGGGCTCTATATTCGAAGTCTTAAATAAGGATCTCCCTATTCTCTATAGGATCGCTCACGCATCAAGTTGAATTTTAAATCTAGCTGCTTAAAGTACACGCGACGCGTGAGCGATCCTATAGGGAACAGGGAGATCCTTATTTCAAGACTTTGAATATAGCCCCAGTTCATCCCGCCATCTCCGCCGGGGTCTGCTGCATCGCCGAACTCTGTGTGTTGGTGCCTACTCTGTGATCGATTTAATCCTTCACTTGACAAATGTGACATACCTACATTGTCTCAAAGTTTCGCGATACACACTCATATTAAATACACTACTAACGGGACGTTTCGGCCGCGATGCAGCGGCCGTGGTCACGAGAAAACTGAAGTGACGGTATCAGCATATTTTTCTTGTCGCGTGGGTGGTCCAATCCAGTGATCAGCAAGTGTAAGCGACGAGATGCCCCTTCGGAAAAATCTGCGGACATTGTTAGTGTTGTGTGCCGGCCTGTTGACATTCTGAGTGGCATTAATAAAAATCAAGTGCGGGTAGTTCGAACCACCCGGGCGACAAGAAAAATATGCTTCAGTCTTCTCGTGACCACGGCCAATGCATCGCGGCCGAAACGTCGAGGAAAAATATAAATAGCTTTTTTTACGCGATTAAGTCCCGTTAGTAGTGTGTTTAATTTAAGATGTGACCATGACGAGCCCAATTACTTCCCATCCCATTTGGGTATTGAAAATGTGAAATAATTGCGCGGTAGTCTTAATGATCTATCACATGTGAAAAATTGTGAGGTTTTCGGATTATATTTCTGTAATTAAAATCAGTTAGTTAAAAACAACTAGGAATTACTGATTTAGTGGTACAGGAACGGTGTAGCATTGGATAATGATGATAATGAAATTAAAAAAAGATAGTACCTAACCTACTCAAAAACCGCCTTCAAACTCCTACAGCCTGCAATTTCAAGTTCACTATTAATATGATCATTAGTTTGGGTCGTATCACTTGACACCGACTTATCTCAAATATCTTATCCAAGTCATAGTAAATTCTGAGGAATTGGAAGCGCTTGTAAATTCATTCTTGTTAAATTAATTTAAAGTGACGTGTAACAGTGCCAATGTTGCCTATTTGCTGTATAAAATACATTGATCTGTTATTATAAGTAAAGATTCACAATCAGCAGGAGAATATGGCTCCGTCAAAACGGGTGCCCGAACAGCTAGGGTGCCCTTCTTCTTTTGTTTGTTTGTTAATGGCTACTGCACAACTAGTGCAATTCTGTCAGTTTCGAGTTTCGAGCTTGACACGGTAACTAGGGTGCCCCGTTTGGTCTTCGTTATAAAGAGGCGTTATTATAGTATGTTGGAACGTATTTTCTAATGTCAGTTTGCTCCATATATTTTGACATATTCTGTTAGGCTCTGTTAGTCCATATGTCATTACTTATTAGGTCAATCTAAATATATAAAACTCAAAGGTGACGGACTGACTGACTGACATAGTGATCTATCAATGCACAGCCCAAACCACTGGACGGATCGGGCTGAAATTTGGCATGCAGGTAGATGTTATGACGTAGGCATACGCTAAGAAAGGATTTTGCGAAATTCCCACGGGAACGGGAAAAAAACGGGATTTTTCATTTTAATATTTCTGCGCATACGAAGTAGCGGGGAAAAGCTAGTGATAAAATATTATGGTTTTGATTTGGCGTATCTAGTGGAACGTCTTCCGTGTCGCCATGCCATCTAGGTAAACTATTTTAGCCTAGATCTTGATAAGACGCCGAGTGCGTCACGCCACGCCCCGAGTGCTCACACAGCTCAGAAGCTGGAATTAGGATTGAGCTGGAACTTGTAGCGTTTTCAATCCGATAGCAACGTCATGGAGCACGAACTTGTAACACATTCGTGGTATGCGTTTACTAAAGACTTTCGGGGTCATGAAGTGAGAAGCTAATTTTCAACCGACGAAAAAAAAAAAAGGAGGAGGTTCTCAATTCGACGCGTATATTTTTTTTAATTTTTTTTATGTATGACCACGCATATCTCCGTCAATTGTGAACCGATATCGATGATTTATTTTTTAATTGAAAGGTGGACCTCCGACTTGAATCCTTTTAATAATTTGGTTTAGTTCTTTTAATAATTCGTTTTGACATGACAAAACGAGGGAACTCCTCGAAATTTGTTAGCATGTGTATGATTTTGGCATCAATTTCAAATACTACAGTGAGACTTACGTCCCATCGTACACATGTTTGGAAACTATAGCCGAAAAAAAATTTTAATTAAAAAAATAGAACCTATTTCAAACTCCGACACCCTGTGAAGTCGGTGTCAAGTGAACCGCCACAAAGCTATGACTATCTTATAGTGAACTTGACACCAACTTCACAGGCTATCGGAGTTCGAAGTCGGTTCTATTTTTTTATTTATTTATTTTTTATGTAGAGAAAATAAACTTGTGGGTACGAAATGTTTTCTTTTAATATAATTTAGTTTTGTATCGTCTTTGAAAATAAGCGCCGAGGTGCTTGAGGATCCTAGGCGAAAATTCAGTTGGTTTCATTTTTGGAAAAACTTTAGAACAGTGTTCAGCTATCGATTCTAGTAGTTACCGAGAAATAGCGCTAGTAGAAATGGCCCGGCCGCCATATTTTTGACGTCACAGCCAAGCGTTTCCCCACTCCCTCCTCTTACAACCCTCAGTTTCGTGTTTTATAGAGCACATACATACCAGTTTTACTGCGAACAATCTCAAATTTCTTCGTCACCTCCTAACTATGAGAATCTGCTAGTAATTTCACCATCTTTTACCCCTTCATCGGTAAGCAAAACCCCTTTGTCAATTATAAAATAAAAACCTGTCCTTATTACAAGAGTCAATCAATACAACTTGAACAGAGTAGAAGAAGACGAAGGCTTTAGGATAGGTACAAATACCTATAACATTAATTGAAAAGGAATAGGGCATTTGCCGGAACGGTTTGTCGAAAGAAGCATGGGCGGGAATACATTTAGGTACTTTTGCAAAAAAGAAGTCAAATTGTGTAAATAAAGCAATCAAACGCTAGGGTACAGTCCGAGTCCAATAAATCCCACGGCAAAGGATCACGTGCGGGGTACAGTGCAGTTTGGAATTAAATTTTCACATCGCAAGAGAAGTGTTGTGCGAGCCAGTGTTGTGAACAACCTTACGTGTGCCTTGGACTTTTCGAGTTGGAAAGTTGCAAAGTGAATTGAAACTGAATAGTAGACATCTTTGTTATGGAGTATATAATGAAGAGTATAAAATATAATACGATTCATCACCATTTCACCGGAAAGACGTCCAATGTTGAACGGGTACAAAACTACAGATTCAGAAGAATTCCTTGATATGAAATAAATGACGGCAGGTTTGGCTCAGTTGGTAGTGACACTGCCCACTGTTCCGACTGTCGCGGGTTCGACTCCCTTTCGGGGCAAACTTTCTGTGATGAGCACAAAATATGTTTGTACTCGAGTCATGGATGTTTAGTATTTATATATGTATGTATTTCTCTATATAAGTATTTATATCTTTGTCTAGCACTCATAGTACAAGCTTTGCTTAGTTTGGAGCTAGGTCAATTTGTGTGAAATGTTCCAAGATATTTATTTATTTAAATAGATTATTATTATTAGGAGCCTCATTTGTCCCACTCACTGCTAAGCAAAGGCCTCTCCCCATCCTTTCCACTGACCCCGATTTTCAGCAGCTCCTGGCCAGTTCGTCAAAAAGGAGTCCAACTCATCTCGCCATCGTCTTCGCGGTCTGCCTCGTCTCCATCTGGAGTGGCTGGGCTCCCACACTGTGGTCGCTTTGGCCCACAACTTGCTCGGCACTCGGCAGACATGACCAGCCCAGCCCCACTTCAGTTTGGCCGCCTTCTGAGCCACATCTGTAATTTGAGTCGTGGAGCGTAGGGTGGTGTTCCGGACACGGTCAACCAATCTCATAGATAATTAATTTAGAATTAGGATCTCAAGTACACTCAACAGCAATGAAAACGGATCACTTTGTATGGAAGATCCTATACAAAATGACCCGTTTTCATTGCTAGAATTAGGATTTTTATATTCATTGATCTAAGAACAGAACTACGTTACTCAAAATTAACATTATACTACTAATACAGGCTATTTGCGTCCCACTGCTGGGCACAGGCCTCCTCTCACCACGAGAGGGTTCATAACATCATACTGCTACTAAGTAAAACAATTTTTCAGTGCGCAACGAGCGCCTTTCACTGTTTAGCGCAGTAATTTGACTAGATCACCTTGAAAAATATAGGTAGATATATTTTACAAAGACGCTACGTAGTTGATCTAAGCAATAGGTATGTGTTGGATGACTACATGTTATAGTTTTAGATTGACTGTTGACACAGTAAATCTAAACTATAAAAGTGGTGACCAAAATGTCGGATTCATTTATTTTTTACATTCCAGTACAATAAAGCTTTAAAGGTGCTATAAAAAATAAATTACAAATTTCTCCAAGATATATAATTCCACATACCAGCGAGGCTTGAATAATTAAATCTGGGCCTGCCCCCGAGAAAAATTGATAGCGATTCGGGCCCATCCCAATATTGAAGACGTGACTTGCCCGCGCAAGCGACCGCTCTGTGTTTATTTTTTGCCAGTTTTTCCGCGCGATTGAGTGTACTCTCACTAAAGTGAGTAGGTACCTATCTGGATGATGTTTTTTCAATGTAGTAATCGTGGTAATGGAATATCACACTGTTATTTTTGTTACAAATTACACCACGATCGCCGCCTCCTGCATGTACGATCTGAAAGTCAATTAATATAAACCCCCCCTCATCATCACCATTTCAGCCGAAAGACGTCCACTGCTGGACCTAGGCCTCCCCCAAGGCGCGTCGCTCAGACCGGTCCAGTCCTGTGCTACTTGCTTCCACCGGTTCCCCTCCCCGTTTTTATCAATTTCGTTACATTAAACTGGCGTAATATCGTTCGGTGGCAGCAGATACACGCGTATTTTCTATTGTATAACGATAATAATGCCGATAAACGTGCATAATACAGGCAATCTATACAAACTACACAGTGTCTCATGTTTCTTCATCAAAGTTAGTCGACGTCGCGGGCTCGTTCCACCTCGTACCAAACGATATACTTGGGTTTGTTGTTCCGAAAGCATTTCAAAACATAATAAATGGAGCTTGACGATGATAACTACAATAGTATGTTGCAGGAAGCGCTGGTAAATTCATTTATGACCTATAAAAGTGCCCCTATGTGGCCAATTTGCTGATTAAATGATTGATTGATTGATTGATATAGTATACCTACTGGGTCAAGCAAAACGTTGTGACGATTTACCCCCATAATTAGCTATCGATTCTAAGTATATTTTTAAGGGTTTAATTTTTTTTCGAGTTGGTAAAATAAATAATTAACTGTGGCTATGACTAAATCATGATTTAAATACATAATGAAAGTATAATATAAATAAGTAAATCAGTCGCAAGTGAATCTAACCGAGGCCCACTGAACCGGGAACTACTTAGTTTACTGTTTACCGCTTCATTATTCGAAGTAAACTAACAGCTTGTTACACTAACTGGTGGAGCTGAACCACTTTAAGAATTTATGAAGTGTTCGGTAGCGTGGAAATATTGTAGTTTTCTTTTCTCTATACATCACACAGTATCGGCTATCGATTCTAAGTAAATTCTATAGGTCTTTAATTTTTTTTGAGTTGGTAAAAAAAATATATGAAACAAGAAACTGACTGACTAACTGATCGATCAACGCAGAGCCGAAACTACTGGTCGTAGAGAGCTGAAATTTGGCATGCAGGTTCCTTGGGGAACGTAGGGGAGCACTAAGAGAGGATTTCCCGAAATTCCCACGAGAACGGAAAAAAACGGGATTTTTCATTTTATTATTTCTGCGCATACGAAGTTGCGGGAAAAAGCTAGTATACTAATATTTTTACATTAACGATATGCTCACATTTAATTTATCGTATAGTATAGAATATTCTGTTTCCTTCGGAACCGTATCACGATTTTAGACTAAAATAACATCACTTATGGCATCTTTTCACTTAAATTTCATTGAAATGACCTCAATTCTGTAGCATTTCAAGAAATATCTACATCAATGCCTTTGAAATGTCTGAAAATATTTTTCAATACAAAAATGTACGGCAGGAAACATATTTTTTACAAATAACCGCAATTTATAGGGGTGTTTATTCCCTCCTTCCCGCGATAAAGGCTTTGAATACGTCGCTACTTTTTTTTACAAAGACATTAACCGACTTTGGACGTTGGAAGTTACATTTCTCAGAGAATATTTTTTGTAATAGGTAAACCTACCGTACCTTCTTCCTTAGATCTCAAACTATTTGCATATCGAATTTCGGATAACGGTTGCAGCTTTACACGGTCTTTATTTATAGTAAACTAGCTTTCCCCCGCAACTTCGTATGTTAAGAAATATTAAAAAGTAAAATCCCGGTTATTCCCGTTCCCGTGTGAATTATGCAAAATCCTTTCTTAGCGGATGCCTACGTTATAACATCTACTTGCATGCCAAATTTCAGCCCGATCCGTCCAGTGGTTTGGGCTGTGCGTTGATAGATCACTATGTCGGTCAGTCAGTCTCCTTTGAGTTTTAAAATATTTAGACTAGCTTCTGCCCGCAACTTCACCCACGTGGGATTCGGTAATCGAGTTCCCGCGGAAACGATATGTTTTTCCGGAATTAAGAGTAGCCTATATCCTTTCCTTGAAATCCAACTCTATTCCAATTTTCATCTAAATGGCTTCAACAAATTAAGCACGAAGAGGTAACAGACAGAGAGCCATAGTTATTTTCGCATTTATAATACCTATCAGTACCTAAATAGATTACAGTTGGATAAGTCACCATTTTTATGATTTCTTTAGAAACTGTATTATTTTTCAATATTACCTTTACAATGTGTTTTATTACCAGTCGATTTGTCCGATAGCTAGTACCCGCCCCTACATTTTTGTCCCGCTTTTATTACAAACACGTAAAATCTGCACGTTTATTGCCTTCCTTTATGGTCCCTAATAATATTCCATGCTTGCTGATAACCATGCAATTTTATCTACCCTTGAGTGTTTATTTTTATAAACAGACGATACATAAAACAGTAGTGTTAAATAATACATTTCTGGAGTCTAAATTATAGGTGGAGCATAGAGGTAAATTATAGGCGACGAGGAGTGCTAGCTGTGAGTGATAGCATTTGTTTAGTATTTTGATCTTCCGACTTTAATGGCTCACAAATCGGGGTTGAAAAATCTTGACTCGCACTACCTTTTTATAATTTTCTATACTATTGTGTAGTATAATTTATAATATAGATAAGTATATCTAGTTTCTCCTTTCTTTTTCTGTACATACTTATTGTTTCATCTCCACTACTTAAAGGTTAGTTGGAAGACATTCCTTCTAGGGATAAGCTCGCCTTTGTACATGTGTCTCTTCTCAGTATTGAAAATTGCATTTGTGTGTTTTTATTCTGTACAATAAAGTGTTACTTACTTACTTACTTTTCTGATTGGGTATAATATTGGTAAATAAATAATTATACCGAAAATAGGGACTCGACTGAACTCCTTGTTCGATGCGAGTATTCTCTTTAAATTCAGAACAGCTCATATAACCGGAATTTTTCCTCTACCAAGAACCGATATTGGGTCAGGACGTCCAACCACGCAGCTGGCCTTACCCTGGGGATATTTAAAGGGTGCCTCCTAAAAATCAACAAATATCGCCCTTTAAATACACTTGCTCAGAAAGTAAGCATTCGATACCCGTTCAGCGTATGAAGTTCATCATTTCCAAACGAGTGATTTTATATTTGACACCTATTTACATACAAGTGCAAATCTTATGTTCCCGTTATGTTCTTATTGTAACAAAAATGTACCTATTTGTTGCTTCTATTCGGCAGGAAGTACCTACCGCCTGATTTTTTTTTATTTTCAGAAGGATTGTTTAATTCTCCTAAAGGAATGTTTGACCTCTCGCCTAAAAAAATTTTGGTGATTTTTCTTCTTCAAAAACACTTGAAAATCATGTTATTTTTCCCATTTTAAATAACAATAAGTATTGTTTTTATCCATGATGGCGTAAATCTAAATGAAGAATATGAATTTAAAAAACACAAATCTCGAAGCGATGTCTCACCACAACTTTTATCATAGAATTTTAACGCACTCACAAATAAGTACCTAAGTATGTAGTTATTTACTAGAACAACGAGAATTTTACGTGATAAATCTAATGCATCGAATGTTTGCTAAATTCACATTTTAGGCGTTACCAGCACGAACTGCTGTAATATACAATATAATATGCAACGATAAATTCTACGTCGACGGCGTAAGGGCGCGTATGACGCGCGTGGTGTTAGAGTTATATCATTGTACAGTTGCGGAGTACGATGTACGCAAAGTTGTGACGTCACGAACGAAATTACATGACTCGTTAGCCGCAAATTGTGGTTTCAGTTTATGCATGTATGGATATTATTCGCGTTACTGATTTCAGTAACTATAAATTTTGCTGTTCACACCTAAACGCCAAGAGAGTACGAGTATAGGCTGTGAAGCGACCAATCATAGTCATTTTCCATTCCTTTCCGTCATCATATGGAGTGTGGAATGTGTCTTGGTAAGGAGCGCAATCTTATACGGCGAAACAGTTGAAAACGTGTCAAGCGGCTTTGAATAAGCAACAAAACAAAATACACTCTCCTCACAACCGTTTTCGCTGCGTTTTCGCCTCAGCAGCGCCATCTGAAGGCGCTACTGCAGACTATCCGCCTAGGTGGCCTGACACTTGTGGCAACCGCAGCGCCCACAACCTAACCAATGTGGTGTCCACTTTTGGAACTATAATGATTGCGCTTCTTTACATCAACCCTCCATACGTCATCAGTCTTCAAGCTGTCAACTTCGCAGGCATTTATAATCCAGCAATTGGCTATGGGTGAATGACAATGTGCTCGGTTATTTCTTATGGATAGGAATAACCTTCCGTACCAAGAGAAAAAAATCTCAGAATATTCCGTGCCGTAGACTTCGCATAAAAAAATAAATTGATTTTGAGTTACGACGATTGAAATAAAGGTGTTTCCATGGTCCAAGTATGCAGCACTACTTCTTAAAAAACAAGTGTTGACACTATTGACGGTGACAGATCTTGCTTCATTCGCTTTTTATTCGTAATAACGTGTTTAAAGCATAGTACTTCGTCGTTGGGGCCAAGCAGAATCGAAAGTCCAGTAAGCAAAAGCAGTCATCAATAAGCTATTTTTCCAATATTTTTTTTTAAATACGTAAAGTTATGTTCGTACAAAGGAAGCGAGAACTGTCACCGTCAAATGTCAACACTTTTATTTGTCAGAAACATGTGCTGTGCTTACTTGGACCAAGGAAAACCCGAATCTTTAAATCGTCATAACGCAAAACCAATTTTATTTTTAACGCAAAATCTACGCCACGGAAAATTCTTTGATTTTTTTCTCTTATTACGGAAGGTTATTCCTATCTATAAAACAATAATCAAGCACTTTGTCATTTTTCACCCATAGCCAATTGCAATCTACCTGGAATCGGCTTCCCATCATCTATTCTTGTTCGTCACGCATCCACCGTAGCATCAAGTCTTGGCTACATCATATAGGGGAGATCTGCTGATCTACGTCTCTCCGGCATAAAGCAATCCTATTTTTATAATAAAAATGACTAAACAATACATAATCGCCGCATAGTTGCCTACCCAGGCGCAACATTAACGAGCGAAGTAATGAGAAGTGAAATTTTAAACATCTGCGCGGCCCAGAGATAAATTCCCGTCGTAACAATAAAAACTTTTCGGACTTCTCACCTCCTTAATTTCGGGAGTTTGGACCTTGAAAGTGTTTCTGGTAGATTATTTTCTTGCATATTTGAATACGCTTTAGGAAGTAGGTATGATGGAATGGAAGAATTATTATGAGGACGTGATATTTTGACACCACTGTGCTTTAAGGTGAAGGAAAACATCGTGAGGAAACCTGCGCGCATCTGCGAAGTAATCCGAGGATGTGTGTGAAGTCCCCAATCCGCATCGGGTCCGCATGGGGACTATAGCCCAGCAATGGGCCGTTATAGGCTGTTGTGGTGATGGTATTTTGACAGCGTGTTCATCATTTTGTCTTTATTTATGTAACCTGAAAAAATATAATTCCATACTTATATTACAAATACGAAAGTAACTTCGTCTGTCTATTTGTTAGCTTAATCCGTTGGACCGATTAAGATGTAATTATCCTGGTAAAACGTATATCCATATCCATAGTTACTTTCGCATTGAAGTGACTTAAGTTTCGAAGAAATCATAAAAAATCTTTAGCAAATTATAGGTGTGATAGTAAATGGTTAAGTATGAGAAAGTTATACTTAAATAATTTAACTTGTTCCCCAGAATCAATGGTCACGGGTAAACAAGGGGAAAGTTAGAAGGACTGTTATTTTTTCTTGTATATTTTCCTGAAGTTCCCAAACAATGCGCGCGAGATAACTTTCGGCCTGTTAAATAAAGACGACAGTTTTATTGAAAGTAGGGCCGTTTTTCCCTCTGTAATTTCCACGGGATCCTTCGAGTGGATGGCACCTTTTATAAACGGTAGCGTACTTGAGAAAGGCAAATGATAAATAGATTCCTCATGACTGGTGTAAACAATATTTATTTGTATTCCTGGAGATCCATATTATATTATTAATAATTATAAATTCGAAAGTAATTCTGTCTGTCCGTCTGTCTGTTACCTCTTCATGCTTCAACCACTGGACCGATTGAGATGAAATTTTGGTATATAATAAAAACCAAAAATTGAACCATTTGTACCAGGATAAGTTTTGCACGAATAATCGTCGTCGAGTAACAATTTTCGTCGGTATGGCGGGATGTAGGCCGCGCTGGAGAAGTATGGCATTACGCGACCGCCTACATCGTTTTTCATTGACTATCGGAAAATAAAAGTTTTTTTTTGTGGTACAAATCGTTCGACTTTCGTAATTAATACGACACGTTCGACTAACGCTCACGCGATTGGGCCCCCGGTACTGGCGCTATGACAATGATTTTCCTTTTCGTCATTACGTAATTATACCCCTGTAGAGTCGCCAGCCTGGTACAAATGGTTCGGAATTCTCCGTCACCATCTTCCAGTCTATAAGAAACTGTCACGTCCTTTCCGCTTAAGCGTATGTTTTGCACAGATGCGTAAACGAGATAGAGACATTTTTCGTTTTGCCACAAAGTTAAAAACTCGTTATTCGCGGGCGAAAAGTTAAGGAAGTCGCCATTGTGCGCTAGATTTATCGCCGCGCCTCTCCAAGACCGCTTTGACTGGACTACGTCATTACGCGTAATCTGGGAGATGACGTTGTGAATACCTAGATCATCATCATCATCATTTCAGCCGAAAGACGTCCACTGCTGGACATAGGCCTCCCCCAAGGCTCGCCACTCAGACCGGTCCTGTGCCACTTGCTTCCACCGGTTTCCCGCAACCTTCACGAGGTCGTCGCTCCATCTTGTTGGAGGCCTACCGACAGCTCGTCTCCCTAGATATACTACTACAACAGCCTATTTGCGTCCAACTGCTGGGCACAGGCCTCCTCTCATCACGAGAGAGTTCGGGCTATAGTCCCCACGCGGGCCTAATGCGGAGTGGGGACTTCACACACATTCTTGTATTACTTCGCAGATGCGTGCAGGTTTCCTCACGATGTTTTCCTTCATCGAAAAGCTGAGTGGTTAATTCAAATTGAATTTCGCATATAAGTAAAATTAGAGGTGCGAGCTGGAATCTAACCTCAAACCCTCTGCATGAGAGGCGGTAGGTCGAACCACTAGGCCACCACGGCTTCACCTACCTACATATATATTCTGACAAATTGATTAGCAGTTTCAATTGATTAACCATAACAACCTTACCAGTTTGCCGTGGTAGCTTAGTGGTTTGACCTACCGCCTCTCATGCACGAGTTCTCGGTCCGAACATCTGAGTTATTTTCTGCAATATTCTATTTTTAACCGACTTCAAAAAAAGGAGGAGGTTCTCAATTCGTCGGAATCTTTTTTTTATTTTTTTTTTATGTATGTTTATCAAAATTAAATAGTAAACGTGAACCGATTTCGATGATTCTTTTTTGTTCGAAAGGTGATACTTCTAAGTTGGTCCCATATTAATTTGGTTCAGTTCTGATGATGGAATCCATGAGAAAATGAGGGAACTCCTCGAAATTTGCTAGCACATAGATGATTTTGGTGTCAATTTCGAGGACTTCAGAGTTACTTATGTACTTCTATAGTAATGTTTGGAAAGTGTAGCCGAAAAAACATTTTTAAATAAAAAAATAAAAACCGCCTTCAAACTCCGACAGGCTGCGAAGTAGGTGTCAAGTGAACTGACCCAAAGAAATGATAATCATATAGTGAACTTGACATTGACATCGCAGTCTGTCGGAGTTTGAAGGCGGTTTTTATTTTTTTATTTACCACTGGGTTTTTCGTTAAGTAACATCGTGAGTTCGTAAGTAACTTGTACAGTCGAATTTGCCAATATTATATTATATTTTGCACCTAAATCGGATTAAATGGCGAGTGTTGAAATCTTAGTTTGTATCTAATAGTACATTACACACCTAGGGCGGTCAAGTAAAGAAAGTCTCAGATCGCGGGTACAATCTAGCGGTCTGAGGATTTCTTTACGACCGCCCGTGGTTAGTATACGATTTTACGTCACCACCTGGCCGTGAAGAGGGATTTTTCGTAGCGCCCAAGGGCGGTAAATCCCGCTTTTCGGCTTGGTGTGACGTAAAAAATAATTATGCTCGTAAATAGGCAAGTAATTTTATTGTTGTTTTCAATGCTAAGAATACACATGCCTGTGGAATAGCTGGCCTGCTAAGAGGTGCTTGATTGATCGAATGATCGATTTCAGTAAATATTCATCTACGTATGCGCCAGCTACAGGCAATGGTGTATTCACTGTATTCACTTACAATTGAGCATTTATTTTACGCTCTATTAGGTAAAACAAATAACTAAGAAGGTTTTTTCAGGCTCTAGGGAATTGAATTCTTTATACACATACTACAGCCTATTTGCGTCCCTCTGCTGGGCACAGGCCTCCTCTCATCACGAGAGGGTTTGAGCTATAGTCCCCTCGTGGGCCCAGTGCGGATTGGGGACTTCACACACATCTTTGAATTGCGTCGCAGATGCGTGCAGGAATTGTTTTGTACATCATAGACCAATTATACGGTTTAACTGTTATTTTAGACGCTTAATAATTAGATGATATCATAGCTCAAATATGATAATCCCTGACAGCAGATGTTACGGAGTGAGTGCAGCTGTCAGCTGGGGATTTGTAAAGGAGATATATTGTTGTCGAAGACTATCCCCTAATAACACGGCGAACGAAATACACGTTAATTCCGTAATAATTACTTCCGCAACAAATTCATCGTGTTATTATTTAATTAAACAAAAAATAAAAACCGCCTTCAAATTCCGACAGACTGCGATGTCGGTGTCAAGTGAATTGACCCAAAGAAATGATAATCATATAGTGAACTTTTTTTATTATTATTATTTTTTATTTTTTATTTAATATTTTTTTTCGGCTACAGTTTCCAAATATTACTATAGAAGTACATACCTAAGTAACTTTGAAGTCTTCGAAATTGACACCAAAATCATCTATGTGCTAGCAAATTTCGAGGAGTTTTCTCATTTTCTTATGGATCCCAGCATCAAAACTGAACCAAATTAATATGGGACAGCTTGGATGAACCACCTTTCGAACAAAAAAAGAATCATTGGAATCGGTTCACGTTTATTATTTATTTTTGGTGAATCCCTCTCCTCTTTTTTTAAAGTCGGTTAAAAATATACTAAAAACCTGTGAAATGCACAAAAATATTTTAAACATTCACAATGAAAGGTTGAATTCGCTGTTGAATAATTGGTGACAAAAAAAAGAAAAAAAAATACAGAACGGGACACTTTATTCGCACGAATAAAACAGCTAGAAACATATGCGAAGAACTGGCTTCCACATATAAATATGTAATACGCGGGAGGGGTATTCGGAACGTGCCTCGTAGTTGCTTCCACTGAAAAATTACTTTCGAACTGCTATTTCTATTTATGATCTTGCGTCTCTTTCTCGGGAATTCATTATAGTTTCTCAAGTGAATTATGGGAGGAGCCAGTTGAACTGTTTCTGCTTCTGCTCAACAGCACATACCTAAGATATGTAAATAATGCTAGCGAGGAATTATGTTTTTTTACCCGACTGCGCACCGCAAAGGAGGGTTATGTGTTTACCTGTCTATGTATGTATGTATGTATGTATGTATGTATGTATGTATGTTTGTTCCTTTGTGGCACACTAGAGATCAAACGCGTGGGTCGATTTTAATGAATCACACGTCAATCGATTCGTCTGAATCGCGCGAGTGTCACTGAAGATATGAAATTAATCAAAATTCAAAATGGCGGCCACCAGGCGCCATATTGTACAAAATAAAAAAATAAAAGTCAACCAACTATGGCATGTGAGGTATCGTTGAATAGGTATTTAAAAATCATTATTAGGTTTCTTTAACCATTTTTCAGACAAAAGAACCGTTTATGATTTATAACGATTCAAAGTTCCTTTACTAACCACGTAAAGTAGGTACCTACCCACCCAGTAGTAAATCCGTTCGAATTAGCAACACAGGAAATAATCTAGACCAATGAGTCTTCAAGCAGGTCACGACGACTATAAAATAATAATAATGCTTTTCATAAATCTCAAACTTCAATCAAGTACGTACGCATGTGCAATGTAGTGTACCAGTAGCGTCATCTATCCGTTGACTTGAAGACTTTTAGTATCGTTATTACATTTAAAGTGTCAATAGTGTTATTTACATACTTAATACAGTGAAATATAACCTAATTGATTATAGGTACCAATTACACTAGTCAGTACTCAGCGCTCGTAAATAAATAAAATAGCTACCTAATAGTCTAATGCAGTACCAGTAGCGCCATCTATCGGTTGACATGAAGAATTTTAATAGGCTCAGGCTTATGTAGCTTTTTGAGCCGGGTTAGGTCTCTAGAGGGATTAATAATCAGTAATTTAGATCATCGCAAGCTACTTAATAATCCCCACGATAGCAACTCTCTCCATGAAATGACAAGATTGCGGAATTTACGGTCTTATAATCCCTAACTAAAAATAGTAAAATAAAAAAAAAGTTAATTAAAAAAAACAAAAAACCCGACTGCGTAAAAAACTAAAAAGAAAAAAACAAGACTACTTAGTTCAGTAGTAGCTACTGAGAAATGACACCATGGAAATAATTTCATGTTCGACACTAACATAAATCAAATATTGATTGCTATTGAGGAATCAAAAGATGCCTACAGTCGGGACCCATTTAAAATCTAGGTTAAAATGTTACAAATAATGGGTCCCGATAGTAGGCATCTTTAGATTCCTCAATAGCAATCAATATTTGATTTATGTTAGTGTCGAACATGAAATTATTTCCATGGTGTCATTTCTCAGTAGCTACTACTGAACTAAGTAGTCTTGTTTTTTTCTTTTTAGTTTTTTACGCAGTCGGGTTTTTTGTTTTTTTTAATTAACTTTTTTTTTTTGTAAGGTATTTTGGTTCTACCACAAAAATCGAGGCAAAACCATGGTCTTATACATTTAACCTAGGTTAGTGGTTTTTGCCTCGTGTGATATTAGTTGCATCGTCTAAGCTTAGGGTGAAAACATAGTGTGGTATCCTCCACGCACCATTATCTTCTTGACCACGCATCTGTATATAAATTCAAAGATGTGCGCCAATCCAGACTGAGCATGCGTGGGGACCATTGACCTATAATAAGTAATAACATATGGACGAACAGTGCCTAACAGAATATGTCACAATATATGGAGCAAACTGACATTAGAAAATACGTTCCAATATGCTAATAACGCCTCTTTATAACGAAGGCCAAACGGGTGCCCGAGCTGTTCGGGCACCCATTTTGACGGGGCCATTTTTCTCCAGCTGAATGTGAATCCTTACTTATAATAGATCAATGGACCTAACAAGGGTCCCCCCTTGTTAGGTCCATTTGTGATGACAGGAGGTCCTCCAGCAGTGGCTGGCTGACGTAAAAAATAGAACTATCTATAAAAACTGCAAGGCCGGTTTGCGATATAAGCCTCGCGAGAGACCTAGGATTAGGAGATGTATTTAAATTGCTAAAATGCTGACGATGAGATGACAAATCAAATGTCCTTTCTACATCGTATTGCGGCCCCAGAATGCGGCTCCCACGTTCCCTCAGATATATTTTATGGAGAGTGCGCTACGCTCTTTTTGCAATAGCTGCCAGAAGGTGCGGCCCTACCCTTCATATTTACGATAAAGTCGTGAGGAGAAATATAATATAGGGGTGTGTTTTTTGTCGATAAGCGTCTGATACTCGATACGATCGGTTACGTGTGTATTTTGACTGTTTGTTTATCGGTGTTCAAAAAACAAGGTAACCCGTGTAATTTGGTAACTTATTCAGGAAACTCTGAAATATCGATAAATTTGGAGAAATTGGTTGTTTTATTGAAAGTTCTATGTATTATTATCCGCTCTGCTTTAATTACCTATTTGTAGTTGTTTCATAGCAAAACAACAAGCAAATTGACACCGTCAACATTTTGCCAATATAATACTGAAAGCTATGGATGACCTGATACTGCAGGCGACCAAACAGAACGCGTCACTTAGTAAGACTTATTAGAGAGATCAGCTATCTACCTACATCCGGAAAAAATAATAGTACATTACAGACCTAGGGCGGTGAATTCGTTAATGTCCCAGATCGCAGGTGTTTGTGGCCCGAACCGAAGGTGAGGGCCATAAATATGCGATTTGGGGCTTTACGAATTACCGCCCGTGGTTTGTCAAAAGTTTTACGTCTTGCCTTGGCCAGAAAGTGAGATTTTCTTTCCGCGTAGCGGGCAGAAAATCACACTTTACGGCCATGGGTGACGTAAAAGATATTTACATCACCCTTGGCCAGAAAGTGGGATTACTATTTACTTGAAATCTTATCTAAATATTTATGACCTTATTCATTAATTTTAAATACTAATCTTTATATAACGTTTTCCATGAGCTAAATGTTCTGGATCCGTCACTATTGTACCGTAGCGTTGGCTGTCGGTCAGTCAATCGTTACGAATAAGAAAAATCTATTAAAAATCCATTTGATACCTAAGTTAAGGTAAATCTCTATTGCAAAGCGCCACTGATCGCATGTTTTTACGATGGAACTTGTGTGGAATACCTATGCTCAAATAAATAATATCAGGAATACGTCGTAAAGTTCCTTTCCCAAATTGATTTAGAATGGAACTACCTTGTGGTTCCGGTACCTCAATATACCTGTATGAAAGATATGACTGGAAGAGAACTAGATGTAAATAAGTCCTAAATATTAAAAAAGTCACCTTAATAATGATATAAAAATGAATTATCTACCTAGTTTTTTTTGTGTTATTTATGTTATTAATATTTTATACAAGATTTTAATCCTCGCATGTCAGAATTTTCGAACTTCACGTTTAATAAAAAATCCAATACAAATGTTAACCCTATACAAATCTGACGTGTAAAATTGCCCCTATGTGGCCAATTTGCTGAATAAATGATTGAATTGAAATGAATAAAATAAAAATATATTCAAAAGCTGTAAATAGTTGCTCCATCTTGTTGGAGGCCTACCGACAGCTCGTCTCCCGGTTCGCGGGCGCCACTCGAGAACTTTCCGGCCCCATCGGCCATCAGTCCTGCGAGCAATGTGCCCCGCCCACTGCCACTTAAGGCTCGCAATTCTTCGGGCTATGTCGGTGACCCTAGTTCTACTGCGGATATCCTCATTTCTGATTCTATCACGCAGAGAAACCCCGAGCATAGCCCTCTCCATTGCCCTCTGAGTGACTTTGAGCCTTCTTATGAGGCCCATCGTAAGCGCCCACGTCTCGGACAAGATGGAGCGACGACCTCGTGAAGGTCCCGGGAAACCGGTGGAAGCAAGTAGCACAGGACCGGTCTGAGTGGCGGGCCTTGGGGGAGGCCTATGTCCAGCATGTGGACGTCTTTCGGCTGAAATGATGATGATGATGATGAAATAGTTGCGGCGTTCAAAACGCTTTGACGAAAATATCCACGAAAGAAGTAAAGGTGTGAAGTCATTTCACCAATTAGCCGCGTTCCTTTTTCTATTAAGTTGCAGTTACAAATTAAGAAGTGGAAGCGGCGTAATCCGATTGGTGCTAAGGGTTCGTGTAAACACGGTAACGAAGTGACGGTGCCGAGCCAGGTTACCAGTGCAGTGGAGACGGTATCTCCTCCTGTTATAAAAAAAATAGGTAAACTGTCTATTTATGTCCCAATTTAATTACAAGGGGTGAAACAAAACGTTGTGACTATATTTAATCCACAGAACCAGCTATCGATTCACATTTTTAAGTTTTTTTTTTTTTGTGACTGTAACAAAAAACTTTTGTATAGGTTTCAGTTATCGCTCAATCCGTACCTACTGGACATATATTCTTCTCCGGGACTCCATCTCCATACCAAATATCATCTTAATCGGTCCAGCGGTTTAAGCCTGAAGATGTAACAGACAGACAGATAGACAGAGCTATTTTCGCATGAATAATATTAGTAAGAAATAGAGGTGGTAGATAATAAAACATTATGTGAAGATGAGTTTCCATGAAAAAGTGAGTGTCCTATCAAGCAACCATAATATTAAATATTGACATCAAAGTGTCTGTCTTGATCTGATAGATAATGAATGAAGGTGTGTGAAACATTGCGTGGCAATACAATAACAAATTCAAGTTCAGATGTTTGTCGATTGAATATAACGATTGCAATTGATAATGGTTATGGAAATAAGGGGATTTGGTGTAGTAAGTGCGTGAAAGCAATTAGAAGGAGGTTCATCTTCTAAATTAAATACGATATTAGCAAGCCGGTAAACCAAAAATCAAAACGTTATACAGGTACGTATGTTACCTGTCTATGATACGTTCCCTGTAATTGAAACGTTTTTCATGTCGATGATCGGTATAGGTAAACGAGCGCACAGTCCACCTGATGGTAAGTGGTCACTGCGGTCCATGCACACCGAAATCCTTTGATCCCCAATTAAGAAACCATAAGATCTCGAATGCGTTGCCTACCCTGAGACCTAAGATGGAATTGCTCTGTGCCAGAAATTTCACCGGCTGCCGTAACCCCCTACCGGACACACAACAGTGCGAGCACTGCTATTTTGGTGGCAGGTTAGCGGGGAAAGACAGTGGTACCACCCCGGACGGACCTAGCACTTAATTTCCTTAGGAGGGTTTACTCCGAAAGTTGGCAACGTCGCAAATAGCTTTCAAATATTTCGCTGTTTTCATTAATTTCTGAATAGGTTAAATAAAACATTAAGTATGGATTGCTACAATTATCATAGGAACACGAACATTTTTGGATTATGGAAGTACTATCTTTTGAAAACTTTCCATCGCATTTTCCATGCATTTTAATGTAATCTTATCATTTGAATGCCTAACCAACAAATGTAAAACGAGATGCGTCATTCAACCATAGAATGATAACTTCTTTTTTAAGTCAGTAATATTGAGAAATTAATAAAAATCGCGAAACATTTGACAGCTATATGCGACGTTGCCAACTTTCGGGATAAACCCTTTCAAAACTACCGCCTCTTTTCTTCGCACTCCTTGTATCCTCAGTGATTACTGCTCTGACAAACTGCGTCGGCTGCCGGGTTGCACCGGCACAGATTGCTGCCACTTATTTATGCATCGTACTGCATTGGGAATACGATCGATTATTGAGTAAGTACCTATTCTAAATAAAGTTCCATTCATGTTACTGAGACTTCTGTTCATAACTAAGTATTAGACATAGACATAGACATTTATTTCTCAATATAAACTACAGCATAATTTACATACATGTCAATAGTACATTAGATACTACAGAGGCCGGGAAGGAGGATGTTGCAGCCGACAGCTTCCGTGCCCCGCCGATGTATGTATAGTGCTTTTCTCAAACATGCAATGAAATAAATAAATAAAATACCATTTTATATATCATATATTTTGTCTTTTCTACATAAATAAAACTGCGATACCTATGTGGCAAATATGGTTCATGTTTTTTTAATAGCTGTATTGGCAGAATGTCATAGCGAACCATAGAGTAAATATTGCTTGTAGCTTTTTTAAATGGCGGAATGCCAAGATGCTGTGTCACAAATGTATCAAATGGAAATTAAAAAAGAGTGAGTTGCCGGCCTAGGCCTAGCAACGTTTGTATGAAATTTCATTATAGACCAATTGTCTAGCCGCGCCTGAAACGTGATACTTCCCAGGCTAATAAGGAGAACATAATATGAATATTTCATTGCATGTTTGAGAAAAATATATTAACAGTCATTTAAAATATCGGACCTTGGAATTTGGGTTTGTAAAAATAAGAAGATTAGGTAAGTACACTTCTTAAAGCGAAGCGATAAATCAACCTATAATTTTGATTCGATCTTTCAAACTCAAGTTTTCTAAGCCGGCCTTCTTAGAACAATTTCACACCCTTCAAAATAGAGGTCGACTCAAAGTTAGATTTGAAGGCACAACGTCTACCTACGTGCCCGTCACGCCCACCTTTTAGACAAGTTTTCTTTACCTACCGAAATTTTTCTTTCCTTCGGAAAAAGAAATATTAATAAAAGAGCACAACTAAGGGTACGTTTATATAGGGTCAAGCGAAACGTTGTGACGATATTTTACCCCCAGAATCAGGTATTGTGTTTATCCCGAAAGTTGGCAACGTCGCATATATAATGTCGTATGTTTCGCTATTTTTATTAATTTCTCAATATTGCTGAATTAAAAAGGAAGATATCATTCTATGTTTGAATGACGCGTCGCGTTTTATATTTGTTGGTTAGGCATTCAAATAATAAGATTACATTAAAATGCATGGAAACTACGATGGAAAGTTTTCAAAATATATTACTTCCATAATACTAAAAACTTCGTATTCCTATGATAACTGTCGCAATCCATACTCAATGTTTTATTCAACCAAAGAGCGATAATTTATGTTTTCATTCAGTAATATTCAGAAATTAATGAAAACAACAAAATATTTGACGGCTATTTGCGACGTTGCCAACTTTCGGAGTAAACCCTCTTAAGCATGTTCTTTAGCTTTTTTTTTTGAATTGGTAAAAAAAATGGTATGGGATTCAGATATGGTTCCTTTAAAAAGGAAATTTTCGCTTAACATGGACCTCACATGTGAGACGCTATTAAACAGCATAAGTGAATTAAATCCGGATGAAAGGCTAGTTCCATATTGTCCGGTATTTATTATTCTCATCGACCCTTAAGGCTTTTAACCCTTCGCAATTAGGCGTTCGTAGTGAAATTTTGATCTTAGCAGCAACACTTACAGTGTAAATTGTTAATTATTCAGGCGGCGGTTGGCGGCACGAGTTATAGGTAGGTACGGGTCGGCCTTTACAGGTTTACATAACTAAGCCCTTGCACCAAGCCGCTAACCTCGAGTTAGCCTCTTAACCCACGTCAAATTCATACAAATAAATCTGAGTTAAGCATTTAACCCGAGGTTAGCGGCTTGGTGCAAGTGGGGCATAGAAGGCGCGTCGATTTGGCAATAATAGACTCGGCGTCAGTGGCTAAGTGCTTTGCTGCGCGCCTTCTAAGTTGTGTTGTACAGTCAAGGGCATTAATATGTATACACTTTTGCATCGTGTTCCGTTGTGTTAAGGTCCAAAGGTGTATACATATTAATGACCTTGACTGTACTGTACTGGCGACGTAGATAACAATGAAGGAGTAATAGATTAACTATCTTTGAGAATGAAAGTTTAGTATTTTGTTTACGATTTTTTTAAAACGGTTCAATAATTTTATAGTAGTTGTTATAAAATGTTTAGGTACATGTAAAGATCTTCTACTGTCTAAAGTCCCGCGCCGTCACATTTCAAAACGCTTATTTTTTTATTGTTATTTAAAAAGCACCACCAACACTCTCAACGCATAGTTGATGGCTGTCTCAGCACGCACATGTGTTGAAAGTGTTGGTGGTGCTTTTTAAATACATTGAAGCGTTTTGAAATGTGAAGGCGGGGGACTTTAGATAGTAGAAGATCTCTAATATTTGTCGACACATGGCCGAGATCCGCAGCTTTAGGAGCCTCTCATCGTAGCTTGTATGGGCGTCCTGGGAACGGGCTGGGGAGATTATATGGCACTCATGGAGCGATCTGCAAAGCACGTGATGCCTGGACTGGAGTTAGCCGTAGTTAGGATCTTGTCCTGAATATTTCTCTCTCAATTTACAATGACAAGCCACATCGTGACATTCGTTAGATGGTTGACAGCTATCTTTATCCAAACTCGAATATCATCAGTGCTTTGCATTCCGCCAGTACCAAAGTAGGTTACATAACCAGCACAGCCAGGATATGGAAACCAGCATCAGCATCAAATAACAGGCGTCCTCATATATTGAATAAAAAAAAATCGGTTGATTTGTTCATGATTCATTGGTAAAGGTAGTCTTTGGAGCAAGGTGTGCCAGTTACGAATTTACGTCATTTCGTATCGCCTCGAATTTACCGCCGGCCATTTCATACGTCAGCCGAATGCAGTATCTTTACCCGAGGTACTATATCGCTACTATATCATAGAGGTGGAACTACAGAGTCTAATATCTCTTTGTTACTTATATCTTGCGAACGACCTTTGAGGCAGCAAATTGGCTATGGGTGAAAAATGACAAAGTGCTTGATTCTTTTTTTATGGATAGGAATAACCTTCCGTAATAAGAGAAAAAAATCCGAAAATTTTCCGTGGCATCGATTTTGCGTAAAAAATAAAATTGGTTTTGCGTTATAACTATTAAAAGATTCGGGTTTTCGTTAGTCCAAGTAAGCACAGCACATGATTCTGAAAAAAAATAGTGTTGACATTTTTGACGTTGACAGTTCTCGCTTCCTTCGTACGAACATAACTTTACGTGTTTTAACAATTTTATTGGAAAAATAGCTTATTCATAACTGCTTTTGCTTACTGGACTTTCGATTATGCTTGGCCCCAACGACGACGTATGCTTTAAACACGTTATTACGAATGAAGCAAGAACTGTCACCGTCAATAGTGTCAACACTTTTTTTTAAGAAGTAGTGCTGCATACTTGAATCAAGGAAACACCTTTATTTCAATCGTCATAACACAAAATCAATTTCTTTTTTTTTTACGCGAAATCTACGGCACGGAAAATTAGGAGATTTTTTTCTCTTGATACGGAAGGTTATTCCTATCCATAAAAAAAAATATCGAGCACATTGTAATTTTTCACCCATAGCCAATTGCCGTTTTAGATTCGGAACTGATTTATTCACTAAATATTTTCAACAATATTAAATTTTATATTCTCACTTTATAAACAGTACTTACAATTTGCTTCGCTGAAAATAGCTAAAAATTAGTTTTCCCAGATGTAAGACCTAGCTAGATCGATTTTTCATCCCGTATTTTGCACTCTACGTTCCTAATTTTACATTTTCATCTACATACTAAGTAATTTACCTAATCATCTGGCTTGAATGATTACCTGATTAAATAATTCGTAAATAACAATTATGGTTTTATTTTAGACTAGCCGTTGCCCGCGACTTCGTCCCGCGTAGACTTAGAATTTGCGTAAATGATGACACTGTACATATAGATGGTTAAAGTTTAGGTAATTCAAAGATGTGTGTGAAGTCCCCAATCCGCACTGGGCCCGCGTGGGGGCTATATCCCGAACCCTCTCGTGATGAGAGGAAGCCCATGTAGTAGTAATAGTAGTTATTAGAAGCAAAAAGTAAGCTATATAGTTACACTTATAAAAGTAATAGTTCACTGGTACATATTTTATTTATAACCAAGTCCAAGACATATTAAAAGGTTTTTAAGACATCGCGGTAACTCACACTTTATCTAGATGTCCTAGGTGCCCGAGATTGGGGACTCCATCCACATGAAAATTTAACGTCTGGACAATTTTAAGATCATGGTGTATTTTCTCAATCCTTACTAATATTATAAATGTGAAAGTATGTTTTGTTTGTCCTTCCTTCACGTCGAAACGGCTGGCCTGATTTGGATGAAATTTGGTATGGAGATAGTTTGAGACCCTGGAAATAACAAAGGATACTTTTTGTCCCGATACTTCTACGGAAGCGGGTTTTCTACGGGTCGAACCAGTTTGTTTGTTTATTATTTATGCTATGGGCCACAGAGAACACTTGCCACCGTGGCCAGTGTGCACGTTTACCAACCGGTACCATAAAAAAGGCTTTCAAAGACTCGATAAAACGATGTAAATCGAGTTCACAAGTAACTTTAAAGTCCGCCAGCATGTTCAACTTGTACAGGCAAGTTTTATTTCGCCTTCCTCTAGTTGCGTAAATAATTCACGAATACGTGCGCTCTGAATTTACTACGAGTAGTGGGTTTATCTTTCGGGGATACGTTCCGAGCTGTCTGCGGCCAGCTTCCTGCGTTCGGACGTGATTGTGGGACCGACATAAAGGTTCTGTTTTGGCATGTCGTTCACTAAAACTGAGGGAAATCTAAAGACTGCTGTCTTGACTTTATAGACTTGGTATGCTAAAACCGACTTGCATCAACGCTGGTAACATCGAGTTAGCCTCTAACTCAAGTTAAATTTATACAAATACATCTGAGTTAAGCGGATAACCTTAAGTTAGCAGCAAGTGGGCCTTAGAGTGTCTATTTAATGCGACTTCTGAATTTAGTCATGTTATTAAACTAGGCTGCAAAATAAAGCTCGATGAATTGACGGCCGTTGGGGCATGGTAGTTCTAGAATGGCGTATTCTTGCAGGCTTCCAATAAAGTGAAATGACGACCTAGGGCAGGTTGCGGTCTAGGGAAGGACTATGCCTAGCAGTAAACATATTTCGGCTGAAATTATTGAGGCTGCTTTGAAAGCAATTTAACGGCTCCAGATCTGATCCGCTTGAAGTTTATACCAGGGATAAAGCGTTTTTTTTTTCTAGCCGCTGAATAGTCGAAAAAAACATACTAAACAGCTTGAAATTACCAATAGATGTCTTGCAAAGGCTTGATATTATGTTTTAAATTGCAGCTTAAAAGGACAATGTGCACCATTGTCCTTTTAAGAAAATAATGTTCGTAGTAATATAATAGCATTTATTTGCCCTTGAAAATATTTTTTTATTATTCTTTGAATATACCTTATGTAAATTGATGATTTATAAATGGTCTTTCAAAAGAGTATGTATGTTTTAGTAATTTATGAAATCACTGCGTAAACACTGTATTTTGGTCCAACGTTATTTGAACCAATAACATGAGCAAAATTTTAAGTCACAAGCAAATAAGTTTGTTTATAAAGGCCCTTTATAAAAGTATTATAAATAAGCCAAAATTAGCATAAACATGCCCAAAACACACCTTTACTAAGAACCAGGATTAAAGGGATGCGAATTTATACCTAGGAGGAATTTCCGCTCTTACAATACAATACAATACAATACAATATACTTTATTGAACACCACACAATCAAGGAACAGTAGACATTATGTAATTACACAAAAAGGTATGGCATACAGCAGGCGGTCTTATCGCTCAATAGCGATCTCTACCAGACAACCTTTGGATAGTGGAGATGAAGAAAAACAAACTAGGTCGCTCTTAGAATGTTATTTAGAGGAAATCTCAAATACATAAACTGCTTAGGTATTAATTTACGATTCTTCTGAACTCGATCATTTTCATTCTTTTGTCCTAAAAATATAAAAATTGAGGTAGTACCTACCTATGACAGTATAAAAAGGGATGTTTCGAAACCGCAATTCCAAAACCAAGAGAATTTTGTCTTCATATTTCAAATCACTCCATGAAGAAAGCAAGGAGTCACACGATCGAGCACACTCAACGTTCCTATCATTCTTAAGAAACCGTAATTGAAAATTCCAAGATTCTTATCTATCTTTTTTTCATTTATTTTCCCTCGTTGCCAATTAAATGTGTTATCTTAACTGAATGAAGCGCGAGCGTCCATCATCGTTGCGTGCCCCACTTTTGTGAACTTGTGATTTATTACCCCCTCTCAGCGTTCTTAATAGGCCCGCAAGATCACGGAAGTATTTTTCAGCGCTGTTGACCAAACTTGAGGTGGTGAAATATGGGGGCAGTGTAATCGAAGGTTTGGATTATCAAAAGATAAAAAGAACAGAAAATTAGTATTCAATCTGGTGAGTAGCTGAGTGTTGACATAATACGTACGTACTACGGTTATGAATTCAATGAAGAAGGAATTACTGAAGGTAATACTGAAAATCTGGCGGATGTCAATTTAGATAGATAGTATCTACTCGTAGTGTTTGACTTTTACCAAAAGTGCAACTACAACTACCAACTACATTGCTTGTATCTCAATTTCATGAAACCAATTGAAAATTATTCTTTTACTAGCTTTTCCCCGCAACTTCGTATGCGCAGAAATATTAAATATAAAATCCCGTTTTTTTTCCGTTTCCGTGGGAATTTCGCAAAATCCTTTCTTAGCCTATGCCTACGTCATAACATGTACCTGAATGCCAAATTTCAGCCCGATCCGTTTAGTGGTTTGGGATATGCGTTGATAGATCACTATGTCAGTCAGTCAGTCACCTTTGAGTTTTATATATTTAGATTACTTGAATAATCAGAGAAGCATATTTTCTGTCAAGTGGTTTCATCACAATTTGATTTTGATGTTATTTGATTGGTATTTAAAAAACACGGCACAATTCCAAATGACATCCTAAGCAATAAAACTGCCGATTTCGAAAACATCGTTCATTTTATTTCATACTGGCAATTATTAAAAAGGCAGCGGAGTCCACGTGCTCGTACGAGCCGGCACAATTTCGAACAAAGTTGTAAATTGTCGGCGAACGACGCGGAATGATTGTAAATGGCTGCGAATAGCTTAAAACACGAGTCCTGTATTGAGCAACAATAGTGCGCCTGTTATTGGCAGTTACGACGGCGACATACGGGATGTTGATTAGGACAGTGCTGCTGATGTCCGCGGAATAAATATACTCGGCAGTATAATGTGCCAATGCTAAAAGAACAAAAGAAGCCGTGGTGGCCGAGTGGTTCGACCTATCGCCTTTCATGCCGAGGGTCGGGGGTTCAATTCCAGCTCGCACCTCTAAGTTTACTTACGTGCGAAAGTCAATTTGAATTTACTATGAGCTTTTCGGTGAAGGAAAACATCGTGAGGAAACCTGCACGCATCTGCGAAGTAATTCAAAGATGTGGGTGAAGTCCCCAATCCGCACTGGGCCCGCGTGGGGACTATAGCCCAAACTCTCTCATGATGAGGGGAGGCCTGTGCCCAGCAGTGGGACGCAAATAGGCTGTAGTAGTAGTATGTAGTAAAAGTACAGTCACGACATTAACGGCCTAATCATATGCGTAGAGGATACGTAATTGTCTCTCAAGACCTGTGAATCAACACAACATAGTATTCTCGGCAATAGGTAGTTATTATACATGTGTATTACAAGTATGTGTCCCCTGCTATCAAATAAACCGATTGTTGTGCATTGATAGAGCGATCAGTCAGTAAAGTTAGAGTTTTATGTACCAGTGGAAGGAGCCTTCTGTTCTTAATAAAAAAATAAAAACGCAGCGCGGTATCGCTCACGACGATTGTCGCTGTATTCCGCGGTCCGTCTCCAGTTAGTTGCAATTCGCGCCACGGCCGCGTCGTAAAACGTGCGGCGCCACTGTCGCAGCGCAGGTGCCACTGAACATGTTCGCGCATTGTGCAGCGCGTAAATATGGCATCTACTGACTGGTATTTTGAAAACTTGCCAATTGACAGACTTATAATGTAATACCTAGTGGTCAGCTCAATAACAGGTTTCCCGTTCAGAAAAAAAAGAACCATATCAAACCAAATGTAACCTATCAAATACAAATTCAATCATTTATTCAGCAAATTGGCCACATAGGGGTACTTTTGCACGTCAGAAAAATAATTTACCAGCGCTTCCTAGACCATTGCTTGAGAAGAAGCGCCGCAACAAACTCAAGCAGAAGGCCTTTTTTCAAAATTTCCACATAGTTACAAAATTTACATTATATGTATAAAATATACATACTACGTACTGAAATTACATTGAAGGGATGTATAAGTCCCTAACTTAAACTTAAATCTAAGATCTTAGAGATTAGTCTCCAAGGGTCCAGAAAAAAAATGTATGGAGATGGCCTCCATTGTCAAATAAATATAAATTCCATAGATGTCGACAGTCTCAAAATGTCAATTTCAAACTATAATTGTGTGCAAACTATAACTATAAATGTCTCAAAATTCAAACTATAATTTACACTATAATCTTGGTTTTAATTTACTGAAAAAGAAAAAAAGAGGCTAATTTTCCCATTGTTAACGTAGCCTAGTAAAGACGTAACTTTTCCTCCAAAAGCACTCTTTGTGGAATATTCTAATTTAGCAGGACTGTAAGCGAGAAACTTCCATTTTTAATGTGTTGCCTACAATAGGCTGCGGTTTTTTGGCAAAATCCGTGCGTGCCGCTCTGTAAGGAAGGCAATATGCGCATTTAACTTGGTCAGCGGATTGTGGCCGCGAATGAGCCCCATGCTTACTTAAATTGCGTAGTTTTTGCTGAATACACGTTCAGACCGAGGTTTGTTGTTTGTAGGCTATTTATTCAAACAGATGAGACAGAAACGCACAGCTTCCTTGCAATCTTTAGCTATTTTCAGAAATGTGATATTCATAAGAGATATAATTTAGATGATAATAAATCTTCTCTCGTATAATGCAAATGTGTGCTGATAATCATAATTTTGACTAAGCCGGTTTACTCTTCACAAAACGTCTCCATTTTGACTACATATCTTCTACTATCTAAAGTCCCGTGCCTTCACATTTCAAAACGCTTCAATGTATTTAAAAAGCACCACCAACACTCTCAACACTTGTATGCGTGCTGAGTGAGACAGCCATCAACTATGCGTTTAGTGTTGGTGGAGCTTTTTAAATAATGAAAAAAATGAAGCGTTTTGAAATGTGAAGGCGCGGGACTTTAGATAGTAGAAGATTTCTAGTCAAAACGGAGACGTTTTGTGAAGAGGCAACCGGCTTAGTCAAAATTATGATTATCAGGACACATTTGCATTATACGAGAGAAGATTTATTATATCAGCTAAATTATATCTCTTATGAATATAGCATTTCTGAAAATAGCTAAAGATTGTAAGGAATCTGTGCGTTTCTGTCTCATCTGTTTGAATAAAGTCTGTCTAGTTTAGTAGAAGATCTCTACGAATGGTTAGAATTTGATAGATTGATTCTCCAAATGTCATATTTGAACAATCCGTAGCCAAAATGAATAGTTTTGTGGATACAAACAACCACCATTGCCCACTACACAAGACACATCGGCCCTGATATACTCTACTAATACCGAGAACCTTTACCTTAATATCATTTAATGAACCTATGAAAAGTACTTAACTATCCTAAAGTGTCTAAAGTGAACACGATATGGTAAGGATGTGATGAGATTTTGTCGGACGAGTAGGTACCTACTTAAAACCAGAATATGAAAGTGCGTTTGGTCGCCGAGAGTTCGCGTCTAGATCACTCGGGTGCCCCTCTGAAAGGAAATTTCGCTGGGCTAGGCTGGATGACTTAATGTCAATAGATTCTTACATACTGCCTATAGAACCGGGCTACAGTTCGATCACGGCGGCCATAGGCGATTGCACGGGTCACAATGTATGCAAACAGATGGACTACCGGGCCAGATAAGGCGGCAAGCCTGGCTGCGCCGGGAGTTATGACAGAGTACCTCGGCGAGCGGCGCAATAAAGTGAATTATGCACACAACTGCAGCGATACTTTGTTCTCGGGTAAAAAGGAGCGGGCTCGGAGGGAAGAAGCGGAAAGCGGAAAAAATATGTTCTTTGTATTATTTGTTCCTCTGCGTATATGATTAGGCCGTTACCGTCATGACTTCTCTTTTAGCATTGACACGTTATATTGCCGAGTATAATTATGTCGCAGACATCAACAGCACATCTTGTATTTTATATGATGACGAAACGCGTGAGTGGAGCGTAGGTAAGATTAATATTGAAGTTATTAAGTTCCTAAAAACGTTAATTATGTTTTATGGATAAACACTAGTCACCCTTATACTATATAGCTTCTTTGGCGATTGGCGTATGATTTGGTTATCGCGTTCCCGTGGGATTTAATACGTTTTCCCGGAACTACAACTATGTCACGTAGTTACCTTCTTACCCGTTTTATGCCATGACGCATATATAATGTATGGTCATTAGCATGGAAAAACATACCTTACGTAAAATTATAGAATATTAAATACGTCTCACGTTTGGTCAACCGTCAAATCAAACTTTAAAGCTATTTCATCTGCTTTTAAACCATCTCCTGTTGGTCAGAGATTTTTTTTTGAAGAACATACGTAGTTGTAGAGAGTTCATTCCGCTCTCGCGTTCGCCGATCCCAACCTACCTTCCCATCTTCCCCCGGGTCCCCTAATGCGGACTTACAGCTAGTCTCTCAGTACGTTCAATTTAAACTTTAATATGCAACCGACTTGCCAAATTGGAAATAATGATCCGCGCACTCGATTTGCTTTGGCTTTGAACGTGGTATTTGCAAAATGTAACTAGATTTGGATATTTCAGGTATGAAACAGAAGAAACCGTGTCGACTTTTTTTGTCAACTTAATAAAATCAATGTACTTTATTCATGTGATACTAAACTCTAACACAAAATATGTATTTCATTAGAATGGGTTAATTATTTCAGTGTGTGATTTTTTACTTTAGTTTTACAACATTTCGGAACTACCTTCTTATCATTCGTATTAAAAAATTCAGTAATTCTGACACCATATATATTTTCTAAGCAATTCATACCATGTAAGTATGATATATAGATTTTATTAAGATTGAATCCTCATATGTGGATTTCCAAAAAGGACGTCGAAAAAGGCAATGAACAAATTGGCTCGACGCGCAGGCGGTCCCGCGGGGCGCGCTAGCGAGCGTCCAAATTAAATGCCTTGTCCCGGACCATTTTGGACGGCACGTTATATAAAGAAAAGTGAGGGAAAAGTGGTTAACGTTAAAAAATTATTTAATAAAAACTTACAGTGTAAAAATATGAAAATGCTATTGCCTTAACGTAAAATGCATTAACTTTGGCTGGAATCACATATAATAAACAATAGAACCGACTTCAAACTCCGATAGCCTGTGAAGTCGGTGTCAAGTTCACTATAAGATAGTCATAGCTTTGGGGCGGTTCACTTGACACCGACTTCACAGGCTGTCGGAGTTTGAAGTGGGTTCTATTTTTTTATTTAAAAATTTTTTTCGGCTATAGTTTCCAAACATTTGTACGATGGGACGTAAGTCACTGTAGTCTTTGAAATTGATGCCAAAATCATACACATGCTAACAAATTTCGAGGAGTTCCCTCGTTTTGTCATGGATCCCATCATCAGAACTAAACCAAATTATTAAAAGGGTTCAAGTTGGAGGTACACCTTTCAATTAAAAAAAGAATCATCGAAATCGGTTCACAATTGACGGAGATATGCGTGGTCATAAATAAAAAATAAAAAAATATACGCGTCGAATTGAGAACCTCCTCCTTTTTTTTCGTCGGTTGAAAAATAGGAAAGACGTTTTTCTATTTATTTTATTGGCAATCAAACATGTCACTTTTTAGGACCAAATAAATGTATTGTACAAGCAACGTTTCGGCAAATAGGAAAAGTTAAGTTTCATAGTTATATAAAACCTGTTAAACCAACCAGACATCAAAAATACAGAATATGGGTAGGTTACGTACCTACTATTTCGAAAAATCATCCACGCTACATAAAAAGAGTTGTTTAAAAAAATGTCTTTATAAATACCTAAGCTCAGTCACATATATTGGTGGTCGACCAGTTTAAAAAAATCGCTTTGACTGTGCAGCGAGATGCCTATATACGTCTGTCCGTCCTCGAGCAAGAGACTCGCGCAAGCGATTGTGGCCCTTAAGGTACACCGCCAGTACATGTGACTGTCCCTGGGTGACCCAGTAGCGTAAAATAAGTTTTTTTTACGGATACTTACATAAAGAAAATCGTCTGCATACAAAATTGTTATAGCCAGGTATCACTCTCACAATTAAGACAAATCTAACTACACCTCACAAGCTAATTCATCAAGCAGTTTAGGCTAAGTACAGGACGTGCCTACGAAATGAAATATACACACATACATTTATATTTAAAGATAAAGATAAAGATAAAAAAAAGTTTATTCAGAGAGCAGACATGCACATACAAACGACATTCTTAGAAAACATACAAACAAATATTACAGGCTATGTGACATGCCGCGGTTTTCAGTGGAGCCTTCAGATGGTGCGGGACAGCATACTGGGTATACCAATGTCTTAAATAAAAATGTTCATACACAAAAAAAAAATGTAAAAATAAAAAATGTTAAATAAATGTACAATATTGAGCGTTTATACAATTGCTTGAGAAATGTTGTTTTTGAATATAAACATCAAACGGGTAGAGATCTTCTACCATCTAAAGTCCCGCGCGTTCACAATACAAAACGCTTCAATTTTTTTATTATTATTTAAAAAGCACCACCAACACTATCAACGCATAGTTGATGGCTGTCTCAGCACGTACACATGTGATGAGAGTGTTGGTGGTGTTTTTTAAATACATTGAAGCGTTTTGAAATGTGAAGGCGCGGGACTTTAGATTGTAGAAGATCTCTATCATTGTGTTACTCATCTAGAACAGATATGGGTAAATTAAAACTAGATAAATCGAAATTTGTTTGGTAGGACACGAAACCAATAGGGGCTAAGAATATTGAAATGGTTAATTTACACTCGGAAAACATAACCTTCTGGGTGCAGTCAAGTAAAATTTTGCTCAAATATAAGAAACCATTATAATGCTACGATCATATCTTACAGCGCTTCAACGCGTTACACAAACGAGTTTCAGTAACACATTCACGTTTTTATCATTTATTCACTGACCAATACAGGTAAAACACATTTTAACGCCGTAAAAAAACCCATAAACGAATAATAAAATTAATTCAAAAGGGCTAAAGTACCAGACACTCTTAGCTATCATTCACTTAACGCCTGTATTTTGTATCACTAACCACCTCAGTCGGAACTATAAAGAATATATTGCGGCTATAATACCATAGAATTCGCGGGTCGCGCAATAATAAAATTCTGAGTCGAGATAAGGCCCTGGATGGGAGCGAGCGCCTATAAAAAATGAAATAGGTCGTAAAGTGTTATATAAACTACACTTTATCTGCATAAAATAGATTTTATAGTCCAACACTGATTACTGACGAGCCTTTATGTACTGTAGTCAGGTGATGCCGATAAAGCAATAATCAGAGTTACATAATAAAACAAATGTAGGTACCAAACACATTTGAAGACTGTCATTTCAACAAACAAAAAACTTCAACCATAGGTATTGTTCTGAATTTATATCTGTACTAGCTTCTACCCAACAACTACCGTGGAATTCGGTTATCGCGTTCCCGCGAGAACTATGCGTTTCTCCGGGATAAAAAGTAGCCTATGTCCTTTCCCGGGACCCCAACTGTCTCCATGCCAAATTTCATCTCAACCGGTCCAGCGGTTGAATGAAGCGTGAAGAGGTAACAGACAGACAGACAGAGTTACTTTCGCATTTATAATATTAATATGGATTCACATTCCTTAAGAGAAATTGAAGATTTAGGAGAAAAATTAGACTTTATTTTTCTTTTATACGCCCCTTTGAACGGGTATTGTATTTGCCTTGACTTTGAAAATTCTCAAATATTATTGACCAAGTGAGCAAAGCGAGCGAAGTGTCTTCCTTTCAAATTCACCTAAAATGCTTTGTCCGTCAGGATGTTCTCAAGTAGCACTACCATGAGTTTACAGTGACCGTACTCGCTAGCGACTACGTAAATGATTTGTATACGCCAGGGCTATTCTTCATACAAATCGTTTACGTAGTAAACTCATGGTATTGCTACTGATCTCTACTTTTGTGACCTGTTTTCAAAATTATATTTAGGTATAATCTTTCTGTCGATTCAGCTTTTAGATATTTTTGTCGTCATTGTGTCAATCATATGGGTTCAAAATATTAAAATAAACCTAAAACTGTTTTAAGCTTTGCAAAAATGTACTAGCGAAGAAATAAACATACTATCTACAGATCTCAGAACCACTAGTTTAAAAATGATAAACGCAAATACAACAATGAAAAATCCTGATAAGGTTCGGATCAATAGTATTTCTGCCGATTCTGTTTTTGTAATTCTGGTTCTGACGAAGCTTGTCGCAGATACTGCATTTCTATTTTATTTATTTTTTTCGCCCTTTTCTATTCACCCATACCTCACCACATTACTTATTTAGCGACCACAGTCATAACACGTTGTTTAGGCAGAAGACTAATGCACCCAGCCGAAATGTCAGGTGTGTCCGGGGTAAAAAATGACTCCACTCGCGCCTTGTACTCGTGGCATCGAATGATTTCCCCGAGGACGCGCAGTATCTATAGCGCTGTTCTTGACATTCCGTTCCGAGTGGATTGTGAGACTGTTCTGTTTCGGCTTGTCACTTGCCTTTGAAGGTGATAAGTACTTAGGTAGGTACGTTATTAATCTTGATAATAAGTAATAACCTATGGACGAACAGTGCCCAACAGAATATGTCAAAATATATAGAGCAAACTGACATTAGAAAATACGTTCCAATATGCTAATAATGCTTCTTTACAACGAAGGCCCAACGGGTGCCCGAGCTGTTCGGCCACCCGTTTTGACGGGGCCATTTTTCTCCGGCTGATTGTGAATCCTTACTTATTAATAGATCAATGTGAGTGAGTATTTGAATTTAAGGCATGATTCACATTTTGTCAGCATATCTTTTTAGTAGTTTGTAGAGGTGTTAGTCACAAACAACCTTACCTACTATATGATAAATCTTATTCTTGATTTTGAAAGTGTGGATTAAGAACCGTGCATCTATGACTCCTTAGAACGGTCCAGGTTCATGGCATCGAGGGTAACCAAATCACACACTTGTCACATAATTTAGTGGCATTCTTGGAATATTGAATAAATTCAGAGGAAAATTACTTTCTACAAGCAGATTTGACGCATGCCCGACCTGTGACTCGCCAAGCGAGAATGGCTCTTAATTACCGCAACGTTAAGGGCCCTAGTTGCAGGTTTTTTGCCACAACCCTTGACGGCGTGGAGAGCGGCACGCTAGAGTTTGGGGTGTGGGCCAAATGACGCGGTTTAGGAGACACTAAATAGCAGGTGTTTACTTAGTAAATCAAACGTTGCAACTATATACTGATTTAGATTAAAATTTTCCGTTTTAGAAGTAGGTGAACTTTAGCCACGTATTGCTGGATGCCTGGCTGCCGAAGAAAATTCGAGTTTCGCGTTCGGTTCGTCCCTACCAAGACCGTGTAAGCTGTGGAATGATCTTCCTCCCAAGGTGTCACCGTCTCTCTATGAGATGGGGGCCTTCAAGAGTGACTACCTCTCATTAAGGAGCTCGTCTGGTCGTTTGACCCCTTGTAATGATAAAAAAGCCTACTAAACAGAGAAGTGGTGGCAAAGTTCAAAAGTTATCTCTTACTCTTCGGTTTGCAGATCATCCATTCTAATAATATAAATGCGAAAGTTACTGCGTCTGTCTGTCTGTTACTTCCTCACGCTTAAACCGCTAGACCGATGTTGATAAAATTTGGCATCGAGAATGAGAGATCAAATCCCGGAAAAGAATATACTTTTTATACCGGAAAAATTTATAGTTGCTGCGGAAACGGTACATATTCATGAACGAAATCCAAGCGGACGAAGTCGCGAGCAGAAGATAGTTCTTAATATACTTACTCAATTACATAACACCGCTAAAGGAAAATAAAACACTTAACTTTTAAGTCAATTTCAATGGTGATTTTTGACGGCAGTGGATGGTGATATTTCAATGAAATGAACTGAAAATGTTTATTTGGCAAACATAAAGAATGAGATCAAATACAAAATTAAAAGGAAACCAGATACAAAGAAAACAGAAAACATTTAAATATCAGAGCCATCAATTTCATTTATATGTCGTTCATTTTAATATTAAGATAATATTTCTATGACTTGAACCACACATCGTGGTGAAAATAGAAGGTTTCTACGAGACGCCGGCGAAGAAATTTAAAGCTTTCATTTATATTAGTTTATTTTTTCAAGTGTCGGCCAATTTGCGTCGTTCCCTTAATGCTGGCGTCTTTCAGACATTTCTCGCTGACATCTAGACACGCGGCGGTAAAATGTATAATCTTATTTACAAGAAAAACAAATAGAATTGTTTCTTTTTAAAGTTTGTAGCATTCTTAGGGTTCCGAAGTCCACAAGGAACCCTTATATTTTCGCCATGTCCGTCCGTCCGTCCGGCCGTCCGTCCGTCCGTCTGTCCGCACTATTTCTCGGAAATGCTTAGTTCTAGAAAGCTGTAATTTGGCATGAATATACATATTAGTTACGCTGACAAAGTGGTACAATAAAATATTGATTTTTTTTTATAGGGTACCTCCTCTACTCGTAAAGTGGGGATGTAATTTTTTTTTCTTGCGTACCCAATGGTGCGGCATATCGTTGAATAGGTCTTCAAAAAATATTGTGGGTTTGTTACAACTATTTTTTGATTAAGTGATGCGATTGTGAAATATTAAGCTTTAAAGTACTATTTTTTGTTAGAGTCAAGTGTCCCGCCCCCCCCCTGCCAGCTAAATGGTGGTATTTGGATGGCTGAAAAAAATCACGGTTATGGTATATATAACGTAGTTGAAAGGAAAACTATCACAGCTTAGGCTGTACAAACTTACGAGTCATAGTCGACCAACTTATGAAATGATTAAAAAACCAATGATTTTTCTCGAGCGGCAGAGGCGTCGGGCGGGCACGTCATACCACAGGCTAGCTAGATGCTAATAAGTCTTAGAAAGGTACTGTGGGCATCGTCAATTTCGGAACCCTATACTTTGCGCGTGGCCCGACACGTACTTGGCCGGTTTTTTTTTAATCGTTTGGACGACGATAAAAAGTACCTAACAGTTATTTTCGAGAAGACGTGTTTTCTTTTTATATACGTGTAATTTTTTCTTTCAGCTGTTTATATAGTTCTATGATCAATGTAAATCTTGTATGATTTTCTGTTTAGGGAATAAAAATCCTATATTAAATTAAACACGCGAAAGAAACTATGTTTATCTGTCTTTTACCTCCTATCCCGTCAGACATCCTTCAAGAGCCTGCAAAAAAAATAAACAGTAGCAAGACATTGATTATTTAGTTAACCTTTATACATGTAGATTATTTACTCATGCGCTATATGTACCTATCTACATATAAAGCCTGGTTCTAATCCACTACGTATAATCTGGGGCATGATTTAGTCCAAATTAACGCATGCACAGCATTGTTCCCGAAGCCGGCGTCTATTGTGCATCGGCTGCAGGTAAATCAATGGCGAGACAAAATTGGATGCGCTGACGTTAGAGACTGTGTTAACTAGCTTTCGAAGTTTATGAAATATTAATAAAGTCTGATAGGAATAAATTATATCGTAGAACCAAACGTCCCTAATCACAATTAAAGAATGAAAACCCCCTTTGAAATGAATACTCGTAAATTATAAATGGGTTGTGTAAGGGGGTAATAAATTATAAACTCTGAATTTTACTATTAAATGGTGAGGTGCCTGAAATAAATAATAGGGTATACACCATTCATGGAAAAATCGGGAAGTACTGATTTATGATAGATTATTAAAAATGCTACCCAAATTATCAACTTTTAATCATAAAATTGCATAAATATTTTTGTTCAAGGAAAAATCGGGAAGTACTGATTTATGAATTATGATAGATTATATAATAAAAATGCTACCCAAAACATCAACTTTTAATCATAAAAATGCATAAATATTTTTATAATTACATTTGTAAAATGTTGTTTTTTAATTTGTCCCAAAACGGTAGGCGCCGTATTGTTAGCTGCTATGACGTCACTTTGACTGTAAACAAAGCGTTACAAGTAACCGTTTTAAGTTTTGACTTCACTTGTTTGGATACTATGTACCTACTCATATTTACCATTCTAGTGACGTCACAGGCCGAGCAAACATGGCGGCTAGCTTTTTAGCGCGAAAACTGAAAATGAAAATTTAAAAGTACTTTTTAAGGTATTTATACCATTCAGAAAATTTAAATAAAAATCTTGTGATTCAATTCGACATAAGGATCATTTTAAACCACATTTCAAAAAATGGTGTAATACCCTATTGCGTGAATCCAGGGGCAGTATTAATAAGTCCTAAATAAAATACATAATGCATACGAGACTGAAAATAGGACGCTGTCGTAAATTTGGCATGTCCTTGGGGAGTAGGGGAGCCAGTGAGAGGATTTCCTGAAATTCCCACGGGACTGGGAAAAAATAGGACCTACGTGGGTTGTAGATAAGCCACGGGAGATGACTAGTAAAACTATAAATACCTTCACGAATAAATGAGAAAAAACACGAGTCTCCCTGGGCAAAGTTCTTTTCATACAGAAATTTGAAGCGATGCTAAAGATACAAATTTATTCATATTTAATTAAGTATACGTGAAATGAGGTGCTTTCAGTCCGCGCTCGTTTCATGCCGAATAATGAGAGCCCTCTGACTACCACTACTATTGGATTTCCAGAGGTATAACAGAAAATATCATTTTGATGCATGTGAAAAAATTATGGCATTTCTCCGTGGGTACCATTCGTGCTAACCTGAGCCGTAGGCGAGGTTCTACAATAGGAATGATTTGAACTCAATCATATGAGTGTGTTCAATTACGTTTTATTTATTCCTACATTTGCGAGCTTAAAAGTCCAAAATAAAAAATACTGTAATTTCGATTACACTAATCTTCTAATCGTCACACGCTTAACAGATAACGAAATCTAGGTATATCATTTTCAAGTTCGTATAAATAAAAGTAAACTTATGTAAACTTCAGCTTTACAACTTCAGATACACCGTTCACGATTTTAAACGCGTGTGAATTGCTATTGTTGAAATTATTATTATTATTATTATGAGCCCGTTCTGTCCCACTGCTGGGCGAAGGCCTCCCCCCACTTTTTCCACTGCTCTCGATCTTGCGCAGTCTCTGGCCAATTCTTTAAATTGAAATTGAAATTATAATATCAAATTACCGACCAACCCTGACTGGGCTAAAAAGTGACCAAGCAGACCTTGAGATTTAAAAAAATATTTTTATTAAAAATAAGTGAAAACGGAAAGTGAAACGCCATCGAGTTACAATAGTACCGCAATGAGGTCTATAGAGGGAACTTTTGATGGATCTTCCACGGCTCCACTACAGAAATAAAAACAACTAGGCGGCGCGTCTTTTAACAAAACTAATTTTGCCACACGCTACAAATGCTAGAATTGCCGCCTGCGGGCACAGGGATTTAGTTAATGCGCAACCGAGTTAAGGCCCTTCCCTGACCCAGCATCGTCGAATTGCTCATTTGAGATCATACTTTTCTAAGAAATGTTAAAAGTTAAAGATATGAAAAAAACATATGTTATATTTGATTATATAATCCTTATATTGACAGCTTTCGATACACGTTTCACGAAACTTCGCTCGATACAATTTAATTCCAAAGTAACCTCTAACTCGGACCGCTAATCCAACTTTACTCCAGTTTATTATATCAAACAGTGTAAAACTAATTATAATACAAAAAATATCCATATTATATGCATACAGCTTTATAAATGCCATTTTTTAGACGGTATTTTTATAGAAATTAAAACTAACTAAATCGGGCGTTCTGTGCGTAGCGCTTTCTCTTTCACTCGTCCCACGAGTGACAGTGACGGCTGAGCTGGGTCTATGAAAGGAATTCTTATAGCCGAATGTAAGAATAACAAGACCTTTATTAAGTAGCAAAGCAACCGTAATTGGATCTCGGTTTCGTAAAGACGCTATTTTTGAAGTTTTTGCGTTTAGAAATTGCACATGGGATGGTTTTGGAGAAAAGCGAGCAGACCATATTATTCTTAAGCATAGACGTAAATAATATAGACCCGGTCTAACGTACACGTAATGTGTCCCCATTTCCACGGTGTTGAATCCAAAGTTCTGTCACCGAGCGTGCGTGACAATAAGCGTTTTTAAAAAAACTTTTTTCGAAACTGTTTCTCAGTATCTAAAAACTCGTCTCATTGTTGGAAAAATGTGACCCAGCTTTAGTGTCACGATACAAGTTTAACTTTGGATTGGACACCAATGAAGTGGGGAAACATGACATGTATCTACGTTAGGCCGGGTCCATAGGAAGTATTATTTATGTCTATGTTCTTAAGCCTTTAAAAATAATTAACATGAATTTTCACGCAACTACGCCAAACGAAAACATATTTGTTGATATTTACTTCCACCCAACGAATTAGATCGACCTTGATTTCCTGTATTGACCCATGTTGCTGGTGACCTACTATCCCTGGGGCAGATTATTACAAGGTAATTACTGTTGATTGCGTTAGGTATCGACTGGTGTTAAATTATTGTCTAAAGTATTGGGTTTGTAGCATTATCAGATGTAGCGTTAGTACCGCATGCATGAAGTGGGAAGAAGTTTACCTTGTAGGTAAACTTACTGCAAATTTAGATGGCACCGTTCACGATAGTGATCGATTAAAAGCGTGTTAATTGCTAATTATCTGTCTATCTGTCTGTCAGTTTCCTCTTCATACTTCAACCACTGAGCCAATTGAGATGAAATTTGGAATGGAGACAGTTGGAGCCCGGAAAAAGGATATAGACTACTTTTATCCAGGAAAAACACATACCTGTGGGAACGCTATAACTAAATCCCACGCGGGCAAAGGTCTCGGGCAGAAGCTAGTAAGAAATGAAATACGAGTAAGTAGCAGAAACCCAGGTTATGGACTCCCCTTCTTGAGACAGCGGTTTGTAGACGATATTTCAAAACGCAAATACGGTAGCGTAATCAAAAAGGCTTCGCTCATTACCATTAATCACGTTCAGCGATACGACACGTGACGTCGCGACTGGAAATTAATTATGAAGGAATATATAAATTATGCGGAGTCGCTGAGGGTGGAACGCATTGGGTTAGAAATAATCAAAACCCGGTGAATTCCATCTTCAGAAATTGTGCTTATTATGACAAAATAATAATGAATAGCCGCAAAGGACTCTTTGAAAATTTGTCACACGGGATAGTAAGTAGTGCGCTTACTACAACTTCCAAAGTACACCAGGAATCCGGTGGATTTGGTAGAATTGAACTAAAAACTCTTGCTCCTGATCAAGCTAAGACGGGTGCCATCTATTTGGCATAATTCTTTTTGTCCGAAACTGTTTACGCATAACAGGCTTCGCATAATTTATTTACGCCGAATCTTGACTTTGCCGAAGTTTTATTAAGCATAATTCTTAATTGGCCGAATGGGTGTTTACCCGAATATTGTGTTGGCATAATGTTAACTTGGCCGAATTTTATTATGCATAATATTGTTTGGCATACTAGTAATTTAGCAGAATTTTGATAGGACGAAATATTGTCCGAATTTATGTCCGAAACAACATTTAATGTAGGGAGCGCCAAAGTTCATATAAAATTGCTAGTCCGAAAACTGGAATTCCGAAAACGTATGTCATAAACGATGTTAGCTAAGTATAAAATTTTGTATGATATAATTTGTTCAACATACTTATCTGTATTAGATAGAGTTCGGCAGTTCACGGTGTGCGGTAACACCAAAGATTGGAGCAAAGTCGACTCGCATAGGTTAGGTTAGGGTATTTTTTATATAAGTAAACGAAATTATCATTTAGTAAAAATCCCCCCTCTCCCTATTTAGATAATCATCGATGTTATACAGGATTACTCATTTAATTAAATCGGCGAAAATAAAGGTATGCGAAAGTAGTTTTCGGCGTAACAAATTTCGGCGAAAGTAATTTTCTGCCTAAATAATATTCTGAATTCGAAAATTATGCGTGAATACTATTCGGCGTAAATAGATTATGCATAATAGAATTCGACGAAAAATCGTTATGCGAGATTAGTTTCTGCGTAAACACTGTTATGCCTATACTGATTATGCAAAATCGAATTCTGCCTAAAAAAATTATGCGTAAACAAGGGGAACCAGCTAAGACACTATAAAATGTCCTTAGTTAATCCAATTAAGTCGTGTTGATGCTATGCTTGTTTATCTTTGTAGTAGGTTATTTCATAGTCAACTTGAGTTTTGCTCTATCCTTTTCTTTTTGCGTCATGAGTAATCGTTCCTGCAGAATTTGAAGTACAACTTAAACTTCACCATCTTTTAGTAAGCTTATGCGGTAACTTCAGAACGTGAAATTCATACAATTTTTTATCCATAAAATAGTTTATTTTGATGCAAGTGCGAAAAAAAGGAATAAAGAAATAAACGAACAGGATGAAGCTCAAAAAACTTTACGCACTTTCGTAAAAAACAACTTTAGGCACGATGACTAGCTGTCAAAAAACAAAAAAAAACGCTCGTTCGGAAATGACAAACTTTTGGCACGTTAAACAGGTAAGTATCGAAATGTTTACTTTTTGAGCACCTGTATTAAAAATACATAATTTACTCATCAAGGATCCTTACCAACGCTTAGTTTCTGTCCACTGCAATATTCTGAGTGGTATTGTTGCCACATATTGACACCACAAATTGATTTTTTTATATCATAAAACGCTTATTGTACTCGTACTCCTATAAAAAGATTTGTTTTAACCAAATATCTCCTTTTCTTAACATACGAATGACACTTTGCATTGATTTGCATGTCGATTCAAAGTAGCATTCACAACCTATCCTTATTTCAATTCATAATATCAAACACGTAATAACATCAAATACTAATGTGCTCCATACTTAACCAGACACTTGCAAAATAAGCGCTCGTTCAGGCCGTTTTAGCGTAATAAATGAACGCGCGGATTAGGGGGCGATCCGTCAACGTCCCTGATAAGATGACGCGATAGATTTATTATTGTCTCTCTCGACTCGTGTCTGATTTATCTTTTTATTAAGTTTTCACACAATACGCACAGACAGCTTGTTATACAGGTGCTTGTCACTCTTAAATCCATACTCTGTCTGTTACCTTTTCACGCTTTAACCGATTGAGATGAAATTTGGCATGAAGATAGTTGGGCGCCCGGGAAAGGACATAGGCAACTTTTATCCCGGTAAAACGCATAGATCCCGCGGGAACGCGATAACCGAATTCCACGCGGGCGAAGTCGCGGGCAGAAGTTAATATTAAAATAAATTTTAATTTTAATTAATTCTTAGATAGAACACTGAGCTATTGTGTGGTTTTGATCAAATCCGCAATCAACCACCCCGTGCACGAGAACACCTTAAGACTCACAGTCGTGATAGAAATGGCGCCCGGTGTGCTACCGAAAGTTTGCCACGATTGCCACTCAAGGCAAGACGGCCATGACTCTGCCACGAGTGGTAGCGACAAAAAAGTAGATCATCACACAATTAGACCTACCTTATGTACCTACTATTTATACTACGTACCTACACGGTTTACTGAAAGTTTTGTCTATAACTGAACATTGCGTATGAGTCCCATTGGTCATGGTTGCGAGTAGAAAAAAAGCAGATGACACTTGTTGACACATTAGAAGTTCATCAGTCATTTGATTAATTCAAAAACCACATGACGTTTGAAATTGGGAGTTCTGAAGAAAAACTGAAGAATATGAAATTACAAACCAAGAAATATAAACAAACATTGACAGCTATTACACAATGAAAATCCGTAAAAAATCGTTTTTCGTAGTCGGCAGCCCTTAAAAAGTCGAATAGAAGTGATCAAACGTTGTCAAAACGTGTTAGATGATCGAGTTAAGTGTAGCGAGCGTCTAACATCATAAATCTAAGGAGATACTGCAGAGCGGCGGCTATCGGAGACGTTGAGGAATAGTCGGGAATCATTTGGTTAAGAGCCATTCGTTTACTGAAAATGCGAGGGGATGAATATGATGTTTTTTGAAATTCCATGTATTATTATTTCAAATGTTAAAAAGAAGTCATTTTTAGGCCAAGCTTTTGTTTTACCGCTAAAATCGGTAAACAGGATTTCAGTAAATCTAGTAATTGACGCAATATATTTCTACTCTAAAAATGCATGTATTATTTATTATTACTATTAATCTTGCAGCTGGCTTGTTAAAAGATTAGAGAAATGCAAACAGGTATGATCAGATGGCTAATGTCAAAATAATGGAACCGAATTAGCACACTGGTAGTGTACAAATACGTGCGACGACCATAACTGTTCGCATGTTCGCCGCGGGCGGGGTGAGGTAACCTAGCGTTGGTGCGGGGGGTACATGTTGCTACTGGTATGTAGTACCTATTAGATATACTTTCCTAATTATTATACTTTAAAGCCGCTAATCTTATATATTTCTGTGTTTATTTCTTTATTTGTTTATCCAAGCGATCTCAGAAATGGCTCTAACGATTTGGACGAAATTTTGAATGATATAGGGGTTTACGGGGGCGACAATTCGATCTTGCTAGGTCTCATATCTGAGAAAATTCAGTTTTAGCTATTTTACCCGAGTAAAGCTCGGTCAAGCCTTGGTGGTTCGACCTACCGCCTCTCATGCAGAGGGTCGGGGGTTCGATTCCGGCTCGCACCTCTAAGTTTACTTAATGTGCGAAATTCAATTTGAATTGACCACAGAGCTTTTCGGTGAAGGAAAGCATCGTGAGGAAACCTGCACGCATCTGAGAAGTAATTCAAAGATGTGTGTGAAGTCCCCAATCCGCACTGAGCCCGCGTGGGAACTATAGCCCAAACCCTCTCGTGATGAGAGGAGGCCTGTGCCCAGCAGTGGGACGCAAATAGGCTGCAGTAGTACAGCTCGGTCGCCCAGATACTGTAGAATAATAAGAATAATTGATTATTTATTTATTTGTATGTCTTATTTATGTAAGTATATGTAGATGTATTAAGTTTAAGTATGTTTATTTAATGTAAGTATATTTGTTATTTGCTAGTGTCTAAGTATATTCAGTAATTTTGTTTTTTTTTGGCACCGCCCCTAACCATTTTCTGCTTTGCCCAAAGGTTGACTGGTAGAGAATGCATTAAGTCCGCCTTTTGTACACTAAGTTTTCTTTATGTGCAATAAATTTTAAATAAATAAATAAATAAATATCTACTTCTCAAAGGCAAAGCCATAACGATAGATTCTACTCCTAGTAATATTTTTTATTTTCTACGTTGCTACGACTCGTACACGAGGTGTGACCACAGAAGTTTTCTTTATGTGCAATAAAGTTTAAATAAATAAATAATAAAAACCAGTCTGGCCGGGACTAGTGTTTTGAAATAACACTGTCTCCCGATGACTCTAAAATACTTACCATTGAAAATACGGTCAGAATAGTCGGAACATATACAAATGATTCAGCTCTAGAACGATGTTATTATTCCGAGTGGCGGCCCGGCCCACTCGGACACGTACGGGCGACCACTAAAATATGTACAGGTACAACACCCTTTGGAACCTAGTCCCTTTGCAATAAGGTTCAAAAATGTATTCCCATTCTTGTACTTGACTGTACGGGGCCGCGGTAAAAACGTGGCGCGCCCAACTTTACCCATCGAGTGGTAATATTCGTACAATTAAAAACGTGGAAATTTTGGCGGTGTTCGTGCAGTTCATGCCGCTGAGAGTCACCTATGCGTTTGTATGTGGAAATTTTGAAAAAAGGTCCTCTGCTCGAGTTTGTTGCGGCGCTTCTTCTCAAGCAATGGGTCTAGGAAGCTGTGGTAAATTCTTTTTCTGACGTGTAAAAGTGCCCCTGTGTGGCCAATTTTCCGAATAAACGATTGAATTTGAATTCACTCTTGTACAGCACGAGAGTGCGGCAGAATCATTGTGACGTTTTGTCAAAGAGCTTATTATTGGACAACAGTTATATGATGGACTAGCTTTTCCTCGCAACTTCGTATGCGCAGAAATATTAAAATGAAAAATCCCGTTTTTTTTCGTTCCCGTGGGAATTTTGGGAAATCCTTCATAACATCTACCTGCATGCCAAATTTCAGCCCGATCCGTCCAGTAGTTTGGGCTGTGCGTTGATAGATCACTATGTCAGTCAGTAAGTCACCTTTGAGTTTTATATATTTAGATTAGTATTTGATATTTATTTATGCTCAGTAGTTTTTATACCAGCAGTGTCCAAAGGTACAAGCGGCCACAGGTTCAAAACTTGCCCCTACTATCATTCTGGCACCAGTTTAGTCCATCATTCTGGTCAGATATATATTTTCAAGTAAATAGCAATGTATACTACGGGATTAAAGCGACAAGTAATGATGTTGACAGAAATGTTACAATGGTCTTATTTTTTTTCATCAAAACATTGAGTAAGTATAAATCCTGGATCAGGCTTTTCACTCAGCCTTTCATATTGCATAGAGACTTATGGAAAGGTTTATTAACGCAAGAATTATTTTATAAATACCAATATTGCAACACCATTTTTCACAAAAATATATCATACTTAAATAAAAAAAAAAAATTATACCTACTAACACTGAAATAATTTAATATTTTTAAAGGAAACTACTCCTATGCTTTCAGTTTTTCTTTGACTGTGCAAAAGAAACGACGTTAAAATTTTGAATTATTAAAGGTCTTTAAAATTCTTCCCTCGACGCACGGAAAAGGAGGAGAACAAAATCCGTAGAGCTATTTTTAAAAGTTCCTTAATTTTACATTTCCCATGAAGTTTTACATTAAGCAAAAGTGGAAACTGTTGTTCTTACATGACAAAGTTTTTTTAAGTACACTCATTTCAATAATGTCATTGAATTTCAACGAATCTGTAATTCCCTACAACATTACAGATCGACTAAGATGTTGGTGGTACTTTTTCTTTCTTCCAAGAGCTTCAAGTGCAAATTGTTTCAACTTTTTATCAATTTCAAATAATCTGGTTAAAATGAACTCATATAGACTTCTTCAGTTCTTAATAACTTAAGCAATATTTCAATGTCATAGAATAAGTATATGTGCCACATTATGTCGATGACATAAAGTAATTTCTACCACGCCAAACTTGACGGCTTTACCTTTATAGTATCACTAGCTTCTGCCCGCGACTTCGCCCGCGTAGAATTAGGTTATCGCGTTCCCGCGGAAACTACGCGTTTTTACGGGATAAAAGGTAGCCTATGTCCTTTCCCGGGACCCCAACTATCTCTATGCCAAATTTCATCTCAATCGGTCCAACGGTTGAAGCGTGAAGAGGTAACAGACAGACAGACAGAGTTACTTTCGCATTTATAATATTAGTATAGATAAAAAAATAAAATAAAATAAAATAGCTTTTATTGATTCCTTACCTTATAGTTTTACAATAGTGTTAGAATTTATATTTACTATTTATTAGCATTCATTTATAAATAGCTTTAATATTATTATTTATTATTATTATTATTTTAGTATGTAGTTATATTATATTCTTATTTTACATATTATTATTTTAGTTGTAAGGACCACCTGTTGCGGTAAAAGCCTCCTCCATTTCTTTCCACCCTGTTCTGTCCCTAGCAAGTCTGGTCCAGATTCTCCCGGCTACAGCGGCTATGTCAACGCTGACATTAGCGATTACATTAGTATAGATACCGTTTGTAAATTGCCTTGTATTTAAGGAGGTTACCTAAACTTTATAAAGGGTATTATAAGAATTGTGTATATTTTATTGTTTAAAAAAAAAGTCGACATCCACTTATGACAGGGGTCACTTTATCAGTTCAAACCGAAGAATGCAGTATATCTTTTGATTTCCTTACAGCGTCTTATCTTACAATGTGCTGAAAAACGAAAATTTCAAATAATTTCATTAGAGACCTCTCTCAGCGTTCACTGTTCATTTCTCACGCCCTCAGTACTTAGCACTTTGAAGATTAGTTTCAAGTCAGTAATAGCTGACTTTGCATCTCCGTCTGCGATGCAAATGACCCGCGAATCAATTCAAGGGCTTCCAATCGCTCTCAGGCTGAAGTGTAGGCTGAGAGATCTCATCTCGAGAGCTAGGTGGGCCGAACTCTCGGGCAGCCCGCTTGAGCGGTTTCTCGAAAGTGCGGCAAACGAGATTTTTGCCCTGAATAAAATTACTATTATGGTCTTCCATCATTGACTGATTCGTGTTATAAAAAAAGTCTGGTAAGTTACCGTCGCTCGCTGTAAATAATGTAGATATCTATTCAAATGAAAGTTGAAGAAGCTAACTTTTTATCATTGTTGCCAGCTGAATATTTCACTATAATATTTAAGCCGAAAACTGGACAGGCTTTAAAAATGGAACTGTAATCATCCAGCCATCGAGCCTTTGAGATAAAATAGTATGTAAAGGCGATGTTTAAAATTCCGCAGCGGCCCTGCACGCGCGGGTTACGTTAAAATTCAACGGTTACGCTCCTAATTTATTCAACTCAATTTTGGACGCAGCGAGAAAGGCACGGGTCACTTGTATATTGTGCCATTAGAGACGCGCCAATGATAAAACTCTAATTTAGAGTTATCATTGGCGCCAGGTTCTTTATTTAGATAAAAACTCTACAATGCCTACAGAAAGTGATGATGTTCTTCTTACCGGAATCGGTCACCGTCACTTAGTATACGTTTTCAACAACAGTCTAAATTTGGAATTCAATGAGAACTTTTACGACCTATTGGTTAATTACTTTAATCAGTTTCAATTCCGTGAGGAATGTGCTCTGTCCACAGCCACATAAGTTTCACAAAGCTATGTCATATTTTTTTATTAATTAAAGTAAATAAGTAAGTAAATCTAAACTCCTTACTTATAATTAAAAATGTGAAAGTAGCTCTGTACCTATGTCTGTTACATCTCTTCACGCTTAAACCGCTAGACCAATCTATTTAGTACCGACATAATATGCTACTTTTATCCCAGAAAAACGCTGTAACCGAATTCCACACGGACAAAGTCGGGGCAGAAGATACTTAGATAAATACCAAGGCTGCATTTCTAGACACAATAGTCAACCCTGTGAAATATCGCTCCCACTATCAGACAATGGCGCTAGGTCACTAATGTTTTGACTTCCGATAAGATAAAAACATACGGGACCTTACACACTTCTGGACAAAACATTCCATGAAGGAACTCACAAAACTACCTTATAATAATTTGATACTTACTTACTATACTGGCTCAGCGACCCAAATTGTATCTTGGCCTCCGACACCAACGAACGCCACTTTCTTCTCTCTTTAGCGACCTCTTAATATATTTATATATAATTACAATCTATCTTCCTTATTATCTATCATAATAAGTTGATACTTGATAATTTATTTTTTAGTAAATATCTGATAATCCAGTTATTCCACTGCACCGTTACGAAACATACGAGAACAAAGACTTCCGTTAGGTATACTTTCCAATCAAATAAATGTTATTATTGTTTAGAAAATAAAGAAGACAGACAATTCAAATCATATATCACCCTCGACCGCATCGTCACTTACCATCAGGGTGAGATCGTGGTCAAATTCTTGCTTATAATAAAAATAAAAAAATAAAAAATACTTAGTGTGAAGGTATGTACTCGTACGTCCATGAATAAAAGTTATCTTATATTAGTCATTAGCGTAGCGGTTGAGTTAACATCTCTTTAGGAAGCCCTTGCAGAGAATTATTTTATCAGCAAATAGATACCCTATTGGCCTTTATTTGTAGTCTCCGAGTTAGTTTAATCAATCGTTTAGAGCGATGAGGACGGTTAAAAACGTAATACTGTTCACGCTGATAGCTCTTAACCTCATTGACGAGCCCGCGCCACAAGTTATCATCGATCAAGGGATTCTAAGCGGCAGTATCAGCAACGACGGGTTGACTTTTGAATACCTGGGCATACCGTACGCGACTACTAATAAGAGCTCGCGTTTTCGAGTAAGTTAAATCTGATATTATTTTTTATAGAATCTACCTATATATGTTATGTGTTTTATTGCTGATAGGCTTAGTTAAAGATATTTTTTACCTAGCTGAAGAATATACGGTAAATTAACCATCGTAAAGTGAGTTAATTGGAAGTGTGGAAAACAATCAAGTATATCTACAAAATTTAACCTTGTTTTGTAACAACCTATTTAGTAAAGTATATTTTAAACTCGACTAAAAGAGTCAATGTTTAATCGATTACAAAATATCAAATTATTTTAAATTATTTATTTAAAAACTTAATGAGACACGCAATGCAGCATTGCTGCTAAATGTGTTTAAGCCTCTAAGGAGATAGTTGCGTGTTAGTTCAACAGAAATGTGGAAGAACCTAACTTATTAGGTACTATTTAGAAATATAATCATTGGATAAGTTTTTGTATTTTTTTCAGGCTCCTCTACCGCCACCAAAATGGGAGGGAATACTCAAAGCCACTGATGGCTCTACAGCTTGTCCTCAAAACAACTATTTCATGATCCGGGGAACCGAAGAATGTCTGAAAATCAACGTCTTTGTTCCGAGGTCCGCCAAGAGACCCATCCCCGTAATGGTATTCGTTCACGGAGGCGCATTCTTCTTAGGAGATGGCGGAAAATTATTCTTCGGACCACATTTTCTTCTACAACAAGAAGTAATAGTAGTCACGTTTAATTACAGACTTGGGATTCTAGGATTCTTATGTCTAGGCATAGAGGAAGCTCCAGGGAATGCGGCATTGAAAGACCAACTTGCAGCGTTGAGATGGGTAAAGAAGAATATCGAAGCATTTGGAGGAGATAGTAATAAGATTACAGTTTTTGGAGTCAGTGCTGGCGCAGCGTCAATATCTTTACTGATTGCTAGTGGAAAAATAAATGGACTAGTCAATAGAGCTATAATTCAAAGTGGATCTGGCATAGCACACTGGTCAATTACTAGGAAGCCTGTGTGGGTAGCAAGTTTTTCTCTGAAATCAGTGGGGTACAATACTGAAGATCCTCGTGAAATATATCAGATTCTGTCCAATATGTCTTTTAAGGAACTTGCTGCATTACCATTTGAAAAACCAGATGAAGAGTTTCTTGATACTCCACTATTACATTTGCCTTGCATAGAGAAATCATTTCCAGGAATAGAATCTCTTTTGACTGATTTTCCTTACAATCTCTTTAAGAAAAATCCGACGAATATTCCAATTATTCATGGAACTACGAACCACGAAGGCCTGTTTTTTATGGAATATGATACAGATGATACGAGGAAATATAGAAATAGAAAGTATTTAATGGCATCTGATTTAGACTTTAACAACAGCGAAGAAGCAATGAAAGTGTCAAATGTGATTAGAAATTTCTATTTTGGTGAAGAACATATTGCTACAGCGACTAAAATGAATCTATCAGAGTTATATAAACACTTACACTTTGAAGTTCCGAGTATAATAGAATCAGAAATTATAGCAGAAGGCGGTAGCGCTCCAATATACAATTATTATTTCAGTTATTCTGGTAACAGGAATTATTTAAAGATCGCTATTGGCCACAAAGATATTAATGGTGCATGTCACGGTGATGAACTTTTATATATCTTTAACGCTTTGCTTTGGCCTTTTAAAATAAATGAAGATGACAGATTAATAATTCAAAGGGTAACTAAATTGTGGACTAATTTTGCAAAATATGGGTAAGTTCTTTTGACATTAAAAAATGACTCAATCAATGACAAAATAAGCGTAATTTGGCCTAAGGTTCTTGCGCAGAGGTCCGTCTTTTGAACCTTAATTTATCTGATAAATTTCATAGTCACATTTAGGTAAACTATCACCAATCACACTGTTAATTAAAATTTCAATTATTTCCAGTGATCCAACTCCCGAGAAAACTAAGCTTCTTCCAATTAAGTGGCAACCTAGTTCGAAGAGCAAACTGAAGTTCTTTCACATAGATAAAGTAATGAAAATGACAGATATGCCAAGTCCGGAGGCTTTCAAGATGTGGAAGAATATTTATGCAAAATATCGTAAAACTACTTTATAAGAATTATAAGAGACTAGGTATTCCTCATGTTTATGACGAAGAAATCGATATATCGTAATATAACATCAGTATAGGTATTTGTAAATCATTATTTAAATATTTTTATTGGCAAAAAGTGCACGTCAAGGGAACTCAACATAATAATGCGACAAACGGTCACTATCAAAGTACGCTCTGTTATCAAAATCCGTACCTGAATATAAAATTTATCAGCACGACAGTCATCGTTTGGACTCTGCCTGATAGATAATACTCGAGTAGTTCATGTCCATCGGTGTGCGTATTAACGTCATAAAACTCGAGAATACCTTTTCCAACTACGCGGAAACGAACACAGTGTTAATGACTTGCTTCGTGTGTCTAGTTTAAGTGAATGATAACATCCTCATTGCTGAATCACAGTGTCGGTGTGTGTTCGCCTCGTCATTTATACGACAGTCGAAGGCCGCTTTACCTATGAAGCGGACGATTTAGTTAATTTCCTTTAAAAATGTATATTTTTGCTGGAGTAAAATGATCATTTAAAACTGGTTTCAGTAAAGCCGGTTGATTCAGTTGAAATTTCCAATAATGTTACATCATTAAGATACTCATATTAGGTAGTGTTATCGAACATATCGTTTATAATGCTATGTTGACGTAAGATAAGTGCAGTTTCAATTGAAGGTGACCATGTGAGTGTTCAAAATGAAGTATGCAAAAAATTTAGCTCTGTTTACGTTGTTTGCCTTGAACTTGGTGGACCAGCCGGCGCCCGAGGTCGAAATCGCGCAAGGGAGATTGAGCGGTAAAGTCAGCGTCGATGGGTCGTATTTCGAATACGTCGGGATACCGTACGCGTCAACTAACAGCAGTACGCGGTTTCAAGTAAGTACGCTATTGATTGTGATATTTTTATCCAGTTTTAGTTTCTCTATTAGAAATTTCCCCTGAATAGGATAGTAATTTGGAACCTCAGCAATATTATTCTGTTTTAAATTTAGGTTAATCACTACAACTTTTTGATAAAAAGGTAGCTAATTCGAATGTATTCAATGTACCTATCATTGAATACATTCGAATTTACTATATTATGTATATTCGAGAAATATTATAAATTTACCTAACCTAACCTAATTTTTTAAGAATTTTTTTTGACTGCATTTTATCTTCTGTCACTCTTTCTTCAATAATCTTCTATTAAGTATATAAAATTCTCGTGTCACGGTGTTTGTAGTCAAACTCCTCCGAAACGGCTCGACCGATTCTTATGAAATTTGGAGTGTATGTTTAGTAGGTCTGATAAATAGTAGGTCGGACAAAAGCTATTTTTTTTACCCAAAAAAAAAACTAAAGCGGTACGGAGTCGGCGGGGTCAGCTAGTATAAGTATCAAAATTGGTTATGATTAAAGCAATAAAAAATAAGATTTCTTTTATTTATTTTTTTATTTATCTTTCAAATTGAAGTAAAACGTGTTAGGTATTTAAATTTACTTAATACAGAGTTTAGGTAATCGCAATAATGTCCTTACATTAAAATGTATCATAATTGAAAACCTTTTCTAAATTGCAGGCGCCACTTCCACCGCCGTCATGGGAAGGGACATTCAAAGCAACCGATCACATCTACATGTGCCCGCAGAACTCCAAAACTGGCCCCGTGGGCCGCGAGGACTGCCTCACCATCAACGTTTACGTCCCAACCATGGCCAATGGTCCTCTGCCTGTAATGGTCTACATCCATGGAGGAGCATTCGCCCTTGGAAGTGGAGGGAAATTCATCTACGGCCCAGACTTTCTCGTAAAACACGACGTCATTGTAGTGACCTTCAACTACAGAATAGGTGCTTTAGGATTCATGTGCTTAAGAATCAAAGAAGCACCCGGAAACGCTGGTCTTAAAGACCAATTAGCAGCCTTTAGATGGGTCAAAAAGAATATAGCTGCATTTGGAGGAGATCCAGATAATATAACTGCTTTTGGAGAAAGCGCGGGAGGAGCATCATTATCAATCTTAATAGCAAGTGATGCGGCAAACGGTCTTTTCAATAGAGCTATAATACAAAGTGGATCATCATTAGCAAACTGGGCGATTAATGGGAAACCAGTCTGGGTGTACAGTCTTATAGCGAAGCAGCTGGGATACGACACTGAAGATCCGCATGAACTATACAATATATTTAAAGATCTTCCCGTCAAAGATTTCTTAAAAACACGACCGAGAAAACCATTGGATATGTTTTTTGATACACAGTTACTACATCTGCCTTGTGTTGAAAAGTCTTTCCCTGGAGTAGAAGCTATTGTCACTGACTTGCCATACAACATGTTGCAAAATAAAAAACTGAATATACCTATAATTCTTGGTTCAAATAGTAAAGAAGGATTGTTTTTAATCGGAGAGGAGACTGCAGCATCTTTGGACGAAAGAAACGGTCGCTATCTGTTCGCTTCTGATCTGGAATTTAAAAATGAAAACGAAGCTGCAACAGCAGCAAAAGAAGTTAAAGACTTTTATTTCAGCGAAGGAATTATCGATATGAGTAATATAATGAATATGTCAGATCTTTACACAGATTTGTACTTTGAAATGCCGTCTCTACTGGAATCGGAATTGTTAATTACGAAGAACGACAAACCGGTCTATAATTACTACTTCGATTACGCAGGCAGCAGAAACATATTGAAATACGTCTCTGGGTATGGTAATATCAGTGGATCTTGCCACGGAGATGACCTATTCTATTTGTTTACACAAGATTTTTGGCCATTTTGGATAAATAATGCTGACAGGAAAACAATTGATAGAATGACCAAACTTTGGACTAATTTTGCTAAATACGGGTGAGTCGTATGTTTTCTTGTTAATTACACTTATTGTATTATTAGTAAAAAGTCGTGGTAAGGGATTTCACCTACTGCCTCTCATGCAGAGGGTCGGGCGAGGGTCCGAATCCGGCTCGCACCTCTAAGGTTCTGAAATTATTTATGTGCGAAATTAAATTTGAACTTACCACTGACTTTTCGGCGAAGGAAAACATTGTGAGTGAGTGAGAGATGTGTGTGAAGTCCCTAATCCGCACTGAGCCCGCGTGGGGACTAAAGCCCAAACCTCTTGCGATAAGAGGAGGCCTGTGCCCAGCAGTGGGCCGTAAATAGGCTGTTGTGGTGGTGGTTGTGTATATTATTAGTACTTCGTCCGCGTGCAATCATATTAAACCACATCATGGATCAAATTTTCAAAATGATGCAACTGATAAACCACTCATACTTAAATGTATAGAGCTTTGATGATTGCTAATCACTAAGCAGGAATTAATAGCGTAAAAGAGTCCTACACATTTTTTAGTATGAGTTAAGGTTACAAATTATTCATGTGAACAAACAGCCCAAAGTTAAGGGGTTTAAAAGCCTAATTTCTTGCTGGGCCTTTACATACATGTGCATACAAATCATTTCTTGTAACATAACGTATGTATACCCAAGCCGTTAACTTTTGCATCGTCCACAGGAAAGACCCCTGTTTTCGCGTTCTGCGTATGACCCAAAACGGGAAAAGTTTAAACAGAAAAAAATAAGTTAAAAAATTAAAAATAAACTACTACAAATAGCATTTAAATTTACAGATTTTTTTTTAAAGCTAAACAATAACCTAAAACCTAAATTTGGGCCTATCGCGTAAAACTATTTACTTAAGTAATATTTTCATCAAACAAACACGTAATATTACATTTCTGTTTACAGAGATCCAACCCCACCGTCCGCTGCTGAACTTCTGCGCTGGTCTCCTAGTACAGAGGAGGGCTTGCGATTTCTTCACATTACCGACCAACTGAAAATGGGCTCCATACCCAATCCAAAAGCTTATAAAATGTGGAGAAGACTATACAAGAACTATCGCAGGTTAAAGGCGTAGCTAGGGATTAATTGGTGATGATTTTTATATTTGTTTATTGCATACCTAATATACTGAACAAAAATGAAAACGGGTCACTTTGTATAGGATTTTCCATACAAAGCCACCCGTTTTAATTGCTGTTCAGTATATTAGGTAGCTAGTTGATTTAAATTATTTATTTAAAATTTTAATTTATTGTTGAATGGTAGAAACGGATTAAATGGTGATGATTTTTACATTTGTTTATTACATACCTAATATAATGAACATCAATGAAAACAGGGCGCTTTGTATAGGATTTTCCATACAAAGCGACCCGTTTTCATTGCTGTTCAGTGTAGCTTTTGTGTGTCCTTCTTCAGGGCTCCAACTATCTCCATAGGTACCAAATTTTATCCAAATAGGTCGTGTGATTGAAGCGTGAAGAGGTACATAACAGGTAGACAGATCGACAGAAATGTATATACTATAGTATGGATTTTGTTAGTACAAATTACATTGACATTTATTACATGTCAAGTTCACAGTTCCTGACTTGTACAAACCGCACGTGATTGATGGTAATTGCAGAAGCTAATCATTGAATGACTTTACATTATTAATTCAGATAAGCCTTTCTAATATTTATATGCCGAAATCCTCAACAGAAACCAATTTAATTTCTTTCCATCATGAACTAACACGAGCAATAGCCACAATAGCCAATAGTCTTATAAAGTCGTCTGACGGATCACGGGAGTGATAGTTTATTGGCAGCCTCGGTAATTCGACAGGCGACGTTCGACCGTCGTTAATAGCGTGTTTTATGAGAAGGGCGTCATGTCGTGTCGATGTTTAACGGACGACTTTGGACGATTCTTTATTTGAATTTTAATCTTTTCTATCGAAGACTGGTTCGATTTGTAAAATTTCAGTTCTGTCATGGTAATGATGAGAAGGATTTCAGAATGAATTCTGATAATTCTGCTATTATTATATTTTTAAACAGATAAGTTTGACTCTACTTGTTGTTCTCAAAGCTGTTTCTTTATTGAGACATTAAATTAACTAGGCTTGGAGGTGCTATGCTATTGATAGGTGGTGTCAAACACACTGTTATTTGTGTGCAAAGGTAAAAGGGTCTGCTTATTAAAAAAAAACTTAAAAATGTAAAGTTTCTTGGCTTAGTTTAGGTTGTTTCAAGAATGTTTAAGAGGGTTTATCCCGCAAGTTGGCAACGTCGCATATAGCTGTCAAATGTTTCGCTGTTTTATTATTTTTTTAATATTTCTGAATTAAAAAGGAAGGTATCATTCTATAGTTGAATGACGCGTCTCGTTTTATATTTGTTGGTTAAGCATTCAAATGATAACATAACATTAAAATGCATGGAAACTGCGATGGAAAGTTCTCAAAAGATATTACTTCCATAATACTAAAAGCTTCGTGTCCCTATGATAACTGTTGCAATCCATACTTAATGTTTTATGCATCCATAGAGCGATAATTCATGTTTTGATTCAGTAATATTCAGATATTCATGAAAACAGCAAAATATTTGACAGCTATTTGAGACGTTGCCAATTTTCGGAGTAAACCCTCTTAACATGGCAGGAGCTGTCATTCCATACAGAAACGGTCATTATTTTTGTGTGCTACTCTGGCTTAATCTTTCTTGGTAATCAAATTTTTGATTAAACGTTCCAACATTTTCATGAAACATTTTCAAAAAGATTAAAATGTCAACAAACTTATCTCAGGTGCACAGTTACATCTTTTGCAAAACTGACAGTTTAGAGAAACTTAATCATAGTTAAGTTTTAAACAACAATGTTACCGAATTGCTGACAAATTCTAGTTTCTTATGAATAAATAGCGTCTTGTGTATGTCGTGCCAAGACAACGGTCTTAAATTTTATAAAATATGATAAAGTGCGCTCTGGGGTGCAAAACGTATGCATGGTGCAAGCAAAGAGAGTAACGGCACGCACTGAAACAAATCCAGTAACTAAAAATAATAGAAGGCAAAAGGTTCCTTTTCTCTCGCCGTGTCTGGTTAGACAGGGCGAGAGCAGTCTCAAGTACAGTAGTAGCCCGAAGAATTGCGAGCCTTAAGTGGCAGTGGGCGGGGCACATTGCTCGCAGGACTGATGGCCGATGGGGCCGGAAAGTTCTCGAGTGGCGCCCGCGAACCGGGAGATGAGCCGTCGGTAGGCCTCCAACAAGATGGAGCGACGACCTCGTGAAGGTGGCGGGAAACCGATGGAAGCAAGTAGCACAGGACCGGTCTGAGTGGCGAGCCTTGGGGGAGGCCTTTGTCCAGCAGTGGACGTCTTTTGGCTGAAATGATGATGATGAATCCCAAACATTCGTAAGTGATAGCGAGAGTAACATTCGGCTCCCTTGAATTCTCGCTGAGCCAGGTTAGACTGAATTTTACTGTGTCTGTTCCCTTGCCTTTATCCCACGCCACGTTGTGTTTCTTTTCCACAACATATTTTCTCCTTCCATTCGCTCCTTACAGCCACTGCTGCTGTGATAAGTACTGACTTCTTTCAACGCATATCATTTTTTATGCAAAAATATAGTCAATTATTGTTTCCGGTATCTCATATCGTCTAAAATCAAATTTGTTGCAATTAATTGTAAAAAAATAAAAAAATTTAGCTTTCTTAGTGACTACTTTTACATCCTCAGTTTCAAAATGGGTAAAATATATTGTTAGATTATATTACATTTAATTATATTACATTATGCATAAAAATAGATTGTTACGTATTTATATTAGTCCGCGATTCTCTAATGACTCGGGCCCTCCTTTAGTTGGATTTTAGTTCTCACTACAAAGTCCCAGCTTTGAATTTTGCAGCACCTTGGACTGTGTCGTCGGGTCGGATCCTTGTTATATATTTAACGGGGAATTTAATATTCACGGTATCGGAAAACTCTGGCTCGATACTATGTTAATACGGTAACAAGGAGATTGGATTATATGAATTAGGAAAGGCAAATTCATAAGTACGCTGCGTTAGTAAAGTTTTATAGGTTCACTTGCTGTCTGCCCTAGACTTCGTCCCGCGTAGACTTAGAATAGGGATGACGACAACTTTGTTTTTTCTTAGTCTATCAGGAAGATTATTAAAAAGTATTGGACACGTATTTTTTCTTTTTTCACGTAATCAAACTTATACGGAGATATATTGAGTTGGAATTGAAGTCGCGTGACGTCACGGTTAGGTACGATTTATACCTAACGGTGACGTAGTTAGCCCCCACTTACCAACTTTAATGCGTTTTAACTTAGTCATTCTCTGTTAATTCGATAAAACAAAAAATACGTGTCTAATATTTTTTTATTACCTAGCTGATGGACTTATAAGAATTTCGATTTCTTCACCCTGTCGTCATCCCTATTTGCGCACCCGATATTACTATACCTATAGGTAGTTATAAATATATGTAGAAGTATTTAAAAATCTGGTTTAACCCGTAGAATACCCGTTCCTGTGGAAATATCGGGATAAAAAGTACCCTATATTATTCCCAGGGTCTCAAACTGTCTCCCCAAATTTCATCCAAATAGGTAGGTACATCCGATGGGACGTGAAGGAAGGACAAACAAACAAACACACTTTCACATTTATAATATTAGTAAGGATAAGCGTTACCCGTTACTTCGTTAGCGTAGATACAGCCTAGGTTGAATCAAAAAGTTCATTAAATTATGGCCGCCTAGATTATCAGATTACGGTAAAAGCGCAGTTTTTGTATGGAATTACATCTGGCGTCATATTTAAAGGACGTTCACTTTCCTAAATGCAACCTAGGCTTAGAATTCCATCCGTACCTGATGATACTATCCATACCATCATCATCATCATGTCAAGTGATTGACGTTTACCGCTGGATATAGACCTCTCCCAAACCTCACCACTCCGACCGATTCCATAAGATTGTACTGCTAGATACGGTTCTAGCGTTACCGAATTTTACGCGGATGGCCAAAGCTAGAGTTTTATAAAAGTGAGAGATGATATATTTATGACACAAGGCTCGTCACGTGGTTGACAAGTTATTTATGAACAATGCAAAACCATTTTCACCCGCGACACCTAACAGCTTCACCCCTAAAGTGAGATGCAATGGCATCCGGTCTCCCTCGCACGCGCACAAAACAAGTGGCAATTAAAAATGCCCTGAACTTCGTGGGAATTTTAATAAGTCCGCCCTAAATAATAAAACAGTCGTTACCTTATCTCAGACAATGTTTTCATTACCTACTGCCCCCCGACGGCGTGCAATTGCTGGGTTTCAATGTGAACCCTTCTTGTGCCGTAGGGTTCTATTGGAACTGTTAGAATAGGTACCTATTTTTTTCTTTTTTTTTCATTTTAAATTGAGAGTCTTAACGAGGAGTCATGTCCTGGCAGAGAAAAAACTGGAATATGAGCACAGAATATTTACTAGTACTACGTACAGAATGGCCACAGAATCACCCGCCTGAATTTAGCCCGCGCGCAATTCGCGCCCAACTCGCCTTACCGTCATTTGTTTCATCCGGAGATGGTGAATGAATCATTGGCTCGCGTAGTGGTACACACACATTTATAAGTGTACAGACGTCCTCGCACGCAAACATTGACAGTTCATTCGAATTGTGTTCGAAATCGTGCTTTTATAGGCCGTGTCCGCCGTGTTTAACTCATATTAAAGCCTGACAGATGCATTGCCGTTGAAACTGTAACTGTTGGAACGGCAATTTCAAAGAAACTGCTATGAAATAAAATAAAATGGATCTGAAGCTGAATATGCGCTCCCCCCCCCCCCCCTACTGGTTGAGAAGCTGGGTACGCCCATGTTACCTACATTCTTATTTATTTCACTAACTCTTGAGAATATCCGAAAAGCCCTCGGAATTCCTCAAGGAAAAGAGACCCCGGCGTCGTCGGGTTAAGACATAATTTACGATACTTCTTAAAACCCACTTTAAGGTAAAAAGATAACCGCGGGACGACTTGAACGTTATTTACAACGGCAACTTCGGATTCCCTATTCATAACTGCGCTTTAAAATTTATATTTTGTATTATTTATTAGATTCTGTTGTTTCCATTTTATGTGGTTGTTTTTAAATTTTATGGCCCTTGAAACTGGTGAAGTTTAGCCGAAGGAGTTTTCGTTAACGCCGTTGTTCATCGCTACGGTTATACGCTTTGTTAATCTTTAAGAAATGTAATTTATTTTATACTAGCCGTTGCCCGCGACTTCGTACCGCGTAGACTAAGAATTAGATTTTTTGCTACTTACTTGATATGTTGGAAAATTCACAAAATATCTTTATAAATTGTAGCCTAAGTGTTATTCTGATGTATAAGCTATATTATTGTAAAGTTTCATTAAAATCCATTCAGTAGTTTTTACGTGAAAGAGTAACAAACATCCATCCATACTTACAAACTTTCGCGTTTATAATAATAGTAGGATTAATTTTAGATATTTATTAATGTATTATATCAAAAGTTGAATTCTTTATCTAACTCAATAATAAACTTCTTTCGAGTTCAGATATTATTTATCGTCGACATTTATAAAGTTTTATTTTTACTAGTTTATTATTACTGTGGGGGTTGTTGGGTCGAGGTGATATATAAAAATGTGTAAATATAATGTAACAAATGGTTTATTTTAAATTTTTTAACTTTTTCTATATAATAAACTCTTATTCCTTAAAAAAAATGTAACAAAGAGTAGCCACGGTGCTAAAAATTCGTATGGTATATTTTTTAATTTGAACTTGTCGTCGCAGCCTATTTTATCTATTAGTCAGCATTTTTAATAAAAATATTTATATGTTTTTTTTTTAAACGATGCAATTTAAAATATGTTATGTTTTTTTTCATTACAAATGGGCTTGCGTTTGACCCTGATTACACCTGATGGAAAGTAAAAATAGGGTCTAAGGTGGAACACGCTTACCCAGAAGATGCCTATTCACTATTCGTATTTTGCATACACCAAGATTATATGAACTGGGGAACACAAACGCAGGGGGAGGGAATCCAAAAATCAGTGCGAATAAGATTTAGCGCATCGCTTTGTTCGACTCATGGGAGACTCAACCCACATGAGGATGGAAACCGTCCCGTCGTTAATGATATTTGTATAGATTCTTGCAATGTCCTTATTAACAACTAGCTTCTGCCCGAGACTTCGCCCGCGTGGAATTCGGTTATCGCGTTGCCGCGGGAACTATGCGTTTTTCAAGGGTAAAAAGGGTTTATGTCCTTTCTCGGGACCCCAACTATCTCCATGTCCAATTTCATCTCAATCGGTCCAGTGGTTGAAGCGTGAAGAAGTAACAGACAGACAGACAGACAGACAGACAGACAGACAGAGTTACTTACTTTAGATAGTATGGATATCTAAAAAGCTTGCAAATTCGTAGATGTTATGTCTAACAATGCACGCTATGTTTTATTTCTTTCTTCCTTCTGATTTTGACTTATATTTCTGTTTTCATCATCCTGTCAGACGCGAAAGTCCATTGCAGCAGCTGCTTTATTATTATAATATTTATGGTATTTCCTCAATTCGTCACTTCAAGTACCAGGTGCCACGTTTTCAAACCCACTGTTGGCCCTCATTTCCAAATTATTGTCACTGTGTAAATCTATTGTAATTACGGTGGAGCCCGGCTGTCGCGCGAAGCCCCGGCTTAGGGCAATTTTGTGTAACGCCCTAAACAACCGAACATTATGCCGCCGCAAATTTAAATTATTGGAACGAAATATGCCGAACTTGTGTTACAGATTTAATTGCTGTTATAATTGGGGTGGAAATGTTAGGGTTAAAAGAACACATGAAGGTTAAGTTAGATTTTCTTCTGCAGTCATACCGTAAAATCGATATCCAATCTTCGCAATTTGTATTTCCGATAAAAGAGCATTTATCAAGACTGAACAATCTGACACGCCATGATTGAATACATGATCCTTTTCAAATTTTTGAAACAAAATACCTGCTTGCGTCACCGGAGCTATAAAACTTCGTGCTATCTACTAATTAGGCGATTTATTTCCACAGAAAGCTTGATTAAATCTCGAATTGGTTTGGAATCTTCTGGAACAGCGATATATCATAGCAGCAAACACCTGGTGCAAAAAATGGGGGGTACTAATGAATCGCGGGGGGGACTCGTGTCGCCTTGACGAATGGTAATGCAGGTGACTAATGTAGGAGATTTTCTGACGATCTCATTTCTGAAAATTGGTTTTGAAATTACGTCTCCATTTGTAAAGTTTCTTGTGTGATGGGAATATGATATTTTTTACTTTTCTTTTGATGTCTACAGATATCTTATTCGCACATTAGTGTCGCATCGTTATGCATTTTCCTTCTTACGGGTCTATTTAATATTATAAAACTATCTCAAATAACATAAAAAGTAAGTATAACATCTCACTTTTTGGCCAAGGCAAGACGTAAAACTTTTGACTAACCACGGGCGGTAATTCGTAAAGCCCCAGATCGCATATTTATGGCCCTCACCTTCGGTTCGGGCCACAGAAACCTGCGATCTGGGACATTTACGAATTCACCACCCAAGGTCTGTAATGTACTATTACATCTTGCCTTGGCCAAGAAGTGAGATTTTCTCTCCGCGTAGCGGGCAGAAAATCCCACTTTACGGCCAAGGGTGATGTAAAATTATTTAAACATTATTTAAGAAATTTTGCATAAACTTATCCCACTTACCTTTCCTTAGATTACCATACAGATAATCCCGCTTGCCCTATAATGTCCGTATCTCGCGCGCACATTGGACCCAGCCTTAGGTAACGTAATTATCCCTCCATTAACTCCAACCTTACCGTTCCTGAGGACTAACACAGCGTGGCCTCTTCTTAATTTTTTTAAATAAAAAAATAGAACCGACTTCAAACTCCGATAGCCTGTGAAGTTGGTGTCAAGTTCACTATAAGATAGTCATAGCTTTGGGGCGGTTCACTTGACACCGACTTCACAGGCTGTCGAAGTTTGAAGTAGGTTCTATTTTCTTATTTAAAAAATGTTTTTCGGCTATAGTTTCCAAACATGTGTACGATGGGACGTAAGTCGCACTGTAGTCTTTGAAATTGATGCCAAAATCATATACATGCTAACAAATTTCGAGGAGTTCCCTCGTTTTGTCATGGATCCCATCATCAGAACTAAACCAAATTATTAAAAGGGTTCCAGTTGGAGGTACACCTTTCAATTAAAAAAAGAATCATCGAAATCGGTTCACAATTGACGGAGATATGCGTGGTCATACACAAAAAATATATATATAGGTATATATATATATATACGCGTCGAATTGAGAACCTCCTCCTTTTTTTTTCGTCGGTTGAAAAGAACCGATGATTCTCGCTTGAAGGTGACAGGTGAAAATGTCCTTAAATACTCATGCCAATTATTGAGAGAAACATTTTATTCCTTACAAATGGAGTACTGGCACTCATTATTAATCTTGTAAATTTACATAAAATCATTGTAAGTACATAAGCAAGGTTTCTTACAGAAGTTAATGTAGGTACCTAACACAAAAACTACCAAGTTCGTTCGTTTTCGTTTTTAGTTTTTAATGGACTCACTCAGAAGATCTGACAAAATCAGAACCAGGTGTTCGAGGTTTCTAAGCTAAAGCTGGGTGATTTTGACCCAAAATGACAAACGAGGGGATAGATCATGATGATAATTTATTAAAGACTAGCTTCTGCCCGCGACTTCGTCCGCGTGGAATATAAAATTGCCAATAACTTTTGCCTTCCTACATCTGATTTTAATCAGCTTATAGGTTGCTCCAAATGATGCTCTATCTATCCTTGAAAACTGCATACAAATCGGTTCAGTAGTTTTGGAGATTAACTCTAACAAACAGACAGACAGAAAAGATTTCTAAAAATCGCTGTTTTATGGTCTACCATACATATTTAGACCCCCGTTCCTTTTTTTGAACTTTTCTTTCTACGAGTACGCACAGACACGCCGGGTTCTGCTCTTTTATAATAGTATAGATACTTGTGACACAGTTGAGTGTAGATAATAGGTACTTGTGATGATTTGTCTTTACCGCGTTTATAATGTTAAAGGCCCACTCTTTTTCTAAATGTTCTGTGCAAGATATCTACGTTTACGCTTGCAATTAGGATTATTTAAAAATGTTTTAAATTTAATTCTTACCTATGGCCTTTCTGTTGCAGGTGCTGCGTTTAGTGAAAGCCGTTTATTTGCTCATTCTTTTCAAGTTGGTAGGAGAAAATAATATACGAGAGTATGCAAGGCAGGTCAAAAGGTTTCCACGAGGTATGACATCGAATAATTGCCACCCCAGTCTTAAAGTATCTTCTAAAACAGCCTTGCATCTTGCAACATTAGTGAATGTATTCTAGGTACCGAGTTCCGTTTATCATCACCAACATAACATCTGGGGGCACGGCAGTGCCCCCGCCAAGTCGAGCGCCAAGCAAAAACTGCTGTACCATCCTTTACTGGAACCATTTCGCCGCATTTTCAGGCCCCTATTTGAGAACCTCTGGATAAGACCAGAACGCAGAAATTTTCGTCATCCAGTAAGCTATTGAACATTCCTTATACGTTAGTGGGTACAAACGGCCAAGTCACACAACATTAACTATAATAATAAAGAAATCGCAGTAAGGAACCTTAGACTTGGCACGACTTTGTCCAGATTTCATTACTTTTTAGAGATAAACAAGCAGCTCCATCGAGACTTGGCTAGTTTTTTACAGAATGTTTTTGGTAGGATACCTTTTTCTACATTAATCATTTCAAGTCAAGTCGGTCTAGCTCACCCTCGAGGCATGTACATTGACCAAATCCGTGACATACTGAAGAGAGGCCAAAATAGAAAAGAATGAGATGAATGTGGAAGAAGTGAGGGTGGTATATGCTTACCTATAATAGAAGAAAGTGGCGTTCTCTGCCTACCTCAATGGGAAAGAGGCGTAACTTTATGTATGTATAAGTTCACGTCATTGAACAAAACAAACCCTATCTCAAACTTAACAGATACACTAAATTTCTTCCTAAAAAACTGGAAGCCTGGGTTAATTCCCCTTCGGGCCGTCTCATTGAGTATTCATGGTGTCTTATGAGATGCAAATACATTATACCGGGGTCGCTTTATGAGCCCGGGGTATCCGCCTGGAAACGTTAATCGTTTTAATTCCTTCCAGTATGAATATTTGGCCATTTGTGGTGCCGTTTGTTTCGTAACATTCATTTGGATGATATTGAAACTTTTGAAAACAGAATTGTCTTCAATGTTAAACGCTTGACCTATGACATCCGTGCTGTATGTAATTGCTGCATAATAATTACATAATATGTGTCGGTGCTCTTATATTTTAATGTATGATGCTTCATACTTTCACTAATGTTCTAATATGTAATGACTTTTTTAGATATACATATTTTACATCGTAAAAGTAAAATATTCATTTTCCACAGTAGCAAATAAATAGCATAGCATAACGTTGAAAAGGTAGGCAACATTCACTCTACAGTATTTTCCTTGCGGTATTTATTGCATTTTTGAAACTGAGGAATTTCAAAGGTTTTTTTTGTAACCAGGCAGAAACCAACAGTTTTTTTTTTAAATGACTGTGTTTTGCATTTTTCAACTGACAAAAAAAAGGAGGAGGTATGACCACGCATATCTCCGTCAATTGTGAACCGATTTCGATGATTATTTTTTTAATTGAAAGGTGTACCTCCAACTTGAACCCTTTTAATAATTTGGTTTAGTTCTGATGATGGGATCCATGACAAAACGAGGGAACTCCTCGAAATTTGTTAGCATGTGTATGATTTTGGCATCAATTTCAAAGACTACAGTGAGACTTACGTCCCAATTGAAATTATAGCCGAAAAAAAAATTTAAATAATAAAATTGAACCGACTTCAAACACCGTCAGCCTGTGAAGTCGGTGTCAAGTGAACCACCCCAAAGCTATGACTCTCTTATAGTGAACTTGACACCAACTAAACAGGCTGTCGGAGTTTGAAGTCGGTTCTATTTTTTTATTTATTAAATTTTTATCGTTTTAAAATAGGATGTAAGTGCCCGTTTATTACAAAAATGTTGACTGTAAATATTAATTGTAGGTACATGAAATATGACTAGGTAATTATCTGATATCAGATAAATAGTTCCTCTAAAACAAATGCCTATTTATTGATTGCATTTTTATCTCACAAAGCTTGCAAAATAGGGACGTTTACACGACACACCGTCTTCTTCTTTTTCTAAAGGTCTCAGGTAAATTTCCGCGTAGATACAGATTTCAAAAATTTTCTCTCTCTGTACAGCACAATGAGTCCACACAACTCACTGTTAGTAGAAAAATATCATGTGCCACATACTACTTGACTATTAAGTGCATTAAGCTTTTAACACATTTATAATTCAGAGCTGTTTGCTTCAACTTCAGTCCTAACTCCATCACCCTAGCTTTAGAAACTCGATTCTGTTAACAAGGTGCTTGAATTTTTGTCATCTTTAGCGCTGGTTTGAGTTGTGACGTTTTGCGTTGGTAAGAATCGCGCTAGAGTGTCGGTACTGGCGCGAAGTTAGGTCGTCGCATCTATTATTGAAGGTATCACCTCGCAGACTTCTCTTAGAGGGTCGGCGTGCTTTGCAACAGTTTTAACGTCCTTCCTTCCCTGTTTGCCGATCTTTTTGATCTTAAAGCAACTAAAGCACCTGATGGTGTAAAAAATATGCCAAAGATTAGCGAATTAACAGTGAAATGTTCTGTATAACTATAAAATAATGTTCAGTTCACTACAACATTTCCAATCTGAACTAATCAACTGATATCAATCAATATACCTAGGTATATTAAACTTGCTTCCACCGGTTTCCCGCGACTTTCACGAGGTCGTCACTCCATCTTGTTGGAGGCCTACCGACAGCTTGTCTCCCGGTTTGCGGACGCCACTCGAGAAATTTCCGACCCCATCGGCCATCAGTCCTGCGAGCAATGTGCCCCGCCCACTGCCACTTAAGCGAGAAGAGGTGGAAGCGAGTAGCACAGGACCGGTCTGAGTGGCGAGCCTTGGGGGAGGCCTATGTTCAGCAGTGGACGTCCTTCGGCTGAAATGATGATGATGATGATGATATTAAACTCGTCCGTTACTCACTGACCGACTGACTTAGGGAGTGCAGGGGAGCAACAAAAGAGGATATAAAAAGTTGACGTAGGTATTAAACGAAGTCGAATGTTTTTAATACCAAGCTATCCTTATGAAAATGTTTAAAGAGCTTTAAGACATTCCGTTAACTACTCCATCCTCGCTAGTGAACCAATGTCTGTCGCTTTGAAGGCCGTCGTTAGTCGCCTGGCGTCAGGGCTGGGCCCCACTGGCACACCAAGACGTTCTAAAACATTCACAACACTCGTAAAACCGCTAGAACGTAAAATCCTAAAAGCGACCGCAATGAATTATTCCTTACATATTTGATGTTTACACAACACAGGTACGGACGGCTTGACAAATGGCTCAGGTGTGCCGCGAGACTTCCAATCAGAAAATGCAAATTACGAAACATTCTCTCACTCTCCGACAACTCTCATTGCCATACACATTTGAGCAAATTCATTACAAAGTGCCACAGACGCGCAAAACTCATAGTCGAATCGTTGATGCCGCCCATTCTGGCTCTAGATTACTGGGTTAGGTTGTACGCTGTGTTGTTCGAAGTTGGTCCGTTCCGGATGCGAAGTTGTCAAACAAATCAGGGGAGGATGACGAAACAAATTCAACAATTCCTATTTTCGCTTAGCAATTGTTTGGTGGTTGTTTTTGTGGCTGATTGACGACCCGCAAGTTTGGATTGGCCTGTCTTCAACTTGCTCTTGTTTTATACTTTCATTCTGAGTTTGTATTTGAGAGTTCATTTTAATTTTTCATCTTCATTTATCTTTGATGTCGAATTTTACTGACCTATTTTAATCAATGTTTTGGTTGTTTGTGGGGTTGTTTTGAATTTCAATAGGAACTCGATTAGCTGTTTAAATACCTGTTATGACTGTTTGTGCTGGATTAGGTCCGTATTGTTTGCGGGAGACACTGCCTGTCCGCGGCAGCCTTGTTGTACTGCGGCCACACACAGCCTGGAAACAAGGGGGCAAGACACAATCGTTGGCGGACATTGATGATGATGAAGAACTCGGTTACTTTTATTGTATACTAGCTGCTGCCCGCGACTTCGTCTGCGCAGGATTAGTATTTCAAGTAGCTCATATACACAATATCTTTATAAATTGTAGCCTATGTGTTATTCTGATGTATAAGCTATATTACTGCAAAGTTTCATTAAAATCCATTCAGTTCGGTTCAGTAGTTCCGGAGATTAACTATAACAAATAGACAGTCAAACAGACAGAGTGAAAGAAGGAGACAGAAAAATTACCCTTTTATTATAGTACTTAATAGATTTTTTTTTTTCTGGACCCTTGGAGACTATACATCTCTAAATCTAAGATAGATTTAAGTTTAAGTTAGGGACTAATACATCCCTTCAATGTAATTTTAGTACGTACCTATATGTATATTTTATATATGTAATGCAAATGTAAATCTTTTAACTATGTGGAAATTTTGAAAAAAGGCCTTCTGCTTGACTTTGTTGGGGCGCTTCTTCTCAAGCAATGGGTCTAGGAAGCGCTGGTAAATTCTTTTTCTGACGTGTAAAAGTGCCCCTATGTGGCCAATTTGCTGAATAAATGATTGAACTTGAATTTGAATGTTGCACAGAAATTACATTTTAAGGGATGTATACGGGACAGAGGCATCAATTAGTCCTCGGGTTTCCATCGCATTCAAATACACTCAACAGCAATGAAAACGGGTCACTTTTTATGGAAAATCCTATACAAAATGAGCCATTTCCATTGCTGTTCTGTGTATATGTATCCCATTCAAATTTATATGAAACCTTAACCTTATGACAAAGGGCCACGGTCATATTTACCACTAGCTTCTGCCCGCGACTTCGTCTGCGTGGAATATAAAATTGCCGATAACTTTTCTTTCCGATATCCGATTTTAATCAAACATAGCTTATATGTTGCTCCAAATGATGTTCTATCTACCCTTGAAAACTGCATTCAAATCGGTTCAGTAGTCTGGGAGATTAACTCTAACAAACAGACAGACAGACAGAAAAGATTTCTAAAAATCGCTGTTTTGTGGTCTACCATACCCCCCGTTCCTTATTTTGAACTTTTCTTTCTATGTACGTACAGACACGCCAGGTTCTGCTCTTTTATTATAATATAGATAGTATAGATAAGGTTACCTGTGTGCTCGCTTGTCAATCAGTGCACAAGCAAATTAAACAAAACTCGCTGATACTTTTGCCTTGGGCTGCCTCGGCGCAGCCTTTTGCGCTCTCCTCAAGCTGAAAAACAACGATACGGCGCTTTTGTTGGTACTTCCCCTGTCTCCAACAAGATACTTATCAGCCGTTTACTTCGTCGTCGGCCGGTTTTAAATAAGCTATCAAGTTTACATTTTATCGCGCGATCTTCCTGTTTATGTGAATTTTTCTTGCCGAATTTGGTTCATTTCGCGTTTGCGCTGTCAATTTTTCCTCGTCATTAGGTAACTACTACTACTGCTACTACTACAGCCTATTTGCTTCCCACTGCTGGGCACAGGCCTCCCCTCATCATGAGAGGGTTTGGGCTATAGTCCCCACGCGGGCCCAGTGCGGATTGGGGACTTCACACACATCTTTGAATTACTTCGCAGATGCGTGCAGGTTTCCTCACGATGTTTTCCTTCACCGAAAAGCGCAGTGGTCAATTCAAATTGAATTTCGCACATAATTAAACTTAGAGGTGCGAGCCGGAATCGAACCCCCGACCCTCCGCATGAGAGGCGGTAGGCCGAACCACTAGGCCCCCACGGCTTCATTAGGTAAGCGAAGCTACATATATTTATTTTTGTAACTTATGGACATAGGTTATTCTTGTTTGCTTCTAAGTTACCCAATACGTCATCTGATGATATTGGTCACAAATATTTTAGTTCATCTTAAAACATCTTATAATAAAATTAAAATAAAATAAATTTATTTTCATCTTAATGGTGTACATTTTCTTAAACTAACAAAGTGAAATATTAACTGAATAATGAAAGTTCATTTTGGTTTCGAGTACCTATTTTCTAAAAATTACCTGAATCACTAGGGATTAAACAAAAAATGAATTATCCAAAGCGGCCAAACTACTCTAGCCTTAGCCAGATTAAAAACGCAATTCATTTATATAAGAGTATTACAAGATAAATAAGAGCGAAATTGGCAACAAAATAAAATTTTAGTGAGGCGTAAATCGAAAACAATTTCGGTATCTCTATCTAAAGGACTCAATAAAAAAGTTTCAGATATTTTCGATCTTTACTTTTAGAGAAAATCCTGTTTTAGTGGTATCTAACTGTTGCGTCACGCATCTTACTAAATTCACTCACTCTCGCTAAAGAGAGGGCGCTACGCGCAGAACTAATATTTATGCGCAGAAAGAGCTGCTAGGTACGTCATTTTTCACTAACCCTCTTTTATAATGAGGAGTTTTTTAATCTTAATTTTACGTATGAAATGGACAAGAAATCTGAATAATTTGGCCACTAGGGGCGCTGCGATCGCTTGACCCAAACCTTGAAATATTTGTTGTTATTGGTTTTACTTAAATTATTTAAAAATGCCGCGCTGTGCACTTCCAGGATGCAATGAGAACGGACGACACGTATTTCCGAAAGACTTGGTATGTATCTGGGGCAGGTATAATTGCATTGGGATGTCTTCATTTTCATCAAAAATAACTGAACCAAAATTAAAATTGCGGTCAATAATATTTTTTTAAACAAATCTACTTAAAATTGTCAACAAAAAAAACCCGTAAAAATTTGACAGCTACAGTGTTTGGGTTTTGGTTTCGGTCAAGCGATTGCAGCGCCATCTGAGTCGAGCTTTGCGTATTCTTGTCCATTGAGGACTTACGAAATTAAGAAAAAATACATGTCATTTTAAATTTACCACACTTTCTAACAAAATACCTACTACTACTACAGCCTATTTTGCGTCCCACTGCTGGGCACAGGCCTCCTCTCATCACAAGAGGGTTTGGGCTATAGTCCCCACGGGGGCCCAGTCCGGATTGGGGACTTCACACACATCTTTGAATTACTTCGCAGTCCAATTTGAATTTACCACTGAGCTTTTCGGTGAGGGAAAACATCGTGAGGAAACCTGCACACACCTGCGAAGTAATTCTAACAAAATAGTCGTGTTAAAAAAAAAATGTTGTCAATTGTTATAATTAAATAAAAAACCCACTCATTTCCAAAATGACACACAAAGTATAACAAAGAAGCTAAGAACAGCTCAACCAGCTAAATACGTACTCAGTACACTAATTATCTCGGTCTATTGCATACAGCGTTTAGCGCCCTCGACTCGAGCGCCCTTCACGAGGGCCCTCACCGCGCTCGATATGAAACTTAATTGATATTGATTTGTGGAGTCCTTCGCGACGTAGGTATTTCCGCTTTATTGGCTACGAGCTTCTATCCGCGAATTCGTCTGCAGGGAATTTTACACTATTTTTCCAAAGCCTTTTAAAACCTTTTCTGGGATTACGGGATTTGTGGGATTTCCGGGATTTCTATCCAAAGTCCTCTTCCGGGGTTCCTATAATGGGTTTCCGGGAATTTTCCGGATTTTTCCGGGATATCCGGGATAATAGGTAACCTATAGCTTATTCCAGGTTACAAACTATCTGTTTGTTAAATTTCACGAAAATTGGTTGAGCCGTTTTAACGTGATCGAGCAACAAAGATCCAAACATCTAAACATCCAAACACACAAACTTTCAGCTTTCGCGACGTTTAGAGATCTTTGCCATGTTTTGTTTAACTTTAAAAGCTCGGATAATTATTATTAAATGTACTTGAAGAAATTCCTCGTTTAAGGAATGATCTAGGGATCTACTCCATACTCAGAGCTTCCATGACAGTCAAGTGTTTTATTTTCAATTATATGTTAAGGCAATCAAACACACACGCGACCATGATAGTGTTCAGCTTAGGTTCCGTTTGTACGGATAGCCGCGTGTATGTTCATACCATCTCTGTATAAGGAGGACGGCTGTGCCCAGTTGTGGGACTTTATAGGCAGTTACCTTGGCTGCAAACTTAATCATACCTTTGAAATTATTTTTGTAAATCAAAATCAAATCAATCATTTATTCAGCAAATTGGCCACATAGGAGCACTCTTGAACATCAGAAATGAATTTTCCAGCGCTTCCTAGATCCATTGCTTGAGAAGAAGCGCCGCAACAAACTCAGCAGAAGACCTTTTTTTCAAAAATTCCGCATACCAATTCCACATAACACATTCACATTCACATAACATAACATTCACATAACACATTCACATAACATTTGCATTCTTATTAATAATAGTTATTTGTTATGCAAGGCTGCAAAGTTGTTGTTTGCTGTGAGTACGTGATTGTGTAACGAGGGTTTCAAGGCACGAGACAGCAAACGACTTTGCTGCTGAGCGCAACACAAAATTTTTCACCTCACTAGTGCGAGAAAGTGCAAGGAAAATAACTCAACTACAGTAATTCAATATTTAATTATTAAAATAACACATTAAAACATAAAATATACACATATTTAAGTATTTTTGTGATAAAACATAGTGAAATAATAAAATACATCTGAAACGGTGTATTATTATAATTTTATTAATGATGATATTAAGTAAATTAAACCTTTATTTTAATAAAACTCTCACGAAGAATTGCGTTTCAGAACGTATCGTTGTTTTTTTTATTGTGACAGGGCGTCATGCGTCGTTCGAATTTCAAAAACACTTTCCACGCTAGCGGATAAAAACAACTTTTGCGCTCGGATATCAAGCTGCAAAACGACCACTTTCGAGCCAGTGAGGTGAAAAATATATTATAACTAGCTTTAACCCGCGGCTTCGCCCGCGTGGTATTCGGTCATCATGCTCCCGCGAGCTGTATGCGCCGCTGCGGGCAGGCGCAGAATTTATTTTCTCCTGGAATCTTTTTTTTTTTTCCATAACTCCCAAAGATATTCATTTGAATTGCATGGTGTAAATGGCAATCATAAAGTCCATGAAATGCTTGGTAACTATTGTATTTAAAATGATTAATACTGTATCCCTCTAAATAGCTTTCTTTCCAAATCACACTTTATATGGGACCTGTTTTTTATTATTTAAAATGGGTATAGTAAGCTATCCTTAGAAGATAGACCTATACCATCACGGTCTTTTTTGTAGACCTTAATAAGAGAAACAATTCTTCCATACATGGTTTTGTTATACCTCAAAGGGGTTAGGCAGCGTTTTCGATGAAAGCTCCCAGCCGGCTTGATTTTATCCGCTAACTTGAACTAACATCGTAGTATTTCATCGAATTTACAGAAAACTATAACAAGTATATACTAAAACCTGCTTCAGCTCAGGAACCACTCTATCTGTTAGTGAAAACTGCATTAAAATCCGTTCAGTGGTTTTTGAGTTTATCACGAACATCCAGACAGACAGACAGACATTCAGACAGACGCGGCGGGGGACTTTGTTTTATAATATGTAGTGATATATATATCTATAAAACAAAGTCGTGTTAGTTACACCATTTATAACTGGAGAACGGCTGAACCGATTTCGATGATCTTGGATTTTTTGGATTTGTCTCCGTCCCGAATAGGGGGTTCGATTCCGGCTAGCACCTCTAAGTTTACTTATGTGTGAAGTTCAATTTGACGAATGACGATGGAGGGCAGTGGAAAATGGGTTGAAATGGGCGAAAAATGGTGAAAATCTACGATATTAAAGAAGCAACTCAAATCCGAATCACAAACGATGTATTTTCTCTCTGGCATACTGACTAATAGAAAAACAATGAGAAAACGTATCAAAATTCAAAGCTAGAAGAATGTTAAAGGACGAAGGAGCTTGCAACATTCAATTTGAATTTACCACTGAGCTTTTCGGTGAAGGAAAACATCGTGAGGAAACCTGCACGCATCTTCGAAGTAATTCAAAGATGTGTTTGGACTCCCCAATCCGCACTGGCCCGCGTGGGTACTATAGCCCAAACCTTCTAGTGATGAGAGGACGAGGCCTGTGCCCATCAGTTGGACGCAAATAGGCTGTAGTAGTAGTAGATACCTAGGTAAGTAGCAATTACAATTTTTTGCATGTTCTTTCCCACGGAACAATCTTGAGCCAAATTTTGTCAGAAGAAACAGGTACTAACTGACGACTTGAAGTTGCTGCCTCTTCGCCCAGCAAAACACACTGAGTGCATTGAGCGGGTATTTGCACGATACCCACTTTTGAATACTTAAAACGCTTGAGGTTTAATTAAAAAAAAATCGTTCAATTACGAGTTGTATTGCGCACCGAGGGTTCCATACAAACTTGGAAGAAATTAAAATTTTAAGTTTACCATTAAAGACTTATTATTTGCAGTTGGTAAATGTGAAAGTGTGTTTGTTTGTCCTTCGTTCACGTCGAAACCACTGGACCGATTTGGATGAATTTTGGAATGGGAATAGTTTGAGATCCCGGAAATAACACAGGATAGTTTTATCCCGATATTTTTATTGGAACGGGTTTTCTACTGGTCAAATCCGTTTTTTTCAATACTTCTATAACTATAACTATGTATATGCATAATATCATCGAGTATGCAAATTTAAAGTCTCTACGGGCGAAGCCGCGGGCAACGGCTAGTTTAATTTAAATTCCAAATTGACACCGTTACGTGTTCCTGAGATGTGATCCTATAAGGGGCTCCGTTCATTACTTTTGAGGTACGGAACCCTAACAAATACTATAAAATTAGAATTCTTATAAAATATTTTAAGTGAGCCTTTTAACGGAACATGGAAGTACCATGGAAGCTCACAACCCTTACGAATTTTGAAAAAATCCTTCTTTAGTTGATGCCTACGTAACTAAAGGAACACGTGAGAAAATTTCACGTTTCTAGCTCTTAAGGGTTTGGCCTGTGCATTTATTTAAAACTTTCATCCCCTATTTTTTCCTCTTAGGTGTTCAATTTTAGAAAACGCTGAAATACGTCACTCATTATTTTTCCGCGCTCAATTCATACGAAATGTCATGCAAGTATGTTGAAGAAATAAAAAGTTTAATACAAAATTTCATCCCCTATTTCACCCTCTTGGGGTTTGAATTTTGAACAATCATTTCTTATTGGATGCCTACGTCATAAGAGGAATACGTGTGCAAAATTTTAAGTATGTAGCCCGAAGGGTTTGGCCTGTGCGTTTATTTAAATCTTTCATGCCCTATTTTACCCTCTTAAGGGTTGAATTTTAGAAACTCTGAAATACGTTACTCATTATTTTTGCCGCAGTCAATTCGTATGAAATTTCATGCAAATATGTCCAATGAATAAAAAGTTTTATGAAAACTTTCATCCCCTATTTCACTCCCTTGGGGTTGAATTTTGAAAATTCCTTCCTTGGTGGATGCCAACGTCATAAGAGGAATGCGTGTGCGAAATTTCGAGTTTGTAGCCCTAAGGGTCTGGCCTTTGCGTTTATCTAAAACTTTCACCCCCTAATTCACACCCTTGAGGGTTGAATTTTGAAAATTCCTTCCTTGGTGGATGCCAACGTCATAAGAGGAAAACGTGTGCGAAATTTCAAGTTTCTAGCCTTAAGGCCTATGCGTTTATTTAAAACTTTCACCCCCTATTTCACTCCCTAGGGAGTTGAATTTTGAAAAATCCTTCATTAGTAGATGCTTACGTCATAAGAGGAATACTTGTACTAAATTTTATGTTTGTAGCCCGAAGGGTTTGACCTGTGCTTTTATTTAAATCTTTTATCCCCTATTTTACCCTCTTAAGAGTGGAATTTTAGAAAACTTGCCAATTATTTTTGCCGCACTCAATTTGTATGAAATTTCATGCAAATATGTGCAAGGAATAAAAAGTTTTATGAAAACTTTCATCCCCTATTTCACCCTCTTGGGAGTTGAATTTAAAAAATTTCTTCCTTGGTGGATGCCAACGTCATAAAAGGAATACGGGTGCGAAATTTCAAGTTTGTAGCCCTAAGGGTCTGGCCTTTGCGTTTATCTAAAACTTTCACCCCTTAATTCACACCCTTAGGGGTTACATTTTGAAAATTCCTTCCTTGGTGGATGCCAACGTCATAAGAGAAATACGTGTGCGAAATTTCAAGTTTCTAGCCTTAAGGCCAACCTCTGCGTTTATTTAAAACTTTCACCCCCTATTTCACCCCCTTGGGGGTTGAATTTTGAAAAATCCTTCCTTAGTGGATGCTTACATCATAAGAGGAATACGTGTACTAAATTTTAAGTTTGTAGCCCGAAGGGTTTGGCCTGTGCGTTTATTTAAATCTTTCATCCCCTATTTTACCCGCTTAAGGGTTGAATTTTAGAAAACTCTGAAATACTTTACTCATAATTTTTGCCGCACTCAATTCGTATGAAATTTCATGCAAATATGTCCAAGGAATAAAAAGTTTTATGAAAACTTTCATCCCTTATTTCACCCCCTTGGGGGTTGAATTTTGAAAATTCCTTTCTTGGTGGATGTCAACGTCATAAGAGGAATACGTGTGCGAAATTTTAAGTTTGTAGCCCGAAGGGTTTGGCCTGTGCGTTTATTTAAATCTTTCATCCCCTATTTTACCCGCTTAAGGGTTGAATTTTAGAAAACTCTGAAATACTTTACTCGTTATTTTTGCCGCACTCAATTCGTATGAAATTTCATGCAAATATGTCCAAGGAATAAAAAGTTTTATGAAAACTTTCATCCCTTATTTCACCCCCTTGGGGATTGAATTTTGAAAATTCCTTCCTTGGTGGATGCCAACGTCGTAAGAGGAATACGTGTGCGAAATTTCGAGTTTGTAGCCCTAGGGATGTGGCCTTTGCGTTTATCTAAAACTTTCACCCCTTAATTCACCCCCTTGGGGGTTGAATTTTGAAAATTCCTTCCTTGGTGGATGCCAACGTCGTAGGAGGAATACGTGTGCGAAATTTCGAGTTTGTAGCTTTACGGGTTTGGCCTGGGCGTTTATACATCAGTCAGTCACCTTTGCCTTTTATATATACAGATGTATACGTACTAAAATTACATTTAAGCACCTAATTTAAACTTAAATCTAAGATCTTACAGATGTATAGTCTCCAAGGGTCCAGAAAAAAATGTGATTTGTTTATTATGAGTAAATCAACATTAGGTAACGCGTTGGCCTTTACGAAAGTCTGCCTCTCATTAATTACCTCGACTTAGGGGTCAAATGTGAAATCAACTTCGAGAGTACATCGCCTCGAGTAGGCAGTACACTGCTGGGTCTTGTTCTGACTGTAGGTACTAATTTCAGGTTTTTAATGTATACTACTACTACTACAGACTATTTGGGTCCCACTGCTGGGCACAGGCCTCTCATCACGAGAGCGTTTGGGCTATTGTCCCCACGCGGACTCAATGTATAAAACTACTTAAAATATCAATAAAAGTTACAAATAAATTCATACAACAATTATAAATATAAAAGGAACCCTGTCTATTTGTCTGTTTATTTATTACATATTCACGCTTAAGCCGCTGGACAGGCTTAGATGTTTAATATGGACATAGTTCAAGTCCACACGCGTACGACGTCGCGGGCAGAAGCTACGGGATTATAATCTGAATTAACAGCTTGTTTAAATATCAGTAAAATGTTTGAAAGTTTCTATTTAAAAAAAAATGTTACCGTCTGAAGCTTGTAATTTGTGTATGGGTTTTTATAGTAAACATTTCCCACTTTTATCACACTTTTAGAAACGCAGAAAGCGTGCGGTTTTTTCGCTATATCTATCTACTGATAAAAGAAAACAAACAAAACACGAATGAATTCTGTCAATGCTAGTAGCATGTTTTTTTCATAGTGACGGTGTCGCATGATTCGATTGGCGGCGAACGCGATAAAAGTGGACACCAATTCGGGTACGTTGGGGGCACTGCGGTCGCCAGAAGTGTCACGCCACCGAGGCGGATAGTCTGCAGTAGCGCCTTCAGATGGCGCTGCTGAGGCGAAAACGCAGCGAAAACGGTTGTGAGGCGAGTGTGTTTTGTTTTGTTGCTTATCAAATCCGCTGTACACGTTTTCAACTGTTTCGCCATCTAAGATTGCGCTCTTTGCCAAGACACATTCCACACTCCATAGCAACCGGCTTAGCGAGAGAATGTAGGGTTTGAAAATTGACATCCAGCTTCGGCAAAGGTACGATGTTTTTTTTGTTGCAAATTAAAGTGATATTGTCAAGCGAGTCGTATTGATTGTATTAAGGGAGCCGGTAAATGAATAAACTAAAATGAACAATTCTTTAATTCATGAAAGTCAAGTTATTCTAACTTAGAAGATATATTATAAAATCCGAGTAAATCTAGAAAATCTGTCTAAAAAAAGTTAGTCGCTAAATGACTAAACACAAATTAATAAGCGAACGGATGGACCAATATTTTTTCAGTGCATAGGTTTTTGGAATGAAAACGTTTTTCTGAAAAAAAAGGCTTGTACCTATCGGTAGGAGTGACGATCTTGTAAAGATCGCGGGAACGCGGTGGATGCGAGTGGCACAGGACCGGTCTGAGCGCCGCGGGTGAGGCCTTTGTCCAGCAGTGGAAGTCTTTCGGCAGAAATGATGATGATGATGACGATGTCAGCCCAATCGTTGCAGCGTTGGTACATAATGACGATCCAAAAGTGATTGTAAAATCCTACTTGAATAAATGTTTTTTTTTTAACTTTATCGTTTATTATGAAAACGGTCCTACATTTTGAACATCCAGCCACCATCCTTAATCACTATTTAATTACTTTGGGGTTTGGAACCTCGGTATTGACAACAACTTGCTATCAAGGTGCAAACGACATTTGGGGAGGAAATTAACAAGTTCATAACTTTTAATACTTTATCGGGTAAGTATTTGGCTTACTTTAAGTTGGAGCGTAGCATTCTAGGTGTTAGAAGAACAGATCGTGTTCGGAACACCACGCTGCGCTCCCAAACACACATAGCCGATGTACGCCACAAAACCGCCAAGCTCAAGTGGGACTGGGCCGGACATGTTTGTCGTATGCACCCAGAAAGGTGGGCTCATATTGCTACGCAGTGGGTGCCACAGAATGCTCAGCGACGGCGCGGCAGGCCCGGGTGGAGGTGGCGGGACGACCTGGACACCTTCAACAACAACTGGCCTACAATGGCCGAGGATGGAGGGAGTTGGAAGATCACGGGAGAGGCCTGGGACATTCAAATAGGCTAAAAAAAAAAGTTGTACCTGACAAACAAACGCAACAGCATATTTAAGTCCCACTTCCGCGCACAGGCCTCCTCCCATCACGAGAGGGTTCGGGACCCAGTGCGGATTGGAGACTTCACACACACCCTTGAATTACTCCGCAGATGCGTGCAAGTTTTCCTTCACTGAAAATCTCAGTGGTAAATTCAAATTGAATTACGCACATGAGTATAAATCTCTCTTTGCGTGAGAGGCGGTGGTCAAATCACTAGGCTACCACGGCATTTTTTCGAACCCCCGACCTTTGCATGAGCTCTGCATCTGCAATTCTGCACATCACAAGCACCCCATTTACCAAATGAACCTACCGTCACACGGCGGACACGGCCTATAAAAGCACGATTTCGAACACAAATCTAAAGGATGACAACCGGCTCGCAACTCGCACCCAACTCGCCCTTACCGTCTCGCAGGTAAGGGCGAGTTGGGTGCGAGTTGCGCGCCGGCTAGATTTAGATGGGTGATTCCTTGGCCGTTCTGTATGTAGTACCTACTATTAAATATTCTGTGCTACCGTCGCCAAAGAATTAATAGCTCGCGATCCCGCGTCGCCGAATTATAAAACGCGGGCAAGTGTTCCAATATTCACGGGACAAGATCCCCGTGGGCAATAAACACAAACAAATTGCACATAAAATAATACGAGCCCGGCCCCTTGGGAATTTACTCTGATGCCCCTTTAAATCCTTATTTATATGATAACGCTATAATTTTTGCGTAGCCCCGTACTACGTCTTGGTTCTAACATGGAATAAACACTCGAAGTGTTTTTCTCTTTTAGAAATGAACGCATTTTTTTACTGAGGCAAGTTTTAGCAACAGGAATTAAAGTAAAATGTCTTTAATTGGATAATTTAATAATTATTCAATTCAAGACATTTTATTTATAAATGAAATAATATTCATTAGAATTAAGTCTAATAATATCATCGTCATAATTTATTACATACATTTTATTAGTGGTTAAAGGCGTATGTATGGAGTGTGGAATGTGTCTTGGTAAGGAGCGCAATCTTACATGGCGAAACAGTTGAAAACTTGTCCAGCGGATTTGATAAGCAACAAAACAAAACACAATCTCCTCCCAACCGTTTTTGCCTCAGCAGCGCCATCTGAAGGCGCTACTGCAGACTATCCGCCTAGGTGGCTTGACTGCAGTGGCGACCGCAGCGCCCCCAATCTACCCGATTTGGTGTCCACTTTTGGAACTATAAAGATTGCGCTCCTTTACTTCAACCCTCCATAGGCGTATGGTTCAATCTTCGTTTGTCAAAGTGTACTTTTTTATTACGAAGCGTAATTATCATTTTTTAAACACGTATATAGCGCTTCCGTCCTTTTAACACCCAACCAATTTTCTTTCGTATCAACGCTAGCGTGCCCCTCACAGAATTATTCTTATAAATACTTAACACTCCACTTTTATAGAACGATTTTTTTATTGTCACCGTACCGTACAGCTTAAAGACAAAAATAAACAGCTGATTCGTCGACCCCAACGCGTCGGCAGCTCGTAAACCCGAGTAATGTCAGCGTGGCGCACTGTATTACGCATTCACTGTTGCATGGACGATTTACCCCCGGCAACGTTACTGTAACAATTTTATTTACTTGCGGCGCTTAAAGGAAAAATAATGTTCCGTATTATATTTGTGATGAAAGATTTTGAAATTCGTCGAAGTAGCATTTAAGTAAATAGAAAAGCAGGCGTAGTATTAACAGTAATAGTGAATGCTGGCAATGCTATGTCATTTAATAGCTAGCCTATTACAATAGGGTATTACACCATTTTTTGAAATGTTGTTTAAAATGATCCTTACGTCGGATTGAATCACAAGATTTTTTATTTCGATTTTCTGAATGGGATAAATACCATAAAAAGTACTTTTTAATTTTCATTTTCAGTTTTCGCGCTTAAAAGCTAGCCGCCATATTAGCTTGGTCTGTGACGTCACTAGGATAGTAAATAACTACATAGTAAACATACAAGTCAAGTCTTTGTAACGCTTTGCTTACAGCAGAAGTGACGTCACAGCAGCTAACAATATGGCGCCTGCCATTTTGGGGCAGATTAAAAAACAACATTTTATAAATGTAATTATAGAATTATTTATGCATTTTTATGATTAAAAGTCGATGTTTTGGGTAGATTTTTTATATAATCTATCATAAATCTTTCCGTACTGCCCGATTCTTCCTTGAATGATGTATGTCTAGACACTAAACTCTACTGCATTGTGAATCTTTGCATAAAAAGCGTATGCAACGCTTTTTTACATAAAAAGGCCTTCTTCACTTGATACAAGTAAGTCGACTCTTTATTTATTTATGTAAGTAAGTATAGTTAAATAATTTAAGTATTATATTAACTAATTTTATTTTCTGACAATAAATAATGCCAAGATGTAAGTATTTTACTTTTTTTAATGTCAATGAAAAGCTCCAGAAAGAGAAGAATCCACGTACGTGAATGGTGTAAACACTATTTATAAAGTATTATATTTATGCCATGATAAAAAAAAACACTCCATTAACTACTACTACAGCCTATCTGCGTCCCACTGCTGGGCACAGGCCTCCTCTTATCACGAGAGGGTTTGGGCTATAGTCCCCACGCGAGCCCAGTGCGGATTGGGGACTTCACACACATCTTTGAATTACTTCGCAGATGCGTGTAGGTTTCCTCACGATGTTTTCCTTCACCGAAAAGCTCAGTGGTAAATTCAAATTGAATTTCGCACATAAGTAAACTTAGAGGTGCGAGCCGGAATCGAACCCCCGACCCTCGGCATGAGAGGCGGTAGGTCAAACCACTAGGCCACCACGGCTTACTCCATTAACCCACATCTCAATTCTGCCTCCGAAAAAAATAACAAATGAGCGCAATCCTTTTCATTATTATACTCACAGAAAGGGGTTGAAAAAAAAAAGTTTTCGGGGCCCCCGGCTCCGGTCACATCTGGTGCTAATGTATCCAACTTTTGATAAAGCCATAGTAGCCGAATAAATTGGCGGAGCTGAATCACATTTTCATGTTCGCACATGATGCGTCGATGTGACGGCGAGAAAATCCCAATTTTAAGTAGGTACGTTTTGTTTTCTGTTTTTCATTTCCGAAAGTGTGTGAATTTCTGAATAACGGATTGAACAGTGATTGAGGTGAGGCACAGTGTCGATCACTTAGTAATTATCACTTTACAACAAAGAACATATTTTTTGTATTCCATCTATAAATAATTCAATGTGATAGTTGAAGGTTGAAAATTTACCTACACTCTTAACTTTAAACATTAATTTCAACTAAATATCCATCTATACTAATATTATAAATGTGAAAGTGGGTTTGTTTCTTTGGTTGTCCTTCCTTCACGTCGCAATGACGGGACCGATTTGGATGAAATTTGGTATAGATATAGCTTGAAACCCTGGGAATAACATAGGATACCTCTTATCCCGATATTTCCACGGAAACGGGTTTTTCATAGGTCAAACCATTTTTTTAAATACTATAACCATCTACATATATGTACCTATAGTATCATCGGGTAAGCAAATTCTAAGACTACGCGGAACGAAGTCGCGGGAAAACGGCTAGTGTTATAAAATAATATCCAACCGCAATTTAAGCAGGTATAGGTATAGGCATAGGTTCGCGCGGGCTGGTTTTCCGCAACTCGAGGTCATGATTGCGCCTATTTTGCGTGGTTTTTGGCTGGCGGGGCTACTTCTGCAAGCCCAGCTCCTGAAGAAAGCCTAGCAGACCCTTAATGTTGCCGACGACTTCCTGGAGCGCCCTCGGATTTCCAAGGTGTGTTTAAGCAGGTATCTGAAGAAAAACAAAGAAACGAAAATCAGAGATAACCCTGATTCACCGAACGGAAAAACCTCTTACTACACTTCAACTTTATCTGATCCGTTCATCTCGTGACATTAATATCTCTTATCTTTTATTATTTATCTCAGAATCGTAAAACAATCTTCACTAATAAATACATACCTCTGACGGCCTGGTCGTTTCCACAATTCAAATTTAGAATTGGAAAATATTCAAAATGGCGTCCATGCTCAATTTGTTGGTGCTTTCTTTTGTCTTTATTGCTGTGGCGTCGGACGATTTGCAAGTCGGCACTAGTATAAATGGCGCGCTGGCGTACTCTGAAGATGTGAAACTGTCCTCCGTGCCATTGAAGATAAGGACGAAAAATGTTTTCTATAGTGATGAGAGCAATAAAGTTATAAAGGTAAGTGAGTTTTCGAATACATAGTCGGGTTGTATCAAGCAAGTTGACGGACTCATCATCGTTTGTCGAGATTTCACTACAGAGAAACTGACGTGTAATGGAATGAAATAACGGCTCGCCGGTCATTCTTCTTGTTGCAACCCAGACTAAAACTTCTAGATAGATAGGTAGGTATGTATCGAACGCGTCAGAAAATAATTTATTACCCCTTCAAAAACCATTTTGATATATTGTAGTCTAGAATGTCTATCGCAATAAATATTTGATATGTACGTGACTAGATATTTTAAGAGAGAATTTTTCTGTTCACTTTTAGTAAAATTTTACTCAATGGTATGTATCGTGTACTCGTAGTTACTTAATATTATACCCGATACGTGTATGATAATCTTATTCTGTTACTGAATGACTGATGGCAACGCACAGCTAAACTTCTGGGGGTGAAATTCTGAAATTTGGCATGTAGGTTCCTTGGGGAGCCTAAGAGAGGACTTCCCGAAATTCCCACTGGCATGGGAAAATAGGATTTGACATCATGATAGGTGATATTTATACGATTGTGGAGTTGCAGCAAAAATTTGTAGGTACCTTACTTACGCGCGCGCCTTGGGGGAGGCCTATGTCCAACAGTGGACGTCTATCGGCTGAAATGATGATGATGATGATCTTACTTACAAAAATATAAGGATTCTAGCAAAACTACACTTATCTTAATATCTTAACTTACAAAAATATAAGTATTCTAGCAAAACTACACTTATCTTAATATAGGTAACTAATCTAATCAATCCCACAGAAGAAAAATCCGCGATAATCATAAAAGATAAAGTTTTAAAAGTCCTTTTAAAGAAATGTAGAAAAAAATACTCTATCAGCCCTTACCTAAATAAAACCGCATCATTGACTACTTTCCGCATCATTGACATAGCGCGAAGAATTGCGAACCTTAAGTGACAGTGAGCGTATTGCCCTCTCGTTATGAGAGGAGGCCTGTGCCCAGCAGTGGGCCGTAAATAGGCTGTTGTAGAGCGTATTGCTCGCAGGACTGATGGCCGATGGGGCCAGAAAGTTCTGGAGTGCTTGGCGTTGCGAATAGGGAGACGAGCTGTCGGTAGGCCTCCAACAAGATGGAGCGACGACCTCGTGGAGGTCGCGGGAAACCGGTGGCCGACTTTCGGCTGAATTGATGATGATGATCATTATCTAAGAAAACATAGGTCTGCCGATCCGGGTTGGCGTGTCACCGTAACATCAAAGTCGAGTTGCCAATTTGGTGCAATAAAACGAAAATGAAGGAAATATTTTCTGCCGTTATAATGCAATTTTTTTTTTTTTGCATGCAAAATTTTTTTTTGCGCATTACAATTTGTCATTTACTTGTTTTAAGCACATAAAATGGGACAAGTTAAAAACAAATGAGCGTAAGAATTTAATGAAACACACAGAATACATGGAGGTCGGGGATTATTTTAATACACCACTTGCAACACACAGCAGTGCGAATGACGTTAGGGTGACATCCACACTACTACAGTATACCGGACGGTCATACCTAGCGAAGTATTTTGTTGTATCATGATGATGATGATTGACTACCTACTTGGGTACATGCATAAGTATTGAAAGACATTTTTTTTCTATTTTAGGGTATATCAGCAATAGACATGGACAAGAAAGCTGCGCAGGCCACGGTAACTTCGGGCGGCGCCGGCTTCTCGTTCGCGAATGTCCGGCTGAAGAGCGAGAGGGGGGAGGGGCTCAACTATCAGGTCCAGTTCTTTGTTTAGAAAAATAATCTGTGGGTCTTCTTCTAGAAGTAGCATGTGCTTTGTAATATAAATGAGATATCCAAGAATTTTTATACCGTTTATACGAAGTAAAATTCACTACTTACTGAAAAATCAAATTTGAAAAGGTTTTTAGGTTATTATATAGTTTTAATTTCTTAATTATGTAATTTTAATGCTATTTATATTATTTATTTATTTATTACTAAAAAATGAGATACAATTATAAAAGCAAAACATTGCTCCACAAAACTGCTTTCGCAGTTTAACTGCAGAGTAAGTAGGTAGTCTATTAATCAACTAATAATTAAATACTAGGTAAATACTTATAATAAGTTAACCAAATAATTATGTAGTTTTCTTTTAAAAATACCCTTACTTTGCTCGTGTCTAATACCTGAGGGCAAGCTGTTGAGGAAATACGGCAAGCGCTTGCGATACATCTATATCCATAGTAGTTGGTTACCCTCGGTTGGTTATCCTTATTAATTTATCTAAATCTTGAAACATATACTTATAAAGTTACTTTATTTTAACGTCAATGAAAATGCACTTAAAATACTAATATTAGTAAATGCCACATTGATTATGTAGTTGTACCTATTCAATATTAAATGAACATTCAGAAATGGATATAAATATTTTTATTTACTTTGGTTCACTTTGTATACCACAACGGTCTTTTCTATTCAATTCAAAAATTAAATTAAATATTCAATCATTTATTCAGCAAATTGGCCACATAGGGGCACTTTTACACGTCAGAAAAAGAATTTACTAGCGCTTCCTAGACCCATTGCTTGAGAAGAAGCGGCGCAACAAACTCAAGCAGAAGGCCTTTATTGCTTTCATACTTCACAACTAACACAGAACCAATAGGGATGACGACAGGGTGAAGAAATCGAAATTCTAATTAGTCCGTCAGTCAGGTAATAAAAAAATATCAGAGACGTATTTTTTGTTTTATCAAATTAACAAAGAATGACTAAGTTAAAATGAATTAAAGTTGGAGAGTGGGGCTAACTACGAGTACGTCACCGTTAGGTATAAATCGTACCTAACCGTGACGTCACGCGACATTTCAACTCAATATATCTCCGTATAAGTTTGATTACGTGATAAAAGAAAAAAATACGTGTCCAATACTTTTCAATAATCTTCCTGATAGACTAAGGAAAAAAAAAGTTGTCGTCATCCCTATTTCGAATTTTCAACCTCTCCTTCCAATAAAGCTCCAGCGAAAATTGTAACTCATCAAGTATTGATCAGACGCTATGAATGTGCGGCTGTTTCACGGGTTCCGGAGTATGCAAATTTAGGGTACCGTGGGCGTGCGTCGCCGCGCGGACACTGGGAAACGATGCGTGGCGGACGACGGGAGCTGGGACCAGTTTATAATCAGCATTTCAAGATATGTTTGACAAAAAAGTTTACAGTTGGTAATGGCTCTGCCCACTGTGTTGGAAGGTGCGAGTGTAAATTAAACTACTACTACTACTATAGCCTATTTGCGTCCCACTGCTGGGCACAAACCTCCCCTCATCATGAGAGGGTTCGAGCTATAGTCCCCACGCGGGCCCAGTGCAGATTGGGGACTTCACACACATCTTTGAATTACTTCGCAGATGCGTGCAGGTTTCCTCGCGATGTTTTCCTTCACCGAAAAGCTCATGGTAAATTCAAATTGAATTTCGCACGTAAGTAAACTTGGAGGTGCGAGCCGGAATCGAACCCCCGACCCTCGGCATGAGAGGCGGTAGGTCGAACCACTAGGCCACCTGCACGGCTTTATTTTAAATTAAACTAGTGAAAGAAAATTTACTCAGTCAGTCAGTTTGTCAGCATCCTAGTATTTATGATGTTTCTTTCTGCTACAATGCACCTCTCAGTTCCATTTCTGTTTGGCCCCATGGTCGACTGGTAGAGAATGCCTGTAGGCTTTAAGTCCGCCAAATAAATTGGCCAATTTTGTATGTGCAATGAAATTTAAATGAATAAATTAAATAAAAGGTCAGTACCAAATGTCTTTGAAGTATCCATTCCATAGAAAAATAAAGTAAACAAACATAGAAGGACAACCTTCAAACAATCAGCATACGCCCGAAATAAGTGTTAAATGCGATAATAGATGTCGCTGCCTAGGTAGCCTGGTTCTTCCTTCACGTTGAAACGACTTCGACTGATTCAGATGAAATTTGGTATGCAGATAATTTGAGACCCTGGGAGTAACATAGGATACTTTTTATCCCGATCTATCCACGGGAACGGGTTTTCTACGAGTCAGGTTTTTCAATAATTCTATAACAATAACTATAGTATCATCGGGTATGCAAATTCTAAGTCTACGCGGGAGGAAGTCGTGGGCAACGGCTACCTAGTTTACCATAAATTTCTAAGTATTTGATAATTACATTGGATAGCATTTTAAAACGATAAATACACTGAGAGGCACACCCGTAATATTTAACGGTAGAAGAAGAAGAAGAAGAAGAAACATTTATTCGGTACTTCTTTATAGACAGAGAAATCAGTAACTTTATTTTCATTTCAATAAATAAATAATACGTTTCTAATAGGGATGACGACAAGGTGAAGAAATCTGAATTCTAATCAGTCCGTCAGTCAGGGAATAAAAAAATATTAAACACGTATTTTTTGTTTTATCAAATTAACAATGAATGTCTAAGTTAAAACGCATTAAAGTTGGAGAGTGGGGGCTAACTACGTCACCGTTAGGAATAAATCGTACCTAACCGTGACGTCACGCGACATTTCAACTCAAATATCTCCGTATAAGTTTGAATACGTGAAAAAAGAAAAAATACGTGTCCAATACTTTTCAATAATCTACCTGATAGACTAAGGAAAAAAAGTTGTCGTGATCCCTATTGAGCAGCTCCCGTTCCACCATCAGCATGTTGACTCTGCCCGTTGAATATGCAGTCGGGGCGTGCGCTAAACTCTTGTAAGCCTTTGTTTGGGCCGATATTGGATCGCGCCATCGCCGATACAGTCCGTCGATGTTAGGTAAACAACTTGTTTTATTCTGGGAACAATTTATTGGAGAGTGGACTGCCGGGTTTCGGCAATAAGTTGAAAATTCACCATTTTTAATACAGTCGCTCAAAAAGTAAACGTTTCATTACCGCTAAACGGGTAATGAAAAAAGTTTGTCATTTCCGAACGAGTGCTTTTTGTTTTTTGACACCTAGTGAGCGTGCGTAAAGATTTTTGCGCACCAGTGCGTAAAGTTTTTTTGAACTTCATCCTGTTCGTTTTTTACTTTATTAATTTTTTTTCGCAAATGTATTAAAAAGGTCGTTTGATACACGTGCGAAATTGACATTAAAATGACAAACTTTTCTCAATTGCATTAAAATGTACTATTGTTTTACAGTGACTGTACTTTTTGGGAAACCGAGGTGGCCTAGTGGTTCGACCTACCGCCTTTCATGCAGAGGGTCGGGGGTTCGATTCCGGCTCGCACCTCTAAGTTTACTTATGTGCGAAATTCAATTTGAATTAACCACTGAGCTTTTTGGTGAAGGAAAACATCGTGAGGAAACCTGCACGCATCTGTGAAGCAATTCAAAGACGTGTGTGAAGTCCCCAATCCGCACTGGGCCCGCATGGAGACTATAGCCCAAACCCTCTCGTGATGAGAGGAGGCCTGTGCCCAGCAGTGGGACGCAAATAGACTGTAGGAGTAGTACATTATGCAGGAGGCCAGAAAGGTTAAATCACTATCGATCATTTTATGTAAATGCGGACAAGAAAAATAAGTTACATGCTTTCCTTACATCATGATTTGGTAAAAATCAATGGTGTTTTGAGAATTGACTCGAAGTTTACACCCTACGATCTTTAAGGAATCTTAAATCACAGGTATAAGACAGGTAAATTCTAACAACCTAAGTTCACATTTAGACGTCTAATAATTAGTCTTGGAGATAACTAAAACAGAAAATAGGCAAATTTCCAGATTTAAAATAAAATGTATCGTAACGTAACACAAAGAGCATAAAATGCCTAAAATCCAACTAAAACTAGGGAACTCCGCAAACGACGCAAAAAAGCAACGAAATCAGAGGATGTTCTCAACCGAATAGCAAAAGGAGAACAATTGCAAAAAAATATTATTTCACGGCAGGGAGGCAAAGTGAAGCGCACACTACACATTTGCGCTCCCCTCTCCAGTCAATTGTCCTTACATTTTACATTTCTGCATCATATTCCGGGTTTCGCAATGAAAAGTAAAAACATTGCAGATGCCGTTTCCGCCCAGCGTGAAACCGACTCTAAAAGAAACGCCCTAGAGTCGTAGTAGCATCGCCGTAACAAATTCGTAAATTCTGATGCAAGGAAAGACGAGAGTGGCTGAATCGAGGTGGAAGCTAAAGTGCGGAATAAAAGTGACGAGCAAGACTCGAAAGAAATAAACTAAAAGTGAACATTCGCGGGAATTGGCGGTCGTTTTTATTACTATTTGCCTTGATGCCGCATCGATTACGGTATTGCATTTGCATTTTAGGAGCGATCCGAGAACCGTTTGAGAAATCGAGGCGGAAAGAATGAAATGAAGTTTATACTAAGATTGATTTATAATGTAGAATCCTGGTCGCGATTCCAGAACATTCGCAGGATCGAATAAGCCATGAGAAGACTCGATGATTTTAAAGCTGGATGAAACCAAATGGCATAACAACGACGAGCAACAAACAGTATAATAAATGGCATTTTTCTACAATACAATACAATTATCATCGTTTACTACTACTACTACAGCCTAATTGCGTCCCACTGCTGGGCACAGGCCTCCTCTCATCACGAGAGGGGTTGAGCTATAGTCCCCACGCGGGCCCAGTGCGGATTGGGGACTTCAAACACATCCTTGAATTGCTTCGCAGATGCGTGCAGATTTCCTCACGATGTTTTCCTTCATCGTTTACCTAGACCGAATTCTAAACTTAAATAAAGTAATACCTAATAAAAGCGACATGAAAATCAATCGCCAGCGAAAATTATCTGCAGAATGCGGATTAATGAAAAGCTCGTAAAATTAAAAAAAGAGATGAGTATCTTTTAAATTGCATCCGAAATGAGAGCTGAAAGTAATTGGGAGCAATATTTGGCGGTACGTCGTTAATATCGTGCGTTCAGCAGTTATTGAAGCGACGGCCACGGAATTTCCATTAAATATTTCGAATACTTTAAGGGTAATAATATACTGTAAGCCTTTTTTTTGGAAGAGGTAATATTGTTATATTAAAAGATGTAATAAAAAATGACCTATGAAGTAAAAGACAGTATCACGTCAATTTAAAATTAGTCCAATATTACAGTTTACGAATTATATGAACGAAAATTGATTAAGGCCCGGTTCCTATATCCACGAAACGCCTCGTTTTGCCTACGGACGGTTGATTTTTGACATTTGTTCCATAGAGAATCTGTCAAATTTTAACCGTCCGTATACGGACTGACTGCCTATAGGCAAAACGAGGCGTTACGTGGATATAGGAACCGGCCCTAAAGCAATATTGTTTTTTTTTGGGACTCATCCAGTCAATAGTGATCACAAAACGTAGGCATAGGTGCCTACGTTTTGTGATCACTATTGACTCGTTAAAGTGACCATCCTAATGTAGGCATTAGGATGGTCACTATAACGATTTGAAACCATGAAATTGGCCATGAAGTTGCTCTCACAAGTTAAATAAAATGGCACGATGATAAAATACTTTGTTTTGATTGGATTGATTTGATTTGATAAAATTACTTTTTGCTTACGAGTATGTGAATTTTTAGCGACGTGGTGGCCTAGTGGTTCGACCTACCGCCTCTAATGCAGAGGGTCGGGGGTTGGATTCCGGCTCGCACCTCTAAGTTTACTTATGTGTGAAATTCAATTTTGAATTTACCACTGAGCTTTTCGGTGAAGGAAAACATCGTGAAGGAACCTGCACGCATCTGAGAAGTAATTCAAAGGTGTGTGTGAAGTCCCCAATCCGCACTGGGCCCGCGTGGGGACTATAGCCCAAACCCTCTCGTGATGAGAGGAGGCCTGTGCCCAGCAGTGGGACGCAAATAGGCTGTAGTAGTAGAGTATGTGAATTGTTTTTAAAACGTTAAGTATTAAACATTTTATATACAAAATTCTCGATAATTACATCCAAATTGCATAACGCACGCATGATTAAATTTTAAAATTTAGCACAGGACGTTGCATTATTGCACATTATTTCACTTGAATTCGCTTAATATATCGCTACCACAATGCTCATTACGGGCTGTAATATCTCCATACATTCAGAGGCAAATCGCTGCCCAGCTTCACTTCGCGGAATCAATTATTAATGACTATATTATACTCTTGCATTATTAATACTACGAGGAAATACTCATGGGAAACATTCAGACAGGCAATCTTTGTCAACGTGTTCATTGACTCAGATAGATAGATAGATAGATAGTCATTTATTTGTTAAACACGGGTCATTATGTGATGTTACAATATATCTTTTACATTAGTATCCAGTCATGTTTTGCTGATGCCAGCGTACAAATATTAATTACAACTCTAGATTCGAATTACAATAAAAAAATAACAAATATGAACACAGAAATTTTGATGAATTGATGTCAAATTATTAATAAATTACAATAAAATTACATTAGTCGCTTAATTTAAATCTTATCTTGCAGGAATTCATTGATACTGTAAAAACATTTGTCGGATAATTTTTTAAATAACAGTTTTTGGAACCCTTTTACTGGAAGATCCTTGATATCATCGGGAAGAGTGTTGTATAGCTTGACAGCCATACAATAACAATTTTTATGAAATAGTTTTAATTTCTGGGATGCTACTACAAGGTCATGCTTTCTACGCTTATTTTCCGTCTTTTTAAAAAGTTCCTGATTCTTCTTAACAAAAGTACACGTCTCGTACAAATAAAGAGAGGGCAATGACAATATGTTCTTTCTTTTAAATAATGGTTTACAGCTGTCCAGGTAATGAGCTCCGCATAGTGATCGCATACGTTTCTTTTGTACTCTAAATACTCTGATGACGTCTGTGGAGTTACCCCATAGGATAAGTCCATACTCACTTTTATTCATGTGATTTTATCATTGACCTACAATGACATATGGACGAACAGTGCCTAAAAGAATATGTCAAAATACATGAAGCAAACTGACATTAGAAAATACGTTCCAATATGCTAATAACGCCTCTTTATAATACGTGTCAAGATAAATATTTTATATATACAAAAGTAAACCTAACACTATAAGACTTAAGTGTCAAATTTACTGAGCGCCAAACGGGTGCCCGAGTTGTTCAGGCACCCCCCTTTTGACGGGTCATTTTTCTCCGGCTGATTGTGAATTCTTACTTATAATAAGTCAATGCATGGGAACATTCAGACTAGCAATTTCTGTCAAAGTATTTATTCACTGTCACTTTTATTCATGTGATTTTATACTGCTTTTAGTGAATTCCTCTACCAATAAGATGATCATACATTTTATCGTATCAAACAAAACGTCAAATCAATTACTAATGAATCCAACATCCACCGGGAGAATCCTGCGCCGACTGGCTAGATCTCTAGCCGGCACTCAACGTACACAAACTCAACATAAAGCTAAGTGCGGAAAATAAAGCCCTCAATACATAATAGGTACAAAAAGGAGCCCTTATGCCGCTCGTTGGTCGCCGGATATAGGTTGAATGTTGTCTAAAATTGGGCGTGCAACGGGGCGGAGCACATGGCGTTAAACGAAAGAAATCGATTCAAGCGTCCTGTAGCAATACCATGTGTTTACAGTGACCGTACTCGCTAGCGACTACGTAAACGATTCGTATGAAGAATAGTACAGCGCCCCTGGCGGTCACTCGTTGAACTAAAATTCTTCATACAAATCGTTTACTCTCTCGTTTGCGCTCAAAGTCACTCAGAGGGCAATGGAGAGGGCTATGCTCGGGGTTTCTCTGCGTGATAGAATCAGAAATGAGGATATCCGCAGTAGAACTAGGGTCACCGACATAGCCCGAAGAATTGCGAGCCTTAAGTGGCAGTGGGCGGGGCACATTGCTCGCAGGACTGATGGCCGATGGGGCCGGAAAGTTCTCGAGTGGCGCCCGCGAACCGGGAGACGAGCTGTCGGTAGGCCTCCAACAAGATGGAGCGACGACCTCGTGAAGGTTGCGGGAAACCGGTGGAAGCAAGTAGCACAGGACCGGTCTGAGTGGCGAGCCTTGGGGGAGGCCTATGTCCAGCAGTGGACGTCTTTCGGCTGAAATGATGATGATGATGATGAAATCGTTTACGTAGTCGCCAGCGAGTACGGTCACTGTAAACTCATGGTAGTGCTACTAAGCGACGCTGCGCACATTGTTTTGCCGCTTGCCCGCCAGCTACACGCCCCGCTCCCAGCGTCCACTCAGGGCGTACATGAACCGGTTAAACTCCCCCAACAGAGCCGTATCGGTGTGAACTTGATTTACCGTCCAATAGTTACATTAATCCGCTTCAAACTAATCACCACGTTTAATTACGCTGCAGACTCAATCAGCGTTAAGCGAATGACATCGCATGCGTTAGGGCCTTTGGTTTAAGGTAGGTAGGTAATTGATTAACATGATGTTGCATAACGTGTCTCAGCGTTCTAAAATCACCTAGATTTTTTGATGTTATAATTTATAAAACTAATGAAATTCTTTGAAAGTTGAAGGGATGACCGAGTTTGGCTAATTGTTTTTAACAGAACAAAAACATGGTATCATTACAAATACGTGTAAAAGTGCCCCAATGTGGCCAATTTGCTAAATAAATGATTGATTTGATTTGATTTGATTTGATTTAAGTAGTATTACTTCTTTATTTCTGTTCTGTGTTTATTAGGTATTTTGTATGTATGTCGCGTGTTTGGACCGATTTTTTTCTTTATTTTTATTAAACTTTAAATACTATTTGCAAATACTACTTACTACCTTACAAAGAGATTAATTCAGTTATCCACTTTCCTGAAATTCAATTCAATTCAATCATTTATTCAGCAAATTGGCCACATAGCGGCACTTTTACACGTCAGAAAAAGAATTTACCAGCGCTTCCTAGACCCATTGCTTGAGAAGAAGCGCCGCAACAAACTCAAGCAGAAGGCCTTTTTTAAAAATTTACAAAATTTTAATTACATGTATAAAATATACATATAGTTACGTACTAAAATTACATTGAAGTCCCTATAGTCCCTAGTTGTATAGTCCCTAACTTAAACTTAAATCTAAGATCTTAGATATGTATAGTCTCCAAGGGTCCAGAAAAAAAATATATATATAAAAAATTATGGAGATGGCCTCCATTGTCAAATAAATATAAATTCCATAGATGTCGACAGTCTCAACCGACAAGAAAACTGAAAACATAATATTTAATGGGGGCCAAAAAGTGGCAGGATTTAAATAACGGCGAATGAAACTGTACAGACCAACAACCCGATTCGTAAAATTGGCGGAGCAAGGTTGAGAACCTCCTCTTTTTTATTTAGTCTTAACCAATTAAGTATGTTTTATTTATTTTCTGCCAAATCCCATTAAAATTTTATTAATTATCCAATCAGAACACCATCTTTTCCAAAACTATTCATTAATAGCCTGTAAACTTCTCAATTTAGTAGTTGAAACCTTATAGGCGCACTTTGTATGATTTCTATAGTTTTGACGCCTTTCAGTTGCCAGCTTAATACCTAGTTAGCAGTTCTAGTTTAATTTGCAGCTAACTAACTTCCGACTGGACGGACTTACAACTTCGGATTGGGATGCCTCGTCTAAGATTAGAGGCTGGAATGATTAGTCCAATACATTCAGCGGCTCAAATAAAATAAAATCAATCATTTATTTAGCAAATTGGCCACATTGGTGCCCCAATGTGGCCAATTTTACACGCCAGAAATGAATTTTTCACCAGGAATCCATATTTAATATTGTAATGTGAAAGTGTGCTTGTTTGTTTGTCCTTCCTTCACGTCGTGGACTAGACCGATTTGAATGAAACTTGGTATCGAGATTTTAGATTGAGACCCTCAGAATAACTTAGGATACATTTATCCCGATATATTAATGGGAACGGCTTTTCTACGGGTAAAGCCATTTTTAGGGTTCCGAAGTCCACAAGGAACCCTTATAGTTTCGCCATGTCCGTCCGTCCGTCCGTCCGTCCGTCTGTCTGTCCGCACTATTGCTCGGAGATGCTTAGTTCTAGAAAGCTGTAATTTGGCATATATGCATATTAGTTACGCTGACAAAGTGGTACAATAAAATGTTGAAATATATTTTTTTATAGGGTCCCCTACTCGTAAAGTGGGGATGTAATTTTTTTTTCGTTAGCCATCGAACTGGCTGGAGTTGCACCCCCAGACGTGCGCAGAAGAGTCTCTTGCTCGGTAGAAAAATGGAGACAAGAGACGGACCCTCGCCACCCTCTCCACTCTAGCCAGCCAGCCCCATCACGCCTTAAGAGCCGATCCAGCTTCCTACACTCCGCCGATCCAACTACATTATCCCGAACAAATGCGACCCTCAATCTGTGGAAAGAAACAGCGCCCCCTCCTGAAAACTTTGTGCAACCAGCCCACAGCCTACCACCCGGTCACGACCTGGCTTGGGCAACATGGAAGTCCCTCAATAGACTGCGTACTGGAGTTGGTCGCAGTAAGGACAGTCTGTGCAAGTGGGGTATCATCGGGGCATCCTCCAACCGCTGCGTGTGTGGTGTCGCTCCACAAACTCTGGCGCACCTTACCAACTGCCCAGCTTGCCCATCCTCCTGCTCACAGGAAGACCTGGTTAAAGCTAATCAAAGGGCAATAGACGTTGCTGGCTTTTGGGCCAGCACAATTTAGCACAACATAGCCATCGACTCGATAAGAAGAAGAAGAATTTTTTTTTCTTGCGTACCCCATGGTGTGGCATATCGTTGAATAGGTCTTGAAAAAATATTTTGGGTTAATTGATACCATTTTTTGATTAAGTGATGCGTTTGTGAAATATTAAGCTTTAAAGTGCTATTTTTTTTAGGGTCACGTGTCCCCCCCCCCCCCCCTGCCAGCTAAATGGTGGTATTTGGAAGGCTGAAAAAAAACACGGTTGTGGCATATATAACGTAGTTGAAAGGAAAACTATCACAGCTAAGTAGGCTGTACAAACTTTCGAGTAATAGTCGACCAACTTATGATGATGATTTTTCTCGAGCGGCAGGGGCGTCGGGCGGGCACGTCATTCATACCACAGGCTAGCTAGATGCTAATAAGTCTTAGAAAGGTACTGGGGCATCGTCAACTTCGGAACCCTATACTTTGCGCGTGGCCCGACACGCACTTGGCCGGTTTTTTTCAATACTTCTACATATAGCTCTAATTTTATGTATGTATAGTCTCCAGGGCTTGTAACCGGTTAATTTAAAAAAACCCCGAAATAGCCAAATATTTAGAATTATTTTATACTCTTTATGTAGAACTCCATAGTGTATTTAGGTTATTACTTCGTATTAAATTATTTTTTCGCCTTATTAAACATGAAATAGTAAACGAAAGAACGATAAGAAAACCGGTTTATTTGTATGGGGGCAAAAACCGGTTACACGCCCTGATAGTTTCATTGGGTACGCAAATTCTAAGTCTACGCGGGACGAAGTCGCGGGCATCGGCTAGTTACTGAATAAGTCGGATTTCCATAGTAAATCAACCCTTACATTTATATCTATGCTTGATTTTTTCGTAAGTAAAGTATCTCTTGTTGTGTGGATTACTTATTTATAGTTATCATCATCATCATAATTTCAGCCGAAAGACGTCCACTGCTGGACATAGGCCTCCCCCAAGGCTCGCCACTCAGACCGGTCCTGTGCTACTTGCTTCCACCGGTTTCCCACGACCTTCACGAGGTCATCGCTCCATCTTGTTGGAGGCCTACCTACAGCTCGTCGATCGTTATTTATACTAAGTATAAGTATTTCAGAAGAATAAATTTTAGAGATAGTTTCTTTAAGGTATTTAAATATATTAGTTTTTTTTAATATTATATATCTACAGGATTCATCATCATCATCATCATCATAGTATCATAGTTTTTGTTTAATAAATTATTTACTATTAAATATATTATATGGATTTTGACTTCTGATTTTTATATTTATGGAGGGTTGACCTTTGTATTGGTAAGGAGCGCAATCTTATATGGCGAAACAATTGAAAATGTGTCCAGCGAATTTGATAGGCAACATAAGAAAACACATTCGCCTCTCAGCCGTTTTCGCTGCGTTTTTGCAGCGCCATATGATGGCGCTACTGCAGACTATCCGCCTAGGTGGCTTGACTGGAGTAGCGACCGCAGCGCCCCCAATCTACCCGATTTGATGTCCACTTTTGGAACTATAAAGATTGCGCACCTTGACTTCATCCCTCCATAGTAGAGAAATTAAAAACAAATCACAGCGTTCGCATGGCACAACAAAAAACCCTGGCCACACACAAAAGAAAAAAATCCAACGGCAAGCATCCAGCGCAAAGCATTTTATTTACTAAACATGTTACTCCAAGTAAGTACATAGTTACAGTAGAAATTTACGACACTATCTCCGGATTTTTCTGCAGTTCCTGTATTGTTCCTCCGCGGAATAACAGAACAGCTTCAAACAAAATTTATACTGTGAAGGAGTAATCTCGCTTCGAGAAACTCCTTTATTTTTCCTTGGTGTACCAGCTACCTTCCATAAGGTAAACAAACAACTCGTCGGCAAAGGTAACTTCATTTTGACAAAAGGTTGCACTTCGATTCTTTTGCTTAAAAGGAATTGATGTACAGGATTTTTTTCGACTTTCGTCCACTTTACATGCGCCTTCAACCTTTTCTTTAAAAAAACTCAAGGAGATAGGTAGGTCAGTCAAAAACTCAAGCACATAATTTTGTTTGTCATTACACCTGAAGGTTTTTGGTACAAGTCTAGTTATAAGGTCATCTACATACGAAACGACATCACTCTGAATAATAAGCAAACTTGTTATTTTTTTAATACACAAACAATAAAAGTTTTAGATTGGTATCAGAATGAACTAAAAAATAATAACATAGTAACAATATCGTACACTACACACTTTGGAACGAGTGTATTGCTATCGAGCTCGTATCTCAAAGACTCATTGAGAACAAACTTCCGATCCGACTAAATATAAAAACCGTGTAACAGCCATTTAATAAATTCGGAAGTGTTCGGCTATCGTCGTGTAATACCCGAATGGCGATACGGGGACCACCGCTTTCCGATATTGATGATTTGAGCCGAACGCCGGCCACCGCCGCGCTATGAATCACTAGCATTACCTGGAACCTTCACCACGTCAACATTTCTTGATGACAACACACTAAAGTCTACATGCATTGCGGCGTCGATGTGAATACAGTTCGAGTAATTCATAAGAAAGGCGGCAATGGAAAACGAGAATTAGGGAATGATGGAGCGGGAACTGGTTGATGCGATAGCACTATTGGGTCAGAGCAACGAGCGGAAACCGAATGCACAAGTGATATATTCCGTAGATACGGTTGTGTTGAAGTTTAATGTTCCCTATGAGTTGATAGAAAAATAGTACTGTATAATATGCATAGTGAAACTTAACCGTGAAGGTTAGCTAATTGATTCTGTTGCAGTGCATTGTAATATCAAATAGTACGGTAGGATCACTAGCCGCAAATTCAACAGTGAGTTTAACCGTCCAAACATTAGCAACTTAGTTTACGATGATGCAGCCAGCAATAGTGCCTGTAATTCTATCGACGCGCCGACTGCATAATGCATGCCTGCACTTACACTGTGCACCTCTTACGGTGAAGTTGGAGCATCATCGAAGTATAACGGTGGGAAGCTACACATTCATCAACTTCGGTGTCCGTTGCGGTCTTTAAAAGTTACATAATCGCTCTAGGTGATAGCGAAGCCGCAATGGATTACGCGTAGGGCGAGGTTATCACATATTTGTGCTTGCATTGGTAGAGGATGGAGAAACGCTCGTTTCTAAAGCAATAACTCGAGTGTACTGACGAACACGCTTCGAGTGTCGGCCTCTTAACTAAGATGGAGATCGTTTTGAATGCTCCTTTGTAGTCCAAACGTTAACGTACGCGTTTCAGTTTACTTCTTCTAGCGTGCGATATGTCTTTCGTGATATGATAGTATTGTGATGGGCAGAGTGTGAAAGTTAAGAAATTGTACTATATTATAAAGTCTATAAAGTCACTCAGAGGGCAATGGAAAGGGCTATGCTCGGGGTTTCTCTGCGTGATAGAATCAGAAATGAGGATAACCGCAGTAGAACTGGGGTCACCGACATAGCCCGAAGAATTGCGAACCTTACGTGATGGCAGTGGGCGGGGCACATTGCTCGCAGGACTGATGGCCGATGGGGCCGGAAAGTTCTCGAGTGGCGCCCGCGAACCGGGAGACGAGCTGTCGGTAGGCCTCCAACAAGATGGAGCGACGACCTCGTGAAGTCGCGGGAAACCGGTGGAAGCAAGTAGCACAGGACCGGTATTTTATAGTCATCATCATCATTTCAGCCGAAAGACGTCCACTGCTGGACATAGGCCTCCCCCAAGGCTCGCCACTCAGCCTTGGGGGAGGCCTATGTCCAGCAGTGGACGTCTTTCGGCTGAAATGATGATGATGACTATAAAATACCGGAAGTACAAAAATATAGCAGAAGAAAAAGGCCGGTCAGTAATTAACACAGAATAATTATATTAAAACCTCCTGGTTAAAATGGCGGATATTTAATGTTTTTAGGGTTCCGTACCTCAAAAGGAAAAAACGGAACCCTTATAGGATCACTTTGTTGTCCGTCTGTCCGTCCGTCCGTCCGTCTGTCAAGACCCTTTTTCTCAGGAACGCGTGAAGGTATGAAGCTGAAATTTATATCAATTACTCAGGTCTACTGTCCCTTGAAGCTGTGAAAAAATCAAACTTCTAAGCCAACGCAATCAAAAGATACAGCCGTTTATGCCGCAAATTTTCGACACTTGCAAGGGAATCAAAACCTACAGGGTGCTTCCCGTGAACTCAGAATCTTGAAATTTGGTACGAAGCAACGTCTTATAGCATAGATAAAGGAAAAATTACGAAAACCATAAATTTTTAGTTACATCACATAATATTTTTTTTTTTAATAATTTTAACCTTACTACCCATTTCCTCATAAACGCGTAGAGGTATTAAATTGAAATTTATACCAAATACTCAGGTCTATAATACCTTTAAGCTGTAACAAAATCAATCTTCTATGTCAACGCAATCAAAAGAAACAGCAATTTAAGCTGCATATTTTGAAACTCGTTGACAAATCTCGGATCGCGCCGGTGGCGTTTGAAGGCTCTCTCGTACCCTGGTCAAAGCAGGTCAAAGATCTTGGGCTTGTAGTTGACTCATGCCTTTCCTGGGATGCTCAACTAGCCGAAGTAAGTCGAAAGGCCACTAACACTTTACGGGCGCTCTACCGGTTCAAAAATTTTCTGCCGATTAGTACCAAGACTCTGTTAGTGCAATCGCTTATCCTGCCTTTAATTGATTACGGTGATGTGTGCATGTCCAACATGACTCAAGACTCTCTTAACCGGTTAGACCGCCTGCTTAACAATGGCATGCGCTTTATTTTTGGTCTTCGAAAGTATGACCACATATCTTCTTCCCGACGTCAGCTGCGCTGGCTCCCCATACGCCAGCGTAGGTCCCTCCGTATTCTGTGCACCCTTTTCTCAATCCTGTTCGACCCTTCTACTCCTCGTTATCTCAAATCTAAATTTATCTTTGATACTCCTCGTCCCGGTTGTGATCTGCGTTCCTCTCGTTCTCTTAAACTCGTCACTCCTTCTCACTCCACGGGTTTTGTTTCTAATTCTTTCACCCTTCAGGCAATCCGCCTCTGGAATTCGCTACCTCTAGATATTAGACAAGCTCAAACCAAGCTCTCCTTCAAGCGAATGCTGCGTAAGCATTTGTTTGAGAAGGTCGCGTAGATTTGGAATCCTTCATATTTTTCTTTGCTTCGTGCGGCTGGTTTATGTATGTATTAGTTTATGTATGTTTATCTTTTATATAATTTTTATGTACGTTTATGTAAATTTATCCTCTTTTGGAATTATTTGTTATCTTCCTTGTATTTCTGTAGTTTCTTTCTGATATTGATGCACCTACTCATTTTTCTTTCTGTTTGGCCTTATGGTTGACTGGTAGAGAATGCCTTTAGGCATTAAGTCCGCCAATTGTATACATTTTGTATGTGCAATGAAGTTTAAATAAATAAATAATAAATAATTAACCCGCAAGTACTCGCAAGGGAATCAAAACCTAAAGGGTACTTCCAGTCGACCTAGAATCTTGAAATTTGGCATGAAGCAACGTTTTATAGCACACATAAAGGAAAAATTCCGAAAACCTTAAATTTTTAGTTACATTACTAAATATATATTTTTTAAGATCTTTGTCTTAAATTTATGCTACTCCATCTTTCCCCATTGTAATGTTATGAATTTCATTTTGCAATAAAAATACCATAGTTATGACTCGATTGTCGTAAAGAACGAACTTTGTAAACCTTACAGGTTTGTACGGAACCCTCGGTGCGCGAGTCCGACTCGCACTTGGCCGGTTTTTTGCTTAAGCTTAGCTTAAATAAATTATTATCCTACCAAAAACATTTTCACCTAAAGTGACGCCGAGGCTACTAGGACGTAACATACATATTACTTGCAACGCGTTGTAAAAAAGTTATATATCATTTGTCTTGTTAACTTTCACTGGTAATCATGGTGTATCGTAGTCATAGTATAATTCAATTCAATTCAATAATTTATTCAGCAAATTGGCCACATAGAGACACTTTTACAAACAATTATTAAGACAAGAGCTTTTTTTATCCCACTGCTGAGAAAAGGAATCCCCCATCCTTTCCACTGATATCGATTTTCTAATTAACGAAATAAGATTCAAGCTTAGTCTAATTTAGGTAGACTGAACCTCTTAAAACCCAAGTAGATTATAAAATTAACGAGCATTCTATTTTCAAATTTTCACAACGAATATAAATCCCGCTGTATGTACAGTCGAGTTCATTAATATGTGTACACTTTTGGACCGTATTACAACGTGGTAAGGTGCAATAGTGTGTATATATTGGCGAACTCGACTGTACATGAAAAGGCCGTAGCTAGGACGGCGGCGTTGTGTTTTCAAAGCATTACGGACGAGCCTAAATTAACAATGATAATTTGGAATCAGTCCTCATATCATCCCACAATAGCCAGCAAATCTGTATGAATCTGTTAGTTTAGGAGGGGCCGGTGTTTGGGTAGTACAGGTTTACCCAACTTGGAAGGCGCGTGGATTAAGCAATATTAGACTCTGCGTCAACGGCTTAAGGCCCTTCCCTGACCCAGCACCGTCAAATTGCTCATTTAAGATCATACTTTTCTAAGAAATGTTAAAAGTTAAAAATATGAAAAAAACATATGTTTTATTTGATTATATCATCCTTACATTGACAGCTTTCGATACACGTTTCACGAAACTTCGCTCGATACAATTTAATTCCAAAGTAACCTCTAACTCGGACCGCTAATCCAACTTTACTCCAGTTTATTATATCAAACAGTGTAAAACTAATTATAACACGAAAAATATCCATATTATATGCATACATCGACAGCTTTATAAATGCCATTTTTTTAGACGGTATTTTTATAGAAATTAAAACGCGTTAAATACTAACTAAATCGGGCGCTCTGTGCGTAGCGCTTTCTCTTTCACTCGTCCCACGAGTGACAGTGACGGCTGAGCTGGGTCTATGAATGGCCTTAAGTGCTTCGCCGCGCGCCTTCTAAGTTGTGTCGTGCTATACTGATATGTTTTTATTTGATTACTAGCTCCTGCCCGCGACTTCGTCTGCGTGGAATATAAAATTGCCGATAACTTTTCTTTCCGACATCCGATTTTAATCAAACATAGCTTGTACGTAGCTCCAATTGATGCTCTATCTACCCTTGAAAACTGAATTCAAATCGGTTTAGTAGTTTCGGAGATTAACGCAAACAAACAGACAGACAGGCAGACAGAAAGAAAGATACAGAAAATTACCCTTTTATTATAGTATAGATAGATAGATTATGATGGTAATCATAATTCGTCATGAGTTGGCACGGGTCTTGTGTTAGTGGAAGTGATAGCGGACTCTTCTAGCGATTCAAACTGTGTCCTGAACGCGTTATTTTAAAAGAAATGGTATAAATGTTCTACTCTACAAACGCATTAAAATATCTATACAGCAACTATAATGACATTGCGATAGTCCTCTCTTTGCCCTTCTTAACATTACCACCGATTTCCATATAAAATTACAATTATTTTTTTAGCTGTCCCTTAAATATTGCTCGATTTTTTTTTTCTAAACGTACCCTAAAAAAAGGCCTCAAAAATCACTCAATGGTAAGTACCTACTAGCTACAGTAAACTGCATTAATATGCAGAACAATTTACTTGTACTTCGAGGCGCCAAATTGTTAAACTGTTAACACGCCTTTATTGGTAAAATTTCGTTCGGAACCCTTGTTGTCACTTTGAATTTGAAGTGTTTGAAACACACAGATTTTTCAAATAATGTCTGCTTCCATCAATATGGCAGTTTTCGAAATTTGGGGCTAAATACACAAAGTGCTACCTGCACTACGTACACTGGTAGGTAATAATGAATTTTCCATAGCGTGCGGAATTGGCTGGCGAAGACTGAAAACAGGTATGTTACTATACATATAATTTATTTAGAGAATGATACTTTTTAGGTTACCTATTGTGGCAGATTTAAGACAGACGATTACGTTTTGTGAATGTGGTTATTAAAAGAAACAACGCAATTAAATTACTTTCTGTTCCAAATTTTTATGAAACAAGTTACTAGCATCATAAAATTTCCAGTAAAATATTCCACCTATTTGAGAATTTACTGTAAAATAATTGTGAAATATATACTCAAAAATCATTTCTAAACGCGATTTGAAACTTTTCTTTCCTCGACATTGTTTATTTATTTATTTAAACTTTATTGCACATTTGTAAAAAACGAATACAAAAGGCAAACTTAATACAAGTAACTTAATTAATTAACTTAATTCAGTTTTCCAGTCAGAGATGTACATTGTACAGATACGGCGGCTGATCGGAGCGAATGAATGAAGAAGACGTGTTGGGAATTTAGTCAGTAGAAAACTTTATTGTTGAATCTAAAAAACAACTATTGAACTACAAAAGCTAAAATATCCGATACAAGGTGGTAACTCTACTCAACGAAGCTCGGTGATGTGAAATCGCTGAGCGTCGACCAGAATTTTGATTGCGCTACGAACGCTACGCCGCTACGAGCCGGGTGCTACGCTGTAGGCTGTAGAGGCCTACGCGCCGTGGGTCAAATATTAACCAGGAATTCATTACACGCACAACTACCTGGATTCTACATACCATTTTTTAGGGTTCCGAAGTCCACAAGGAACCCTTATAGTTTGGCCATGTCCGTCCGTCCGTCCGTCCGTCCGTCCGTCCGTCCGTCCGTCCTTCTGTCCGCACTATTGCTCGGAGATGCTTAGGTCTAGAGAGCTGTAATTTGGCATGAATATGCATATTAGTTACGCTGACAAAGTGGTACAATAAAATTCTGAAATATATTTTTTTATAGGGTACCTCCCCTACTCGTAAAGTGGGGATGTAATTTTTTTTTCTTGCGTACCCCATGGTGCGGCATATCGTTGAATAGGTCTTAAAAAAATATTGTGGGTTTGTTAAAACCATTTTTTGATTAAGTGATGCGTTTGTGAAATATTAAGCTTTAAAGTGCTATTTTTTGTTAGAGTCACGTGCCCCCCCCCCCCCCTGCCAGCTAAATGGTGGTATTTGGATAGCTGAAAAAAATCACGGTTGTGGCATATATAACGTAGTTGAAAGGAAAACTATCAGAGCTAAGTAGGCTGTACAAACTTACGAGTAATAGTCGACCAACTTATAATGATGATTTTTCTCGAGCGGCAGGGGCGTCGGGCGGGCACGTCATACCACAGGCTAGCTAGATGCTAATAAGTCTTAGAAAGGTACTGTGGGCATCCTCAACTTCGGAACCCTATAATTTGCGCGTGGCCCGACACGCACTTGGCCGGTTTTTTTTAAATTAAAGTGTTACCAGTGGAAATGCTTTAAATCTCATAGGAAGCTATTCAGGACGAATACAATTTATTTCTATGCCATATTTAATTCACATCCGTTTAACCGTTTTGTCATGTTTATTACATAACAAACTTCCAAAAATCCTTCCCACCAGGGAAACAAACGGGTATATAGGGTTTGGGTATAAAGGCAGTTCAAATACCAACTTGAACCGTCTATATACCCAATTTCATCTAAATGGTTTCAGTGGTCAAAGCGTGAACATGAACATGAACATGAACATGAAAAAAGACATACAGTCAGGCAGATAAACAAATGATGCATTCACATTTATAATTAACTAGCTTTTCCCCGCAACTTCGCATGCGCAGAAATATTAAAAAGTAAAATCCCGTTTTTTCCCGTTCCCGTGAGAATTTTGCAAAATCCTTTCTTAGCGGATGCCTACGTCATAACATCTACCTGCATGCCAAATTTCAGCCCAATCCGTCCAGTGGTTTGGGCTGTGCGTTGATAGATCACTATGTCAGTCAGTCAGTCAGTCACCTTTGAGTTTTATATATTTAGAAGAACGGAGGATGAAAACGTCTATTCAGAAGGCTAAAGCAGATTCATAGAGAAGTTTCCTCGTGATTTCTTGCTTCATCTTGATATACAATACAATACAATACAATATACTTTATTGAACACCACACAATCAAGGAACAGTAGACATTATGTAATTACACAAAAAGGTATACCGTGTATTTAAACGTCGTAAGTTAAAGAGCTTGTTTATTTCACATGTACTAGTGTAAAGAAAAATATGTCTATTTCAGAAAATGCCATCTTTAGCTTTACTCATCACGTTGTAAATTCGTTCAATGAAAAGATATGTAACAAAGGAGACTAGACGCAGCGAGATCGCCCGACCACTCGGCCAACTTATCGGGTCAAATGGCAAGTCGGGCGATAAATCGACCCGGCGCAACAAAGGAACGTGTAATCAACTTTGATTTATGATTTCATAAAAATTGCCTTTTAAAGTGCAGCTTACTTTGAAAATCTTTTGGCAAGTGCTTTACCGGTAGTAACGGCAGTCGTAGAAACATTATTATGTTACTTTAAATTGAATAACTTAGTGATATTATTTATTTGACAATGGAGGCCATATAAAAAATAGTTTAAGTTAGGGACTATATACATCCCTTAAATGTAATGTTAGTACAAATATATGTATTTTATACATATACCTTATGCAAATGTAATGTGGATTTCTATGTGATTTTTTTAAATAAAAAAGGTCTCCTGCTGAACTTGTTGCGGCGCTTCTTCTCAGGCAATGGGTCTAGGAACTGTTAAATTCATTTCTGACGTGTAAAAGTGCCCCTATGTGGCCAATTTGCTGAATAAATGATTCAGCAAATTCTTCTGGCCACGTGGCCTTTTCTCACCATAAAAATGTCTGGACTAGTAGAGTATCCTATCTTATGAGATTTGCAACTTTGCCCCCTGTGCAACTTTGCATGTGGGTAGGTTCCTAGGCTTCAAGTTTGGCCATAATAAGTGCGGAATTCGAGTAACAAACTACATTGAACGACCAGTTCTCAAATTTAAAGGTGATTTAGCGTTTATTACGAGAGTCCTACATACTACGTACATAGTAATGATTGTCATTTTTATTTGTTGTAAAAATATCTAAGCGTATCTTGCTTGAAAGACCTGTTTTTTTTAACGTAACTGAAAGTTAACGTAATGTAATTCAAAATGGCACACCAGTATTATTTACATGTACAACCAATAGCTAAATTATATTTCTCGCCACTAACACATAGTGAGTGCAGTAATATCAATTTCTCATTCGCCATGCAGGCAGCCTCCAAAGTTAAGACCGTAATCCGCAGGCCGTCCGATTATGTGATTGCATGCATGATGTGCCCCACATTAGCACATTCGGGTGCCAGGTATCGTTCATTTGCTTTTGTACCGCACGGGTAGGTAATAATAGGTATTTAGGACTTAGTAATAACCATCCCACCAAAAACATTGTCATGTAACTCGATTTTTGAAAAAATAATATACTTTCCCAACTGCAAACAAACTTTTGATAATACATTATATTTTCTTGCAATCCATTCACTAAGCCCTTTATTTTGAAACCTCACTCGATAGGCTTTGACAAAAAAAATTGGAAACTTTTAGAATATCTCCAAAAGTCAGCCATTTTTTTGTAGCAAATTGACAGTGTCACTCTCACAATTAAGACGAATCTAACGACACCTCACATACTAAAATCCATCAAGCCATTTAGGCTACAGAGCGTGCCAAAGAAATATCCATACATACATACACTCGAAAAATATAACCCTCTTTCTAGCGCGGTCGGATAATAAAGTGACCCCAAGACTCGTCTTGACGCTCGCGTCTAGGTATTACTTGTACTGCTATGTAAAAAAGTTATGAGATGTTATTCATAGCTAAACTGTGTCGTTCAAAAAGTCAAAATGTGACTAAAGTCAAAGATAAGGAAATTCCTCAAAATATAAATGTATTTTGAGGGATTTCCTCATGAAATCCTTGTGTCGACGACTTGATAATGATAAAGTTAAAATTCGACTACTAGGTACTACTACTACTACAGCCTATTTGCGTCCCACTGCTGGGCACAGGCCTCCTCTCATCACGAGAGGGTTTGGGCTATAGTCCCCACGCGGGCCCAGTGCGGATTGGGGACTTCACACACATCTTTGAATTACTTCGCAGATGCGTGCAGGTTTCCTCACGGTGTTTCATTCACCGAAAAGCTCAGTAGTTAATTCAAATTTAATTTCGCACATAAGTAAACTTAGAGGTGCGAGCCGGAATCGAACTCCCGACCCTCTGCATGAGAGGCGGTAGGTCGAACCATTAGGCCACCACGGCTTTTCTGAATGACTACAATATTAAAAATACTACCCTTTTCTTAATATAACAGGGAAAAGTATTTATTCACCTATCCAGGAGGTGGTTGAAGTTAGCACTGCATAGTTTGAATCGAAACTGATGTACGCCAAAATGAAATTCCTTTGAGCATCTTTGTATGGATTATGCGCTGATGTTGATTAAGCCTTCGGCCGTCAGTGATTCAATGATGCCTTACTGTTTTAATCAGTTTCATAGCCAGTATATAATCACTGTCATAGCAATGCAGATGACTGTGATTATAGCCGGCGTATGGCCGGCGTGAAAAGTCAGAACTTTTCACGCCGGCTACCAGAGTAGCCGAGTGGTTTGTTATTATCGAACTCAAATTTCGAAGTGTACCTCTAACCGGCTTCAATCAATATAATATAATTTATTTGGCTGTTATCTATTTATATGTAAGTTTATGTATGTTTATATATTAAAGTATTTAAGTATGTTTATTACTTTTTGTATTTGTTTCTTCTGCAAATCTTAGTACAGAGCACTGCCTACCAACCTAGTTTGTTTTTCTTCATCTCCACTATCCAAAGGTTGTCTGGTATCGATCGCTATTAAGCGATAAGATCGCCTGCTGTATGCCATACCTTTTTGTGTAATTATATTATGTCTACTGTTCCTTGATTGTGTGGTGTTCAATAACGTATATTGTATTGTATTGTATAATCCGTGTACAAATTTTAGATCAGTATTTTCTAATTTGACGGCCGGATTCGTCCAGTTGGTAACCCTGCCTTCTTTTCCAATGGTCGCGGGTTCGAGTCTCGCTCGGGGCAAACTTTGTGTGATAAGCACGAATGTTTGTACTCGAATCATGGATGTTTAGTATTTATATATGTATTTATTTCTCTATATTAGTATTTATATCGTTGTCTAGCACCCATAATACAAGGGTCGCTTAGTTTGGGGCTAGGACAATATGTGTGATATGTCCCAAAATATTATTATTAATTAAAGGACTATAAAGGACTATGAAGGATATTCCTAGAAGGTAGGGGAGGCCTTTGTCGAGCAATGGGACATTAAACAGACGAAACAAAAAATGATTGAATTGTTAGTAAAAAGTTGCTGATACTACTTTGATAAATTAGGGACAATTGCAACGTTGTAGGTGCATTATCATATGTAAGTATTATGAATAGCTATCACAAGTCTCAGACAGTAATGGAAAATCCTCCTTTACTATTCCCCTACGCTCTGGAACCTTCATCTTTCTTCGAACAGTACTTTCGGCTGCACGTTGTCATCAGTCACTTAATCATTCAGTAACGGAGAAAATACATTACACTTAATTGAAAAAAAATATAACAATTCCTTTACTTACAACGCATTCAGCTGTCTTTCTAACCCGCAGTTTAGTCTACAAATGACATTCGTTGTCCACCCAAAGAACATTAAAAGACATAACGTCATCTACGTTAAACACTCTAAACAAAAAAGTCTAAAGTTCCAGTTCGTTTGAAACTACATTGCCATTACGTCGTATCGATCCTCTTCTCTGAAGACAGAATGCTAACATTTCGAACCTTTAAAATTCAGCCTTATACTAAAGGGTTCTGGTTGGTTTTAGGATCTGGTTTGTCGGGAAACCGGTTCTTATTCCAGATAGTAGCTGCCGTACTAAGTGCATCGAGATCGCCCTACGTGCATCCGCTGGCAATGCTAGTTGGGAATTTCTCGTTACCGTATAATCCACCCAGGGCGCTTTCAGATATTCCTGGACAGACGACGAAGATATTACAGGAGAAAGGTTTGCGCAACAAACTGTTTCGCTTTGAGAAAATGGTCTTACTTATCATGAAGCAAAACGTTTAGTAAATGAAAACAGCAAATAAGACATCGATTAAGTACCTCCTTGTCAGTTTTTTTTTTTGGTGAGTGTTGAATTGCCACAATTCATAGTGTTGTCAGTAGAATATCAACTTAAATCCATCATTTATTGAAAACAAAAATAATGATTTTATTGACAGTTCATTCATAGTTAAGAAGTTCTAGAAAAATAATAGATTAATATGTTACAATAACAATAATAATTATTACTTTATTATGTCATTTAATTAATTTACGTTGCGAGTGACATTTTTCAATATAGCGTCAAAAATTCTGTATGAAAATGAAACAAGAAATGGAACAAGAACTGTCTACATTGGAATCCGTTTCCATAACACACCGACATAAAATAGCCTCCCCGCGAGCCAATGAGCACGTCCCACTAACGGTCGTACGGCAATATTGTTACAACTGTGTTTACTTTACTCGTGAATAACTTACCGCTGCACGTAATTTCGTCTCATTACTATGTACGTAGTGTGTAGGACTCTCGTACTAAACGCTAAATTACCTTTACATCACCCTTGGCCGTAAAGTGGGATTTTCTGCCCGCTACGCGGAGAGAAAATCTCACTTCTTGGCCAAGGCAAGATGCAAAACTTTTGACAAACCACGGGCGGTAATTCGTAAAGCCCCAGATCGCATATTTATGGAACAGAAACCTTCGATCTGGGACTTTTACGAATACACCACCCTAGGTTTGTAATGTAATGTAGTTTGATACTCGAATTCCGCACTCATTATGGTCAAATTTGAAGCCTAGGACCTACATGCTGGGGGTCAAAGTTGCAAATCTCATAAGATAGGATACTCTACAGTCCAGACTTTTTCATGGTGAGAAAAGGCACGTGTTCAGAAGTAATAAATACTTCGTCCGGTACGTTACTAATAAATTGTATTGTCACACTGTTTTTTCAATACGCAATCGACGTCTGCCGCAAAGAGCGTTAGAATGTCATTTTTCGACGTAAAAGTGAGCCATAATTTTATTAGACTTATTTGTTTTACCTTAGAATATGTATTCGACTGAAATAAACCGTAATTGAAGAAGACAAAAGACTAAGGTAAGAAATTCCTGCGGGATAGCGAAAATAAAAATCATGCCGATGTGAGCGAAACTGACGTGTGACTTGGAAAAACCTTAAGATATTAGATTCTGGTGGTGAATATTGTAAACCCGGAATAGGGCAATAGAATTACATGAATGGTAAACTTCTAAAGCCAGCCCGGCTAAACTGACTGCTAATCACGCAAAAAATATTTATTTGAGATGCTCACAAAATGAAGTGTTTGAATAGATTTATTATTTTGAAGAAATACTCAATATTATTGAAACATTTTGAGATTATTATCAACAAGAAGCAGTTTCCTGTTATTAAAATGATCTTTCTTTTAGCTGTCATGTTTTATTGTGTTTTAAAAAAAATATTTAAGTAAGGCACATAATAAATAATAGAATGGTTTATTTAAAACATTTTACTGAAACTTAAGAGTGTGACTATTTTTTATTCAGAAATCCTCGGTCTGGAACCGGCTGAAGTTTCATGCAGATGTTTAAGTTAAAGCTTTGAATAATATAGCTGCGTGCGCGAACTTCGGGTCTTTGGTTTAGTTTTCATTAGTAGTTTACGGGTTTTCAACCAACCCAACAAATCCATAGGCATTCTGGTCTCATTTCACCCAATGCTGAGTGTATGCACGTTCTCCTCTAATGCACTCTAGTCATTTCGTTCTTGGGCTATCCTTATCCAATCCCATATCCCACAGCATTCGCAAGTTTATCGGTTCATATGGCTTGCAAAATACGTGTACATAGGTGTCTATCCATAAATACTGTGCAGTGTGGATGTGGATGAAAATTAAAACATATTTATTGGTTTTTGCCGAACAGATAGAGAAATAAGGTACAAGGTTGAAGTCTCCTAGTAAGTATGAAAATTGTAACAGGAGATTCCGCTCTTCCATAGCTACATAATTATTAATACTGTAGGTACAATTAGGTGTTCATCTTAAATGTAAGACTTATCTTAAACTTATTTTTATGTTAGTAGGATTAATCATTATTATCTGATACGTGCATGCATGCACCCGCGCGCGATGTGTGAGTATGAATCCATATAAAAAATAGTTTAAGTTAGGGACTATATACATCCCTTAAATGTAATGTTAGTACAAATATATGTATTTTATACATATACCTTATGCAAATGTAATGTGGATTTCTATGTGATTTTTTTAAATAAAAAAGGTCTCCTGCTGAACTTGTTGCGGCGCTTCTTCTCAGGCAATGGGTCTAGGAACTGTTAAATTCATTTCTGACGTGTAAAAGTGCCCCTATGTGGCCAATTTGCTGAATAAATGATTCAGCAAATTCTTCTGGCCACGTGGCCTTTTCTCACCATAAAAATGTCTGGACTAGTAGAGTATCCTATCTTATGAGATTTGCAACTTTGCCCCCAGCATGTGGGTAGGTTCCTAGGCTTCAAGTTTGGCCATAATAAGTGCGGAATTCGAGTAACAAACTACATTGAACGACCAGTTCTCAAATTTAAAGGTGATTTAGCGTTTATTACGAGAGTCCTACATACTACGTACATAGTAATGATTGTCATTTTTATTTGTTGTAAAAATATCTAAGCGTATCTTGCTTGAAAGACCTGTTTTTTTTAACGTAACTGAAAGTTAACGTAATGTAATTCAAAATGGCACACCAGTATTATTTACATGTACAACCAATAGCTAAATTATATTTCTCGCCACTAACACATAGTGAGTGCAGTAATATCAATTTCTCATTCGCCATGCAGGCAGCCTCCAAAGTTAAGACCGTAATCCGCAGGCCGTCCGATTATGTGATTGCATGCATGATGTGCCCCACATTAGCACATTCGGGTGCCAGGTATCGTTCATTTGCTTTTGTACCGCACGGGTAGGTAATAATAGGTATTTAGGACTTAGTAATAACCATCCCACCAAAAACATTGTCATGTAACTCGATTTTTGAAAAAATAATATACTTTCCCAACTGCAAACAAACTTTTGATAATACATTATATTTTCTTGCAATCCATTCACTAAGCCCTTTATTTTGAAACCTCACTCGATAGGCTTTGACAAAAAAAATTGGAAACTTTTAGAATATCTCCAAAAGTCAGCCATTTTTTTGTAGCAAATTGACAGTGTCACTCTCACAATTAAGACGAATCTAACGACACCTCACATACTAAAATCCATCAAGCCATTTAGGCTACAGAGCGTGCCAAAGAAATATCCATACATACATACACTCGAAAAATATAACCCTCTTTCTAGCGCGGTCGGATAATAAAGTGACCCCAAGACTCGTCTTGACGCTCGCGTCTAGGTATTACTTGTACTGCTATGTAAAAAAGTTATGAGATGTTATTCATAGCTAAACTGTGTCGTTCAAAAAGTCAAAATGTGACTAAAGTCAAAGATAAGGAAATTCCTCAAAATATAAATGTATTTTGAGGGATTTCCTCATGAAATCCTTGTGTCGACGACTTGATAATGATAAAGTTAACATTCGACTACTAGGTACTACTACTACTACAGCCTATTTGCGTCCCACTGCTGGGCACAGGCCTCCTCTCATCACGAGAGGGTTTGGGCTATAGTCCCCACGCGGGCCCAGTGCGGATTGGGGACTTCACACACATCTTTGAATTACTTCGCAGATGCGTGCAGGTTTCCTCACGGTGTTTCATTCACCGAAAAGCTCAGTAGTTAATTCAAATTTAATTTCGCACATAAGTAAACTTAGAGGTGCGAGCCGGAATCGAACTCCCGACCCTCTGCATGAGAGGCGGTAGGTCGAACCATTAGGCCACCACGGCTTTTCTGAATGACTACAATATTAAAAATACTACCCTTTTCTTAATATAACAGGGAAAAGTATTTATTCACCTATCCAGGAGGTGGTTGAAGTTAGCACTGCATAGTTTGAATCGAAACTGATGTACGCCAAAATGAAATTCCTTTGAGCATCTTTGTATGGATTATGCGCTGATGTTGATTAAGCCTTCGGCCGTCAGTGATTCAATGATGCCTTACTGTTTTAATCAGTTTCATAGCCAGTATATAATCACTGTCATAGCAATGCAGATGACTGTGATTATAGCCGGCGTATGGCCGGCGTGAAAAGTCAGAACTTTTCACGCCGGCTACCAGAGTAGCCGAGTGGTTTGTTATTATCGAACTCAAATTTCGAAGTGTACCTCTAACCGGCTTCAATCAATATAATATAATTTATTTGGCTGTTATCTATTTATATGTAAGTTTATGTATGTTTATATATTAAAGTATTTAAGTATGTTTATTACTTTTTGTATTTGTTTCTTCTGCAAATCTTAGTACAGAGCACTGCCTACCAACCTAGTTTGTTTTTCTTCATCTCCACTATCCAAAGGTTGTCTGGTATCGATCGCTATTAAGCGATAAGATCGCCTGCTGTATGCCATACCTTTTTGTGTAATTATATTATGTCTACTGTTCCTTGATTGTGTGGTGTTCAATAACGTATATTGTATTGTATTGTATAATCCGTGTACAAATTTTAGATCAGTATTTTCTAATTTGACGGCCGGATTCGTCCAGTTGGTAACCCTGCCTTCTTTTCCAATGGTCGCGGGTTCGAGTCTCGCTCGGGGCAAACTTTGTGTGATAAGCACGAATGTTTGTACTCGAATCATGGATGTTTAGTATTTATATATGTATTTATTTCTCTATATTAGTATTTATATCGTTGTCTAGCACCCATAATACAAGGGTCGCTTAGTTTGGGGCTAGGACAATATGTGTGATATGTCCCAAAATATTATTATTAATTAAAGGACTATAAAGGACTATGAAGGATATTCCTAGAAGGTAGGGGAGGCCTTTGTCGAGCAATGGGACATTAAACAGACGAAACAAAAAATGATTGAATTGTTAGTAAAAAGTTGCTGATACTACTTTGATAAATTAGGGACAATTGCAACGTTGTAGGTGCATTATCATATGTAAGTATTATGAATAGCTATCACAAGTCTCAGACAGTAATGGAAAATCCTCCTTTACTATTCCCCTACGCTCTGGAACCTTCATCTTTCTTCGAACAGTACTTTCGGCTGCACGTTGTCATCAGTCACTTAATCATTCAGTAACGGAGAAAATACATTACACTTTATTGAAAAAAAATATAACAATTCCTTTACTTACAACGCATTCAGCTGTCTTTCTAACCCGCAGTTTAGTCTACAAATGACATTCGTTGTCCACCCAAAGAACATTAAAAGACATAACGTCATCTACGTTAAACACTCTAAACAAAAAAGTCTAAAGTTCCAGTTCGTTTGAAACTACATTGCCATTACGTCGTATCGATCCTCTTCTCTGAAGACAGAATGCTAACATTTCGAACCTTTAAAATTCAGCCTTATACTAAAGGGTTCTGGTTGGTTTTAGGATCTGGTTTGTCGGGAAACCGGTTCTTATTCCAGATAGTAGCTGCCGTACTAAGTGCATCGAGATCGCCCTACGTGCATCCGCTGGCAATGCTAGTTGGGAATTTCTCGTTACCGTATAATCCACCCAGGGCGCTTTCAGATATTCCTGGACAGACGACGAAGATATTACAGGAGAAAGGTTTGCGCAACAAACTGTTTCGCTTTGAGAAAATGGTCTTACTTATCATGAAGCAAAACGTTTAGTAAATGAAAACAGCAAATAAGACATCGATTAAGTACCTCCTTGTCAGTTTTTTTTTTTGGTGAGTGTTGAATTGCCACAATTCATAGTGTTGTCAGTAGAATATCAACTTAAATCCATCATTTATTGAAAACAAAAATAATGATTTTATTGACAGTTCATTCATAGTTAAGAAGTTCTAGAAAAATAATAGATTAATATGTTACAATAACAATAATAATTATTACTTTATTATGTCATTTAATTAATTTACGTTGCGAGTGACATTTTTCAATATAGCGTCAAAAATTCTGTATGAAAATGAAACAAGAAATGGAACAAGAACTGTCTACATTGGAATCCGTTTCCATAACACACCGACATAAAATAGCCTCCCCGCGAGCCAATGAGCACGTCCCACTAACGGTCGTACGGCAATATTGTTACAACTGTGTTTACTTTACTCGTGAATAACTTACCGCTGCACGTAATTTCGTCTCATTACTATGTACGTAGTGTGTAGGACTCTCGTACTAAACGCTAAATTACCTTTACATCACCCTTGGCCGTAAAGTGGGATTTTCTGCCCGCTACGCGGAGAGAAAATCTCACTTCTTGGCCAAGGCAAGATGCAAAACTTTTGACAAACCACGGGCGGTAATTCGTAAAGCCCCAGATCGCATATTTATGGAACAGAAACCTTCGATCTGGGACTTTTACGAATACACCACCCTAGGTTTGTAATGTAATGTAGTTTGATACTCGAATTCCGCACTCATTATGGTCAAATTTGAAGCCTAGGACCTACATGCTGGGGGTCAAAGTTGCAAATCTCATAAGATAGGATACTCTACAGTCCAGACTTTTTCATGGTGAGAAAAGGCACGTGTTCAGAAGTAATAAATACTTCGTCCGGTACGTTACTAATAAATTGTATTGTCACACTGTTTTTTCAATACGCAATCGACGTCTGCCGCAAAGAGCGTTAGAATGTCATTTTTCGACGTAAAAGTGAGCCATAATTTTATTAGACTTATTTGTTTTACCTTAGAATATGTATTCGACTGAAATAAACCGTAATTGAAGAAGACAAAAGACTAAGGTAAGAAATTCCTGCGGGATAGCGAAAATAAAAATCATGCCGATGTGAGCGAAACTGACGTGTGACTTGGAAAAACCTTAAGATATTAGATTCTGGTGGTGAATATTGTAAACCCGGAATAGGGCAATAGAATTACATGAATGGTAAACTTCTAAAGCCAGCCCGGCTAAACTGACTGCTAATCACGCAAAAAATATTTATTTGAGATGCTCACAAAATGAAGTGTTTGAATAGATTTATTATTTTGAAGAAATACTCAATATTATTGAAACATTTTGAGATTATTATCAACAAGAAGCAGTTTCCTGTTATTAAAATGATCTTTCTTTTAGCTGTCATGTTTTATTGTGTTTTAAAAAAAATATTTAAGTAAGGCACATAATAAATAATAGAATGGTTTATTTAAAACATTTTACTGAAACTTAAGAGTGTGACTATTTTTTATTCAGAAATCCTCGGTCTGGAACCGGCTGAAGTTTCATGCAGATGTTTAAGTTAAAGCTTTGAATAATATAGCTGCGTGCGCGAACTTCGGGTCTTTGGTTTAGTTTTCATTAGTAGTTTACGGGTTTTCAACCAACCCAACAAATCCATAGGCATTCTGGTCTCATTTCACCCAATGCTGAGTGTATGCACGTTCTCCTCTAATGCACTCTAGTCATTTCGTTCTTGGGCTATCCTTATCCAATCCCATATCCCACAGCATTCGCAAGTTTATCGGTTCATATGGCTTGCAAAATACGTGTACATAGGTGTCTATCCATAAATACTGTGCAGTGTGGATGTGGATGAAAATTAAAACATATTTATTGGTTTTTGCCGAACAGATAGAGAAATAAGGTACAAGGTTGAAGTCTCCTAGTAAGTATGAAAATTGTAACAGGAGATTCCGCTCTTCCATAGCTACATAATTATTAATACTGTAGGTACAATTAGGTGTTCATCTTAAATGTAAGACTTATCTTAAACTTATTTTTATGTTAGTAGGATTAATCATTATTATCTGATACGTGCATGCATGCACCCGCGCGCGATGTGTGAGTATGAATCCGGAAATATTTAACCACCTTTGTACCCTCTTGAGGCTAGAAATTCTCAAAAATCCTTTCTTACCAGTCTCTTACCTGTCAACGTCAAAATAACTTTATTAGTGTGCCAAATTTCATTCAGATCCATCCAATAGTTTGATCTGTTCGTTGATACATCATCATGACTGACTGTCAGTGACCTTTGACTTTTATATATTTAGAAAGTATTGGTAACGCTGCCATGAAGACTATTTACTCCGTTACTTACTTAGTCCGTTACATTTCAGATAACAATGCATAAATATTTGCATTAAACTCGTTGCCTTTTTGATAGCTATGAGAATCCGGCTGCAGAAACTAGGTCAGTGTCTGTCTGCGCCCCGCATGACATTTTTACCGTACTTTCACTGCATTGTCTCTTAATTCTATATTCGTTAATGTGATTCTAATTAATAATCTAGATTTTATTTTCATCGCCCGTAAATTTCCATCGTTTCGGAATATGCCTACCTAGGGCATTTGCCCTGGAGTTTACTCCATCTAGGCAAAAACAACTTCGAGAGAGAAATTTGAGAAAATAATTAGAATAAGCTGGGCAGTATTTGGGAAACTTCGTCGAGTCTTCTTAGCGTCAATACCACAAAGCTTGAAGACTATAAAGTCTTCATCAGTGCGTTCTACCGGTAATGACATACGGAGCCGAAACGTGGACACTCACGGTCCGTCTGGTCCACCAACTAAAGGTTGCTCAGCGAGCTATGGTAAGGGCTATACTTGGTGTATGTCTTAGGGATCGCATCCGGAACGAAGTAATTCGGCAGAGAACCGAAGTTGCCGCTATAGCCCAAAGAATTAGCAAGCTGAAGTGTCATGGTCCGGTCACCTTTGCCGAAGGACCGACGAACGCTGGAGCAGACGAGTTCTCGAGTGAAGACCACGAATCGGCAAAAGAAGCCTAGGTAGGACGCCCTGTGGCTAGATGGAGCGATGACTTACGCAGGGTTGGTGGCAGAAACTGGAAGCTAATAGCTGAGGACCTACCTAAGTGGCGATCAATGGGCCTATGTCCAGCAGTGGACTGATGTAGGCTGATTATGATGATTCCATGGTAAATAAGCATTATGTTAAATATAATGAATGTAATACTTACCGACTGACTGCTCAAAAACCATAATTTCAATTCGTGATGCACGAGTATCAATTATAAAATGAAACATGTTTAATTAATATTTTTTCTTCCCTGCTATAATTTTTCCTACGCTAAATAATGTATCGAATATCTCTTGCAACCTGTTTTAATTAAACTTTTGAAGCAAATAAAACGTCAATAATATGACCACCTGAATCTAAATATTGGAATGTCGATGATAGTACTATAATTCCAGGTAATATTATTATAAATGTCAGAGTGTGTTTGTTTAATTGATTTGGATGAAACTTGGTATGGTGATAGTTTGAGTAATTAGGAATAACATAGGCTATACTTTTTATCCCGTTATTTCCACGGGAACGAGTTTTTCTACAGGTCGGTTTTTCAATACTTTTATTCAATACTTTTATAACTTAACTACCTACATGTACAGTATCATCGGGTACGCAAATTCTAAGTCGACGCGAGACGAAGTTGCGGGCAACGGCTAGTAATATCATTAAAATGTATCAAGTAAAGAGTAATGTTAGAAAAATTCAAGTCTGAATTTATGGGCTAGCCTTAAATCATAGCGTTTCATATTCAACGCGTGATTGGAGTGTAAAGGGTATCGTCGAATTAGAATTTAAAACGTTCCGGTTCCTCTGAGACTCCATAGCCAATAGATAGTGGGATATTCCAATATGAAATACCGAAATGTTCAGAATATCCAACTCGCTTGATTTGCAACATTGCACTTGATTTTTACGATTGAATTGTTATTTTTTGACCTGATAATGTCTTATAAATTGATGAACGCCGGCTACGCCCACGAAAAACATGACGCATTGTATGTCCATGTATGTCCATGGCAATGTATGTCCTACGTAATGGGAACATATTCATTAATGTTTTCTTATGACGTTATCACGTAAAATTATCTTCCATAAACCGACTTTTTCTAGACAACAGTTACGAAAAAAAGTAAATTAAAAAAAACAAAAAACTCGACTGCGTAAAAAACTAAAAAGAAAAAAACAAGACTACTTAGCTCAGTAGTAGCTAGGATTATGTTAAGTAATATTTACCGTCGCCATCAGATATATGGTAGCGAACAATGTGATCATAAATATCTGGACACGATCTTACTGTCAAGACGTTAGACTACGTGCTCAGATATTTCTGATCATTCTTGCTTGCTCATATTACGTCTAATGGCGATCGTACCTTCTGAGAAATGACACCATGGAAATAATTTCATGTTCGACACTAACATAAATCAAATATTGATTGCTATTGAGGAATCTCAAGATGCCTACTATCGGGACCCATTATTTGTAACATTTTAACCTAGATTTTAAATGGGTCCCGACTGTAGGCATCTTTAGATTTCTCATTAGGGTGAATCGTCTCATTGAAAGACTCCAAACTGGTTTTTTCCAGACATACTCGTAAGTTGCAGTAAACTTTATAACTATCCCCCCCCCCCCCCCCCGAGGAGGGCCGCGGGCTTACGGGCACTAACTTGCAGCCCGGGGCTGGCTTAAACTTGTCTTTCACGGGACATTTCTGACGTTGGCACCTACGTAGCGAATAGAAATATATTATACCATTCCGTAGTAGTGATATAATAAAGTAGTCGCCAATCCGCACTGGGCCCGCGTGGGGACTATAATAGCCAAAACACTCTCGTGATGAGAGGAGTCCTGTGCCCAGCAGTGGGAGGCAAATAGGCTGTAGTAGTAGTAGATATAATGAAAACTCACAATAACACTTGGTTGTTTATCCCTCATTACCCAGAGTACCTGGGCGACTGAGCTTTGCTCGGGTGAAAATAGTTAAAACCAAGTTTTCTCAGATATGGAACCTAGCTAGATCGATTTATCGCCCTCCTAAACCCCTATATTCCAAATTTCGTTCAAATCGTTCGAGCCGTTTCTGAGATCCCTTGGATAAATTAATAAATAAACAGAGAAATATACAAGATTAACGCGTTTAAATCAAAAGATTATCAATACGTTAGGGGAGAGATGTCGAAAGCTTGACATATGCCTTCCCCAAGACTCGTCTCGTAGACAAAAATCCTGTGACATACTTCCGCAAGCTTCACCAGGGTCATCGCTCCATCCGTTGTCTACTGAAAGATCGTGGTCACTATTTTTTATAGGCATTGGTTGGTTAGCAATCACACAGCCCCCCTGCTCGTTGACCCCATAGGCCATCAGTTCAAGAAAAACTCTCGCTTTCACATATTAGCATTCTGAACGCACTGTCGGACCAATGGGACTGCCCAACGCTGGGCCACTGGATACGATTGCATGCGGTCAAGTAGATGCTTGGTGATAGGAATTTTTAATTGTATAAAAAATGTTATGTTATTATTATATAGGTATGTATCTAGTTTAAGTACTAACAATTAGTCATAAGTCATCATTGTTACTAACATCTTTGTATTGACTATGTCTGAAATAAACTTATTATTATTATTATTATATTATTATTATTAACATAATTTTGAGCTCTTATATTGCTTACTTACTGCTTTTGACTCGTCTTTAATTCAAGGTTATGCAATCCATACTAATATTATAAAAATATAAGTGTGTTTGTTTGTTTGTTTGTCCTTCCTTCACGTCGCAACAAGTGGACTGATTTGGATGAAATTTGATATGGAGATATTTTGAGACCCAGGCAATAACATGGGATACAATTTATCCCGATATTTCCACGGGAACGGATTTTCCACGGGTCAAACCAATTTTTCAATACTTAAACTGTCTTTATGTATTGTATCATCAGGGGGGTACGTAAATTCTAAGTCTACGCGGGACGAAACTCACGGGCATCGGATAGTTATATCTATAAATAACCAGCAAAACGTCAGAACACGTCACGCAGAGGCATAATATAAGCCCCCCTACCACATTCTCGTTCATATTACGCCACACGTAAACTCCCCAGCAATATATTGCCAACTTAACGTGTCCAACTTGATTTTTTAAGGCGACTCGCTCTGTCTCCAGCCAGTCACGTTTCGTTTTTACAACCGCCTCAGCTGGCAGGTTGGCAGCATTGGCCAATCGGAAAAAAACACTCCATTTAATATTTCATCCGCTCGGGTCAGACGTTTAGAAAGTTCTTCGCTGAAAAAATGGCGTAATTTGAAATGGGGTTTTGATTATGTAACTTTTATTCTTTATGTACTGTTGGATGAAGTTCATTTATGCTCTGAGGATTTTGTAACTACTACTAACTAGTACTAGCTACTACTTCCAGCTTGCTGGTAACGACACGATTGTCTGATATGATGTGGATGATCATCATGATGAACTCATGTTATAAAGTCTCGGTGCTCACTTGGCCTGTTTTTAAGTGGGTTGTACCCTTCCTCGCCTGCACTGGCGCGTTATTCAGCACATGTTTTCTTCCATTCACAACCGCAGTCTGTATAATTTTATTACCTATGCTGTAAAATTCATTGCAGTGCCATTCGATGTGAGAAAGTTTATCAAAAATATCTATGAATTTTCAAGCTTACATTGGATCTAGCAAATAAATATTTCATTTCATTTCATTTTTAGAACTTATTGGAGTGAGGGTCAAAAACGTGTACTTTTATTAATATTGTTTTTATTATGATGCAAGTGCCTCTAGGTACATACATCAAAGTAAGGTCCAGTACTAGTAGTACATAGGCTAAAATGTGAAAATAATTACTAAACAAAGAATCCTTCATTTCGACCTCAAATTCAAGTAACTAAGTCGTGCACTACATTTTTTACTAAACATTTGGGAAAATTTAAACACACAACTGGCTCATGCTAATCAAAGTCACACCGTGGACACGGCCTATAAAAGCACGATTTCGAACACAAATCGAATGAAGTTTAAATGTTTGCGTGCGAGGACGTCTGTACACTTGTAAATGTGTGTGTGTGTACCACTACGCGGGCCAACGATCCACTCTCCATCTCCGGATGAAACAAATGACGGTAAGGGCGAGTTGGACACGAGTTGCGCGCGGGCTAGACTCAGGCGGGTGATTCCGTTGCCATTCTGTATTTAGTCATCATCATAATTTCAGACGAAAGACGTCCACTGCTGGACATAGGCCTCCCCCAAGGCTCGCCACTCAGACCGGTCTTGTGCTACTTGCTTTCACCGGTTTCCCACGATCTTCACGAGGTCGTCGCTCCATCTTGTTGGAGGCCTACCGACAGCCTGTCTCCCGTATTTAGTAAGTACTATTAAATATTTTGTATCAAAGTGTAAACAGGGCGGTAAGCAAAGCCAGTATTGCCAGTGTTTCTCTGCAATTGTATGCTAAAAATGTGCGAACAGTTTTACGAGAACATTCCGCCGCCGCCGTCAGCGGCAGCCGGCGTGCGGTTTCTCGCCGCGGCCACGTGACGCCGGGACGCTTGTCCTGACGGGTTTTTAAATAGAAGATAATAGAAGAGGTTGGTTATAAAATAATATATATAATCTCGCGTAGACTTAGAATTTGCGTACCCGATGATACTATAATATAGACAGTTATAGTTATAGAAGTATTGAACAATAATAATTGGTTTGAAGCATAGACATATATAATACTTCGTATAGACCGGGTCTACGCACATGACATATAACCCCACTTTGTTGGTGCCCAAAATTGCCCAATCCAAGTTTGGTCACCAATCGTGACACAGTGCTCAGCGAGACACCGGCGCGTGCGGATGTCAAACAACATATACGCAACCCTTAAAAAATGCCGACTTGCGTGATAAAAGGCTGCAGAAATCACGTAGGCAAAGTGAAAAAGTGTCATGAAATATCGTTTCATCGGTGATTAACATTACCTTGTGTTTATTCCATCAATCGAAATATTTTTGTTAACAATAAATTTATGACACGACGTCGCCATATTTACGCCTGTTACGGAGTTGCCATAGTTACGGAGACTGCTTGTTAAAGTAACCTTGTAAGGACGTCATTTTTACACATGAAGAATTTCACGTGAGATGTTTAATTTGGACTTCTAAGAAAATATAAATAAATAATTATTTTGTCAATAAATAAACAAAAGTTGATTTATGAATCATGTTTTATTAGAAAAAAGGATATTACAGCATTCACGTCGCTTGTACTGAATAAAATAAAAAAGTCAGCAACACCTCTCGTTACGTCACTGTGAGGTTATAGCGCGCAAAACATTCTCGTAGTTCATGCAGTTGACAACCAGACGGCGCTGTATTTCGTTGTATGAAGAAAGTGGTGACTGAATGTTCGGATGGGCCTATCCCTAAGTATAAAAATCATTGGTTTGAAGTAATGTTTTTTTTTCTAAATGTATAAAGATTTGCATGTCGATTCTTCGACAGAACATTCTAACCTAATACACGCGAAATATCACCTTGGTAAATGTTCTGGCAAATAAATGATTCTTCTCCTTCTTCTTCTTCTTCCGTGGAAAACCCGTTGTCTTGGAAATATCGGGATAAAAAGTATCGGGATAATAAGTTTAAAAAGTAAAGTATGTTATTCGCCGGGTCTCAAACTATCTCCATGTATTCGTGTTTACAGCTACCTTCACATCGTTGCTTTCATACGAGTAAGTTATGAAAAACGTCTTATAATATGTTATAATAAGTACCGCGTATTTTTGATTTTTTTAAGTGACTTCGTTTACACTTTTTGACTTGAAATAATGGGATCAAAAATATAGTTATTTTAAATTAAATCGCAATGATGAGGTTAGCAATGTTATGGTAAATGTGTTTATATTGAATTGAATCGTATTATTAATATAGAATGAGATTTACAGCGAAACGTTACCTAAATTTGGGAGATGTTACACGGCTAGGGACTGATATTTGGGGTACGAAAGTGCGATTTTCGGCAATTAAATATATTGCGATGAATACCAAAGTTAGTGACCAAATTAAATTGACTTCATAGTATCGATTAGTAATTACAAACATATTATAAGAGTAATATAAATATGTGAAAATTGCTGCAAACACCAAGTTAACCAAATTTTGTGGAGTCGCCCATACCAAATTGTATGCAAATCGGTCCACTCGTTGCGACCTGAAGGAAGGACAAACAAACACACTTTCACATTTATAATATTAGTATCCATATTAATATTATAAATGCGAAAGTAACTCTGTCTGTCTGTCTGTCTGTCTGTCTGTTACCTCTTCACGCTTCAACCGCTGGACCGATTGAGATGAAATTTGACAAGGAGATAGTTGGGGTCCCGGGAAAGGACATAGGCTACTTTTTATCCCGGAAAAACCCATAGTTTCCGCGGGAACGCGATAACCGACTGCCGCGCGGGCGAAGTCGCGGGCAGAAGCTAGTAGATTATAAATGTGAAAGTTTGTTTGTTTTTCCTTCCTTCACGTCGCAACTACAGGACCGATTTGGATGAAATTTGGTATGGAGATATTTTGAGACCCTGGAAATATCATAGGATACTTTTTATCCCGATATTTCCACGGGAACGAGTTTTCTACGCGTAAAACCAGTTTTTTCAACACTTCTATAACTATAACTATCTATATGCATAGTATCATCGGGTATGCAAATTCAAAGACTACGCGGACGATGTCGCGGGCATCGGTTAGTTAAAAATAAAAGGTAAGAAGACTCTAGGTATGCTCTAATCTCTAGTAGAGACAATCTACTATAGAAAGTCCCGCGCCTCCTCAATTCAAAACGATTCAAAGTATATAAAAAGCACCACCAACACCACACAAACCACTCCAACAACAACCAGCACAACAACATTTTTAACACATGTTTGACAGCTATCTCAGCAGGCACACAGGCGTTGAGAGTATTAGTGGTGATTTTTAGGGTTCCGAAGTCCACAAGGAACCCTTATAGTTTCGCCATGTCCGTCCGTCCGTCCGTCCGTCCGTCCGTCCGTCTGTCCGCACTATTGCTCGGAGATGCTTAGTTCTAGAAAGCTGTAATTTGGCATGAATATGCATATTAGTTACGCTGACCAAGTGGTACAATAAAATTTTGAAATATAATTTTTTTATAGGGTACCTCCCCTACTCGTAAAGTAGAGATGTTTTTTTTTTTCTTGCGTACCCCATAATGCGGTATATTGAATAGGTCTTAAAAAAATATTGTGTGTTTGTCAATACCATTTTTTTATTAAGTGATGTGTTTGTGAAATATTAAGCTTTAAAGTGCTATTAGTCACGTGTCCCCCCCCCCCCTGCCAGCTAAATGGTGGTATTTGGATGGCTGAAAAAAAAAAACACGGTTGTGGCATATATAACGTAGTTGAAAGGAAAACTATCACAGCTAAGTAGGTTGTACAAACTTACGAGTAATAGTCGACCAACTTATGATGATGATTTTTCTCGAGCGGCAGGCGCGTCGGGCGGGCACGTCATACCACAGGCTAGCTAGATGCTAATAAGTCTTAGAAAGGTACTTAGCCCACCAAAGGAAGCAAAACTTAGGCGAAATAATACATGTGTAAGCGAATTTTGGAATAGTTGTAGGTGAAGGTGCCTTAAACAACATACTAAAAGTACTGATGGGGGGGAGCGCCGCTAACGTGTGGGGGGGGGTCCAAAGGTCCCTTTTTTTGGTTTTTCGTAAATATCTCGTAAACGATAACTCACAACAAAAAATGTTCTAAGACATAAATAATTTACATTAAATTTTCTACAAAAAGATATACACACTTTTTTGCTAGTGTAAATATTGAAATAGATAATAAAGGGGAAAGTTAACGATAAACGATTTTACGCGTAGGTTCGGGATTTGGTTCGTTGTACCCTGATTCTTTTTAGATAAGGGCTCATACTTGACACAGTTGTCCTTTGGATAATTCTGAGTGGATTCATTCTAAGGGCCACCGCGGGACACCACTCGGTTGGTGGGGGGAGAGGGGGAAACTTTGCTTCCGCCGCGCTTCAGTTAGACCTATATATTTCCAAAAATTGTAGTAGTTAAGAGATGCTGTTTATTGCGAAATGATCCTTACTAAATGCTTCATCAAATCTAATTCACAATTATTCATTTTTATTGGTGGTTTTTCTTAACTTTAGATCGATATTACAAATTTCTAAATTTAACAATTTCTTTTAGTAAGTTTGATATAAAAATGTATGGTGATGTGCAGTGCCACTTTTTCAAAAGTTGGCGCATGTAATGCAGATTTGAACATGGTATAACAATACTGTCTACTTTAAATAATAAAGAAAATATTGAGAATATTAACCAACTACTCTGAATTTTTCTATTTATCATGGGCCATTTAAATGGTTAATTTCAAGGAATTTCATTTAAAATTGAAGCCAGTTTATCACATTTAAAGAAATAATGTTGAATTAGTCCACTTGATTAACAGAAAATGCTGTTTAAGGTTAGATGCATTTTTACATAAGGCAGTCACTGACTTCAATTAAGAGCTTCAAAAGCGATAAAATTAGCGGTCGATTGAGTTCCTGGTTGACTGGGCACACTTGGTGTGTCTCGTTTAAAACTACTGGTCCGATTTTGATGAAATTTGGTATGAAAATAGTTGGAGTTCCGAGAAAGGACATTGGCTACTTTTTATTTTTCTGAACTCCAACTATTCTCAAACCAAATTTCATCAAAATTGGTCCAGTAGTTTTAAACGAGACATACCACGTGTGCCCAGTTACCCGGGAACTCAATCGACCGCTAGATTTATCGCTTTTGAAGCTCTTAATTGAAGTTAATGACTGCCTTATATAAAAATGCATCTTACCTCAAACAGCATTTACTGTTAATCAAGTGGACTAATTCAATTTTTATTCTTTAAATGTGATAAACTGGATTCAATTATAAATGAAATTCCTTGAAATTAACAATTTAAATGGCCCATGATAATTAGAAAATATCAGAGTAGTTGGTTAATATTCTCAATATTTTCTTTATTATTTAAAGTAGACAGTATTGTTATACCATGTTCAAATCTGCATTACATGCGCCAACTTTTGAAAAAGTGGCACTGCGCACCACCATACATTTTTGATATCAAACTTACTAAAAGAAATCGTTAAATATAGAATTTTGTAATATCGATATAAAGTTAAGAAAAACCACCAATAAAAATGAATAATTGTGGATTAGATTTGATGAAGCCTTTAGTAAGGATCATTTCGCAATAAACAGCATCTCTTAACTCCTACAATTTTTGGAAATATATAGGTCTAACTGAAGCGCGGCGGAAGCAAAGTTTCCCCTTCTCCCCCCACCAACCGAGCGGTGTCCCGCGGTGGCCCTCAGTATGAATCCACTTAGAATTATCCAAAGTACAACTGTGTCAAGTATGAGCGCTTATCTAAAAAGAATCAGGGTACAGCGGACCAAATCCCGAACCCACGCGTAAAATCGTTTATCGTTAACTTTCCCCTTCATTATCTATTTCAATATTTACACTAGCAAAAAAGTGTGTATATCGTTTTGTAGAAAATTTAATGTAAATTATTTATGTCTTAGAACATTTTTTGTTGCGGGTTATTGTTTACGAGATATTTACGAAAAACCAAAAAAAGGGACCTTTGGACCCCCCCCCCCCCCCACACGTTAGCGGCGCTCCCCCCCATCAGTACTTTTAGTATGTTGTTTAAGGCACCTTCACCTACAACTATTCCAAAATTCGCTTACACATGTATTATTTCCCCTATGAGCGCAATTAGTGTCTTCCTTTGGTGAGCTAACTGTGGGCATCCTCAACTTCAGAACCCTATACTTTGCGCGTGGCCCGACACGCACTTGGCCGGTTTTAAATACTTTCGGAATACATTGAATCGTTTTGAATTGTGGGGGCGTGAGACTTGCTTTAGTAGATTATCTATAACACCGCGTTAAAGAAAGATATCTACCTGTGCAATGAATAACGTTTTTGAAACTCGGGGTTTCTAATTTATCGTCGCTTCTTCTGTCTTGTAATTTTCAATTAAACTACGTTATGGATCAGTACAAATATTTTCTAGCACTTATTTCCATAACAGCTGCAGGGCAAAGGCTATATAGTTGTGTACCCAATGCGGAGTGTGAACTTAACAATTTACAAACATTTTTGAATTGCTTCTCCCAATGTGCGATGTTTTCACTCACCAAAAAGGTCAGGGGTAAATTAAAATTCCGTTTCTCACATAAGTAAACTCAGAAGTGCGATTTGAGATCTGAACCTAAAACCCTCTGCATGAGAGGCGGCAAGTCAAACTACTAGACTACCACTGGGCTTTGATATTTCCTTATAATAAAACTATAACCATTAAAAAAGAAACCTTTTGTATCAACCTTTCTAGACTCTGACGGTAATAACCTGGCAATTAGTTTCTTTATGGAGCGTTAGTTAATTACCAACGAGTGCAGCCATACCAGCCATACCAGCTGCGAAACAATTATACCTTTCCAGAAATCATTTACCCTGTTATTGAGAGAAATTGCATCAAGAACCTTCAAGGTAAGGTCACCTCCACAACAACAACCTATTTACGTCCCACTGCTGGGCACAGGCCTCCTCTCATCGCGAGGACGTTTAGATCCAACGCATGCCCAGTGCAGATTGGAGACTTCACACACATCCTTGAATTACTTCGCGTGCAGGTTTCCTTGCGATGTTTTCCTTCATGAAAAACTCAGTGATAAAATCAAATTGAATTTCGCACATATATAAACACAGAGGTGCGAGCCGGATTCGAACCCCCGACCCTCTGCATGCGAGGCGGAGGTTGAACGACTAAGCCACCACGTCTTTCTTAGGCAAACGTAAATTATTGAAAAACTCCTGCAAGAGACCAATAACAAAAGCCTAACCTAGTCAAGATTTCTGCCGATTTCTGCCATATTATACACGCTAATTCAAAGCTTAAATTAGGTAAAGAGAGTTTTTTTCCACCCATGTATCAAAACCTAAAAGGGAATCTTTTATCACATTAATTAAGTTCATATATGAAATCATTTTGTCAGAAGAGAAAAAAACGTATTCACACTTAAATATCGGGAGTGCAGTGCAGTTGCTTCTTTTTGCCGATTGCCTTAGCAACAATGATTTACATCCATCATTACTAGTTACTTAGTAGATATCAACTAGAATTAATGGAAGAGCGGGGCTGCCCGACACAGGTATTACCTAAATACTTACTAGGCAGCCCCAATCACCTTTGTAAAAAACCCTACTTGTAAAAACAATAAAGATTTTTTCATTTTTTTTTCATTACGTTTTAAGAAAAAAAAACGACTTTTGAAGATTTTTTAACCGTTATGGTGTAAAAGAGACACGTGAAGCGGAGACTCGCATTGTCAGTAATAGCCCTGTGCCGACATCAATGAAATGAAAACATGTGCACGACAAAATCGTGCACGGCACGGCGCATGCGCAATGAGCTTAGGGTTGCCACAAGTAGCGGAGGCAAAACTATAATAGGACTTATTATTCAAATAAATACAAGTCCCCGTAAGAAGGGATTAAACCTAAAATAGTGCTAAATAATTTCAAGAGTCATTTCAATTTCCTTTATTCAGCAAATTGGTCAAATAGCGGCACTTTTACACGTCAGAAAAAGATTTTACCAGGGCTTCCTAGACCCATTGCTTAGGAGAAAATGCCGCAAAAAACTCAGCAGAAGGCCTTTTTCCAAAAAATCCACATAGTTACAAATAACATTTGCATTACATGTTTCAAAAGGTCTGATTTTATTTTATAATTCCACAACCTAATGGTAAAAACTGTTAATGTTTAAAATGTACCTTTTTACGATTTTTAAAGTCGAAACGAAATTGAAACAATTCCAAAAATAATCCACGACAACTCAACCAAAGATCTTGTTTACAAAATATCCTAAAGGTATTTATTACTTAAATTTACTGAACTTTTATATTCAAGGAAAAATGTATTCTACAATTTTGCAATAATACGGCAACCCTAGCGATGAAATGCCGTTAGGCGGTCGCCATTGTGTTTTTGCTTCGATTAAAAATATTGAATGAAAATATTGGACCGAATTCAATGAATAAAATTGGGTTGCATTCGAAATTGGACGTTTATATTCAAGTTGCTTGGGGCTTTTTTTTCTTTCGTTCCTGATAGATATTTGAATTGTAGAATAATTTTTCAGGATTTTATTTTGGTGTAAAAGCAGATATAGGTAATTAATTTTATCGAATCTTTGAATATTAATAGACAAATTTTGTCTATTTAGCCATCCTATGCGACAAAATAATCATCAACACCATCAGCAACATCATCACCATTATCATCTTTTTAACCGACTTCAAAAAAGGAGGAGGTTCTCAATTCGTCGGAATCTTTTTTTTATGTATGTTCACCAAAAATAAATAGTAAACGTAAACCGATTTCGATGATTCTTTTTTTGTTGGAAAGGTGGTACTTCCAAGTTGGTCCCATATTAATTTGGTTCAGTTCTGATGATGGGATCCATGAGAAAATGAGGGAACTCCACGAAATTTGCTAGCACGTAGATGATTTTGGTGTCAATTTCGAGGACTTCAGAGTTACTTATGTAATAGTAATGTTAGGAAACTGTAACAAAAAAAAATTAAAATTAAAAAAAAACCGCCTTCAAACTCCGACAGACTGCGAAGTCGGTGTCAAGTGAACCGACCCAAAGAAATGATAATCATATAGTGAACTTGACATTGACATCGCAGTTTTTTATTTTTTTACTAAACATGATCTTAAATTGTAATCAATAATCATCATCACCCCAACATTCTAAATTCTCATCCTCATTGCGTCTCTTAACAGACCAATGGTTCACTGTGGCTCTCTCGAGAACCCACCTAAAGAGTTTAGAGTAAAATAAATAGGTTAAATAACATCACATTCAGATGTATAATAATACTAGTAAGCGAGGGTTTATCGGTTTCAAGAGCTAGCGCCTCTAGAATAGACTAAACTCCACAATTGTTACGGCAACTCGCATTACCTAACTTGTTTCCCTGAACAATACTCGTTACCTAACTTCTCGGAATTAACTAAAATTGCTAAATTAACCAAAGCGTAAGTTTGTAATAATAGCGACTTGGTACTTTTCCCGCGGGATCGTGGGGGTGTTGGCTTTGGCGTGCAATTTCTTCTATATTTTGAAACTGAAACCTGTGATTTTTTGATCCATGACTTGATGCATTAATATAGATAGTTAGTTAATCTACAAACATAATTATGATGACTATTAAACACAAAAGGCTATGTTTTAAATTATGTAAAGTAAACAATATTACTCTTGTGCTTAAATAACTATTACAAACAGCAAAAACAAATTTGAATAAATCTGTTACCACTTATTTTAGTTATTTTACTCAGATAACTTTCAATACATATACATGCTTAATCGTATCACGTTGTAATATACCCTAACCATTTTATAAGACTAAACAAACAACCCATTTAAATAAATTTACTTTTGTCAGTGACTTTTAATCAAAATCCACAGTTCCGAACTAGAATCAACTGCCCAAAACTAGTTCTGAATAATATTTATCCACTATTAACGAAACAAAAGTGAGCGGAACAAGAACTCGATCCCGACCGAGCTCGAGCGGAACGCGATCCAAAAGCAACCTTTCCACATTACAACAGATCTCAATTTCCAACGAGCGACCAACTTTTTTGTTCTCCACAAACGTGTGAATTGTTTGCGTATTATGCAACAAAGGAGTTTAGGTCTTGTTGCGTTCGCGAGAGATTGAGTTTAGGATGCCAGGCGAGTTTTCATGAATTTCCCGCGTCACGCTGTCGGAAGGGTTTTGCGGAGTTCACTTGAGTTGGTTTTCCTTTTTTTTTCTGTCGAGAGCGGTTTTATGCTATTTAATGTAATTTATTTTATTGAGAGGTCGGTTCCTATTCTATCGGTTGCTTGTTTGGACAACCTATGGTGCTTACGTGTGTAAAGTTTAAATGGGGAAGTTAAGGGTATAGTAGGTATTGAATTGTAAGGAGGAACTTTAGTACCCACCTGGAACCGGTTGTGAGTTTGAAATTATTATTTCAGCATTCGTGTAATTGCATTGTTTTATTAAAAACTGAAGATTTGTTAGAGTCTCATCGGTCTCAATTAAAAATAGATCATTTCATTAAATCTCTCTCTCAAAAGTGTACACATATTAATGGACTCAATTACTGTACAAGTTGTTTTGCTAAATATCACTTAAAGCATAGGATGTGAAAGAGATCTTTTTGAATGTAAATATCACGTGTTTTTAAAGGGGTGTATCTATCAAAAGCCTATTTATTTGAATAGTGTAGCGAGCTTATCTCACGGTGAGTTGCTAACGACGGCACGGTCACCTTTACCTGTATCTATATGTGCAAGATTTGTCTGTTTGTAGTAAGAATAAAATTATCAAACTGTAAGTATACTATTATCGCGATATAGATAGAATCATAATTTATATACACGAAGACTATTTAAAAAGGGACCTCACGGCCACTGATAGTTCAGAATGGTGTACAAAAGTTTGCTATTTTTTTCGTTATGATAGATGTCAACTATGTGTTAAAAACGCTAATAATTTTGTAGAAGAGACATCGGTATAGTACGACACAACTTAGAAGGCGCGCGGTGAAGCACTTAAGTCGTTGACGCAAAGCCTGTAATTGCTTAATCCACGCGCCTTCTGAGTTGTGTAAACATGTAACGTGTGATTCAATTCAATTCAATTCATTTACTTATTTATAGAATACGTCATTTCATTTGAGTTAATATGTTAAAATTATTATTATTATTTATTGTATATTCATTTTATTTACGATTTATTTCGATACGTGTTTATTTAATTGTATATATAAGATTTCCTTACTTTTGAAGGTCGGTTGTCAATGTCTCATGTCGTGATATTTTTGCCTTACTTGCTATTATATATTGATGATTATTTTGGTGAATATACATAGCAAGTAAAGGCAAAAGATATCGATAAAACTCATGTCAGCCGCAAGCCGCAACGATCGATCGGAGATATTGACAACCGACCTTTAAGGTGCTTACTTAGTTGTTGAAGTATTATAGTTATTTCTGTTTGACTGATTCAAACTATAGCACGATTAGCTATCTTTTGAAATCAATGTAACCGATATAGACTTGAATTGATAATATTTTAAGTAAAACCTATAAGTCAAATAGTTCATAAAATAATCTAACTGTGTGAACATTTGTAAATTATTTCATTTTGGTAATAACTAGGCAAACCTAGGTTGTTTACCGAGTATGCCGCTTCTATTGAACGTCTTTGGACATTACGTATTGAACGCTGCGCATTCAAGCAAGTATATCAGGCCCGTAGGTCACTAAATAGCTGATGCCTCACAACTACGCGTAGGTACACGAATATTATTATGTAACAGCTTTATAGTACCTATCTATCTAGCTTTATAGTAGGATGTTAGTATTTATATATGTATGTATTTCTCTATATAAGTATTTATATCGTTGTCTAGCACCCATAGTACAAGCTTTGCTTAGTTTGGGGCTAGGTCAATATGTGTGAAATGTCCCAAGATATTTATTTATTTATCTTATCTTATCTAGCCTATTAGATCCCACTGCTGGGCAAAGGCCTCCCCTCCTCTCTTCCACTCCTCTCTGTTCTTTGCCAGTTCTGCCCAACCCGATCTAAACTTGTCTAGGTCGTCGCGCCATCTCCGTCTAGGACTGCCTCTGCAACGATGTCGGTCCCGAGGTAGCCACTCGGTGGCTAATTTGGCCCATCTGTCATCGTGCATGCGGCAGACGTGTCCAGCCCAGTTCCACTTTAGTTTGGCAGTCTGTACCCCAACATCGGCAATCTGAGTCTTGGAGCGCAGTTCTGAGTTCCGTATCCTATCAGTTCTTCGTACCTATATGTATTGATAATTTATTATTATCTCTAAAACGTTTCTGTCGGTTCTCTAGAACGTTTTTAGCGCGTACGCGTAATTTTCCCTCTGCACTACAATATGGGATGTCTTAAAAAAACCGGCCAAGTGCGAGTCGGGCCACGCGCAAATTATAGGGTTCCGAAGTTGACGAGGTCCACAGTACCTTTCTAAGACTTATTAGCATCTAGCTAGCCAGTATGACGTGCCCGCCCGACGCCCCTGCCGCTCGAGAAAAATCATTGGTATTTTAATCATTTCATAAGTTGGTCGACTATGACTCTTAAGTTTATACAGCCTACTTAGCTGCGATAGTTTTCCTTTCAACTACGTTATATATGCCACAACCGTGATTTTTTTCAGCCATCCAAATACCACCATTTAGCTGGCAGGGGGGGGGGGGGGTGACCCTAACAAAAAAATAGCACTTTAAAGCTTAATATTTCACAAACGCATAACTTAATCAAAAAATGGTTTTAACAAACCCACTATATTTTTTTAAGACCTATTCAACGATATGACACACCATGGGGTATGCAAGAAAAAATAATTACATCCCCACTCTACGAGTAGGAGGTACCCTATTAAAAAAATATTTCAAAATTTTATTGTACCACTTTGTCAGCGTAACAAATATGTATATTCATGCCAAATTACAGCTTTCTAGAACTAAGCATCTCCGAGCAATAGTGCAGACAGACAGACGGACGGACGGACGGACGGACATGGCGAAACTATAAGGGTTCCTTGAGGACTTCGGAACCCTAAAAGGGTGTCATTAAATATCTACGGGACCGGCAACACATTGGTGATGCCTCTGGTGTTACAAATGTCTATTGGCGGCGGTAACCACTTTCCAACAGGTGAGCCGTCTGCCGGTTTGTCCGTCTATAATAAATATATATATTATTAATAAAACTGCTCCTAATTAGTAAAGTAGTTTAGTAAGGATTAAAATTATAAAATGGGTATAATATCGGTGTAATTTGATTTTTCTGTAGTTGGGTACCATTTCGTAATGAGAGGACGCCTGTGCCCAGCAGTGGGACGCAAATAATTTGCAGTAGTAGTAGTAGTAGTAGTCGGTTAATTAAATCAGAATGTTGATCATCTTTTCACGCTTCAACTGCTGAACTTGTTTGAAACCCTCGAAAGGGAACAAGAAGAAAGTTATTCCGGATATCATACATGAGAAGGAGGTGAAATTATTTTTAGTACGCAGATAGTACATTATTGCAGAGGCCGCCAAGTAGCGCATTGCCGGACGAGTCAGTTAGAAGGCTGAGCGATGCGAGTACTTAGTACGAGTACGGCAATCGCAATTGCGGCCGAGGTATATATAATGCTTTTCTCAAACAGCGAGGAAATACGTAAGGTCAGTCGGGGCAAGTGCGCCAGGATGGGGTAAGTGCGCCTAACATAAATATATCGAAACCTATAAATATTACTCAACTAGTAGTTGGCTGTTTACAAGGCATAGGGGCGAAATAAATTTAGGCGCACTTACCCCACATCAGTACAATTTACTACTTCCATGATCGTTGATGATTTGGCCATGGAAGTTGTACTTATTACCTCCATGGATTTGTCAGTTTCTAGAGGTGTCTCAAATAGCAAGCGAATTAAAAAAAAAACACACGACAATAATGTTTTTGCTGGCCAAGGCCGGCAATGGACAGCCTCGCGTCTTCTTTTTTTGAAAGTAACACGAACATTTCCGAGCATGTTTGAGAAAAATCTATTTCTGTATTTCAAAAGCTATTCAATGCAGCAAGTATAAAATATGAATCGCCTTGGGCGGAAATAATTCAACTTATTAATTAGAAAATCAATCTAATTTGTCAATGACCGTCAGGAGCAGCTATTACGGCCGGTGGCGGTAAAATGGCGCTGCCTAAGGAAGTGTTTGCAGGTAAATACTGTTAACTGTTTCGCATGCACTGGAGATGTTTTCCAGGTTCATTTTATAAGTATTTTTTCTAAGTTTTTGATGTTTGCACGGTTTTTTTTTTTTGACGTGAGCGTATTTTATTTTATGTTATGTATAGTTTAGGAGTTTGTATTTTAATGTACCTATCACCGTCTGTGTCTTTTCACCGAGCGGTCTCAGCGGAAGACCAGCGTTGGCTTGACTCTGGAGCCAGGCCAACATATGCTGAGTTGAGGCCGTTTCGCAACTATCACTTCTTCTCGTCTATTTCTCTTTTTATGTAAACATGTATGTGTGATGTTGCGAATAAATGTTTCTTTCTTTCTTTTCTTTCTTTCAATAAAATAAAGCTTGGAAAAATGTCAGGGAGGCCTTTGCTCAACAGTGCGAGTCTTCATAACTAGATTAAATTACACTCTGATTATGTTGATATGCGTTAATTTTAAGGGAACATTTTTCAGGCCTAATTAACTAAATTTCCTCAAGAAACCAAGGTGCTTGCTAACACCGTTCTTAAAATATTCAAGTTCACAATCACTTATGTGCTTTAAAATGTCTTTAAAGCAGTGTAAAAGCTATTTTAATAATCTTTTTTTTATTTTCTTATATTATACAGTTTTCAAAATCTCGTTTGTGTATGACAAGGAGGTGAAAATAATGAGTTCTTTGATTTTTTGTTATTTTTAATCTAAATGTCCCGTCAATCTGTATATATAAAAGGCAAAGGTGACTGACTGATGTATAAACGCCCAGGCCAAACCCGTAAAGCTAGAAACTTGAAATTTCGCACACGTATTCCTCTTATGACGTAGGCATCCACTAAGGAAGGATTTTTCAAAATTCAACCCCCAAGGGGGTGAATTAAGGGATGAAAGTTTTAGATACACGCAAAGGCCAGACCCTTAGGGCTACAAACTTGAAATTTCGCACACGTATTCCTCTTATGACGTAGGCATCCACTAAGGAAGGATTTTTCAAAATTCAACCCCTAAGGGGGTGAATTAAGGGATGAAAGTTTTAGATATACGCAAAGGCCAGACCCTTAGGGCTACAAACTTGAAATTTCGCACACGTATTCCTCTTATGACGTAGGCATCCACTAAGGAAGGATTTTTCAAAATTCAACCCCCAAGAGGGTGAATTAAGGGATGAAAGTTTTAGATATACGCAAAGGCCAGACCCTTAGGGCTACAACCTTGAAATTTCGCACACTTATTCCTCTTATGACGTTGGCATCCACCAAGAAAGGAATTTACAAAATTCAACCCCCATGAGGGTGAAATAAGGGATGAAAGTTTTTATAAAACTTTTTATTCCTTGGACATATTTGCATGAAATTTCATACGAATTGAGTGCGGCAAAAATAATGAGTAACATAATTCAGAGTTTTCTAAAATTCAACCCTTAAGCAGGTAAAATAGGGGATGAAATATTTAAATAAACGCACAGGCCAAACCCTTCGGGCTACAAACTTAAAATTTAGTACACGTATTCCTCTTATGACGTAAGCATCCACTAAGGAAGGATTTTTCAAAAGTCAACCCCCAAGGGGGTGAAAGTTTTAAATAAACGCAAAGGTTGGCCTTAAGGCTAGAAACTTGAAATTTCGCACACGTATTCCTCTTATGACGTTGGCATCCACCAAGGAAGGAATTTTCAAAATTCAACCCCCAAGGGTGTGAATTAGGGGGTGAAAGTTTTAGATAAACGCAAAGGCCAGACCCTTAGGGCTACAAACTTGAAATTTCGCACACGTATTCCTCTTATGACGTTGGCATCCACCAAGGAAGAAAATTTCAAAATTCAACCCCCAAGAGGGTGAAATAGGGGATGAAAGTTTTCATAAAACGTTTTATTCCTTGAACATATTTGCATGAAATTTCATACGAATTGAGTGCGGCAGAAATAATAAGTAACGTATTGCAAGAGTTTCCTAAATATCTACCCTTAAGAGGGTAAAATAGGGGATGAAAGATTTAAATAAACGCACAGGTCAAACCCTTGGGGCCACAAACATAAAACTTAGTACACGTATTCCTCTTATGACGTAAGCATCCACTAAGGAAGGAGTTTTCAAAATTCAACCCCCAAGGGGGTGAAATTGGGGGTGAAAGTTTTAAATAAACGCAAAGGTTGGCCTTAAGGCTAGAAATTTGAAATTTCGCACACGTATTCCTCTTATGACGTTGGCATCCACCAAGGAAGGAATTTTCAAAATTCAACCCCCAAGGGTGTGAATTAAGGGGTGAAAGTTTTAGATAAACGCAAAGACCAGACCCTTAGGGCTACAAACTTGAAATTTCGCACACGTATTCCTCTTATGACGTTGGCATCCACCAAGGAAGGAATTTTCAAAATTCAACCCCCAAGGGAGTGAAATAGGGGATGAAAGTTTTCGTAAATCTTTTTATTCCTTGGACATATTTGCATAAAATTTCATACGAATTGGTTGCGGCAAAAATAATGAGTAACGTATTTCAGATTTTCTAAAATTCAACCCTTAAGAGGGTAAAATAGGGGATGAAAGATTGAAATAAACGCACAGGCCAAACCCTTCGGGCTACAAACTTAAAATTTCGCTCACGTATTCCTCTTATGACGTTGGCATCTACCAAGGAAGGAATTTTCAAAATTCAACCCCCAAGGAGTGAAATAGGGGATGAAAGTTTTCATAAAACTTTTTATTCCTTGGACATATTTGCATGAAATTTCAAACGAATTGATTGCGGCAAAAATAATGAGTAACGTATTTCAGAGTTTCTAAAATTCAACCCTTAAGAGGGTAAAATAGGGGATGAAAGATTTAAATAAACGCACAGGCCAAACCCTTCGGGCTACAAACTTAAAATTTTCTCACGTATACCTTTAATAAGAAATGATTGTTCAAAATTCAAACCCCAAGGTGAAATAGGGGATGAAATTTTGTATTAAACTTTTTGTTTCTTCAACATACTTGCATGAAATTTCGTATGAATTGAGTGCGGCCAAAATAATGAGTGACGTATTTCAGCGTTTTCTAAAATTGAACACCTAAGAGGGAAAAATAGGGGATGAAAGTTTTAAATAATTGCACAGGCCAAACCCTTAGAGCTAGAAACTTGAAATTTTCTCACGTATACCTTTAATGACGTAAGCATCAACTAAAGAAGGATTTTTTCAAAATTTGTAAGGGTTGTAAGCTTCCATGGTACTTCCATGTTCCGTTAAAAGGCTAACTTAAAATATTTTATAAGAATTCTAATTTTATAGTATTCGTTAGGGTTCCGTACCTCAAAAGTAAAGAATGGAGCCCCTTATAGGATCACTTCTCAGGAACACGTAGCGATGTCAATTTGGAATTTAAATTAAACTAGCCGTTGCCCGCGGCTTCGCCCGTGTAGACTTTAAATTTGCATACTCGATGATATTATGCATATACATAGTTATAGTTATAGAAGTATTGAAAAAAACGGGTTTGACCAGTATAAAACCCGTTCCAATAGAAATATCGGGACCCTATGTTATTCCCGGGATCTCAAACTATCTCCATTCCAAATTTCATCCAAATCGGTCCAGTGGTTTCGACGTGAAGGGAGGACAAACAAACACACTTTCACATTTACCAACTGTAAATAATAAGTTTTTAATGGTAAACTTACAATTTTAATTTCTTCCAAGTTTGTATGGAACCCTCGCCTCGGTGCGCAATACAACTCGTAATTGAACGATTTTTTTTTAAATTAAACCTTAAGCGTGCAAATATCGTGCAAATACCCGCTCAATGCACTCAGTGTGTTTTCCTGGGCGAAGAGGCAGCAACTTCAAGTCAGTCATCGCATGTTGCTCTTTTATTTATGTTCTTAGTGAGATATGTTAAGGAAATAACACCAACTATTGTTATTTAGCCAATATTTATATTTATTTATAAGTAATTCTTTGTTAATTATGTTTTATCTCCAATAAATAAATAAATAAAATTTGGCTCAAGATTGTTCCGTGAGGAAGAATTTTTCGCCCATTTCAACACATTTTCCACTGCCCTCCATCGTCATTCGTTAAATTGAACTTCACACATAAGTAAACTTAGAGGTGCGAGCCGGAATCGAACCCCCTATTCGGGAAGGAGACAAATCCAAAAAATCAAAGATCATCGAAATCGGTTCAGCCGTTCTCCAGTTATAAATGGTGTAACTAACACAACTTTGTTTTATAGATATATCACTACATATTATAAAACAAAGTCCCCCGCCGCGTCTGTCTGACTGTCTGTCTGTCTGTCTGGGTGTTCGCGATAAACTCAAAAACCACTGAACGGATTTTAATGCAGTTTACCTAACAGATAGAGTGGTTCCTGAGCTGAGGCAGGTTTTAGTATATACTTTGTTTTCTGTAAATTCGATGAAATACGACGATGATAGTTCAAGTTGGCGGATAAAATCAAGCCGGCTGGGAGCTTTCATCGAAAACGCTGCCTAACCCCTTTGAGGTATAACACAACAATGTATAGAAGAATTGTTTCTCTTATTAAGGTCTACAAAAAAGTCCGTGATGGTATAGGTCTATCTTCTAAGGATAGCTTACTATACCCATTTTAATTACTAAAAAAATGGTCCCATATAAAGTGTGATTTGGAAAGAAAGCTATTTAAAGGGATACAGTATAAATCATTTTAAATACAATAGTTACCTTAAGCATTTAATGGACTTTATGATTGCCATTTACACCATGCAAATCAAAATAAATATCTTTAGGAGTTATCGAAGAAACAAAAAGTTCCCAGGAGAAAATTAATTCTGCGCCTGCAGAGGCGCATAGAGCTCGCGGGAGCATAATAACCGAATTCCACGCGGGCGAAGCCGCGGGTTAAAGCTAGTATATGATAAAGATATGATAGTATGAAACTGTGACAGGACCCTATCTCAAACTCATCGTCATAACGTCGTATAAGAATTTCGGAATTTTCGCATTTATAATATTAACTAGCTTCGCCCGCGACTTCGCCCGCGTGGAATTCGTTTATCGCGCTCCCGTGGGAACTATGCGCTTTTCCGGGATAAATAGTAGCCTATGTCCTTTCCCGGGACTCCAACTATCTCCATGCTAAATTTCATCTCAATCGGTCCAGAGGTTGAAGCGTGAAGAGGTAACAGACATACAGACAGAGTTACTTTCGCATTTATAATATTAGTATGGATATGGATGTACGAAAAAGCTAAAAAATATGTTTTGTCTATATCAACTAAAATTCATTAACTGTATCGTTTCTGTTAACTATGCCGGTGTAGATAACGAACAAGTTAGCATTTGATTTGGTAGTAAATGCTAAACGAAATAATTTTGTAACATTCATAATAGTACACCTATAACATCCCTTCAATGTAATTTTAGTACGTACCTATACGTATATTTTATACAAGTAATGTAAATTTTGTAAATTTTGAAAAAAGGCCTTCTGCTTGAGTTTGTTGCGGCGCTTCTTCTCAAGCAATGGGTCTAGGAAGCGCTGGTAAATTCTTTTTCTGACGTGTAAAAGTGCCGCTATGTGGCCAATTTGCTGAATAAATGATTGAATTGAATTGAATTGAACAAGTACCTATATGGAATTATGGCGTAAGATGACTTAAAATAAAAATTCTCATCTATTTTTTCACTGCTCATCAGAATGCCGCGAAATGTAAGTTGAAGCGGGAAAGCCGAGCCGTTGCTCATTCAGAGCACGCCACTGGCGACCTAGTTCCAGGCAGGTTACCTGGATGTCTTTGCGCCATCTCAGTTAAACCGGATTTTGGAGCGATTTTAAAACATTGTGTTCCAGGCTGTGTTACTATAAGTAAATAAGCAATCCATATTAATATTATAAATGCGAAAGTAACTCTGTCTTGTCTGTCTGCCTGTTACCTCTTCATGCTTCAACCACTGGACCGATTGAGATGAAATTTGGCATGGAGATAGTTGAGGTCTTGGGAAAGGACATAGGCTATTGCTTTTTATTACGGAAAAACGCATAGTTTCCGCGGGAACGCGATAACCGAACTCCACGCGGGCGAATTCGCGGGCAGAAGCTAGTTTATTTATCTAAATTTTTTAACATGCACAAATATGAGATCGAGATGACGTTAAAATTAAATTTATATTTTGTCATTATAAATTATGTAGGTATATAAAAACGTAAAAATAATCCAGTCTTCATTAGAATAAAGTATCATTTTAGGCACCACGTCTAACCCGTAGGCAATTAACGTCAAATCAGCATTGAATCCGATACAGTTTAGCGATTCATCAATTCCCATTCGCGTAGATCGCGCCGTCTATTCATATTTCATAGCCGATATTTACAAAATTGATTGGACTCATTACGATAAATGAAGGTAAGCAGCACCCTAAGAATTTGCGTTGTAGTTATAGAAAAACTTCGAGTAATATTTGATTTGGGATCTTGCAGTCAATGGTACTACCGTTAAAAGTAGGCCACAGTACAATTTCTCAAGTTATACCTAGTTATTTTAGGTTATAACAAAAGTCCTCGACAGAAAAACTTGTACCGTTACCCTTTCACCTTAAATATGGCTAAGATTCCTCTTGATTGATTCAGCTACCTAACAGGAAAAAATGTGTCAGTAGATGGTGCACACGGCGATTGATTTTAACGTGAAACATCGGTTTCCGCATCACCGTCCGCCCGTGATACTAACTTAAGGCCGTAACTCCAAGTTGTCTATAAAATTACGGGCTACATAATGACAAGTAGGTACAGTCGAGTTCATTAATATATGATCACCTTTGGACCTTATTACAAGGGAGCAAGGTGTAAAAGTGTGTATATATTGGAGAACTCGACTGTACTTGGGCGACCGAGCTTTGCTACAACGACAATACTTAGCTAAAACCTATTGTCTGAATTTCGTCGAAATCGTTAGAGCGGTTTCTGAGATCCAATCTTATGATTTCTTATTAGGAACCATAAAACCTCGAATGCAGTGCCTACTTTGAGACCTATGATGGAATGTCTCTGTGACAGCAATTTAGCTCGGCAATGTTCAGCCCGGACGGACCAAGCACCAGGTCTCACTGCATTCGGATTATAGGATAGGAAAAGGAAATGGAAGGAACACGGATAATTTATTTATTTATTTATTTATTCGGTAAACCAACAGTCATTACATCGATACATTGATGATGTACATGGGGCCTATTTCTTGAAGCTTATTAGTCTAATAATATTACTCCATGAGCTAATACTTTTTACAAGTTCATTAGTGTGCGTTTCTGGAAGCTACGATGGTAGAATATTGGTTACTAGTTGCTAACTAATAAATATTAGCTTAGTTCCTGTTTCTCCAAGCTTATTAGACTAATAATATGATCTCAGGAACTAATATTTTTTACAATTTTATTAGTGTGCGTTTCTGAAATCTACGATGGTAGATATTAGTAACTAGTTGTCAACTAGTAAATATTTGGCTAATATTACGCAAGTAAAGTCAGTTTTGTTTCATGAAAGTTCAATTTCATTGCTACTCTTGTAAATTACAAGGGTAAAGCTATTGGTCTCGGAAGTCTTGTAAAAGTTATTAGTACAATTTATTAGACCTAAAATGCCGGATAAACAATTAAAATGTGTTCAGATTTAGTACTCAACATCTAATAGAAACCCTTACGAGGCAGAAGCAACGCTAAAATTCAATAAAAGGTTTCGGTTATCTAGGCACGAGAATTAAAGATCCCAAGCTTGTATCGGGCCTGAGTTGACTCAGTTGACTGGGACAATGTACTGGAAAAGTTCCCAAATAAAATATTTCGCTAAAAGCAAAATTAATGGTTTTAAAACCATATATTTAGATCCATATTTACGAATAATAAAGATCGTTTTAAATGTAGACTTTATAACAAACCACTCTTTGCTTATTTACGATCCCGCCAAAAATGCATACTTACATCGCTGTTTTTTTTTAATTTGGCATAAGTCATAGGCTGCGTATTACGTTCAGCCTATCTTAACTAATATTTTTCATTGATTTACCACTATTAGTTACTAGTCTAGTAAAAATATTGGAGAAACAGGATTTATTAGAACTTGTAATTTGATCTCTAGTAAATAATGAGTCTAATGACTAATAAACTAGTAAAACTAATAGTTTCGAGAAACACACCAATTTGCCTACTTATTAGTAATATTTTTCACTCGTGTACAACAATTAGTTACTAGTCTAGTAAAAAATATTGGAGAAACAGGAATTATTAGAACTTGTAATTTAAACACTAGTAACTAATGACTAATAGACTATTAAACTAATACTTTTGAGAAATAGGCCCATGGAAAGAATTACAAGTTAGTTATAATACAAGAAGTAAATATAATCTTAGCTAATAGGTAATATGCGTAGGTATTAAAATAGTGTTATCGTTAGTGTTCAATATGAATTATGTTATACATTTATTATTATTAGGAAATGTTCTTTCGGAACCTTGCCAGAGTATCAAAGTTAATATCGCAGCGCGAACTAATCTTATTAAGCAGTCTGCACATCCGAGGGATAGGTGAATTTGAACCGAAGACGGTTTTTCGAAATACAGGGGACAGGGGTTCTATTTTTAGTCGTGGATATCTGAAAGGGACTCTAAATCTTATTTTTTGTAAAATTTGTGGACAGTCTATGTGATTTCTCAAGAGTTAGATAATGCAGATGGGATGTAAGGGGGGTGATCAGGAAGTAACTGAGGATACTATTCTTTCGGAAGGCAGAGTATGAGACAACAGTAGCTCGCGAAGACGGGTTCGCGTACCCGTGTGCTATCAGCAAACTGCCGGACATGTGAAATTCCGTTCTGGCCTCGAATGTCCAATTCCTGGAATGTCCATATGCCTCGAATATCGGCTTGGTGGTCAAATGAGCCCACAGAAACTCAGCCCGCGGGCTCAATTGCCCACTTTATTTTTTTTCGTAGATGACTCGACCCACACTTATCGCGGATAACTCGGCCCGCGGGTCCAGTTGACTACTATTTTACCGGTAAGGGTCTACTCAGTCCGTTAGGTCAAAGGTGTGAAGTAGGTTAGGTTCGTTAGTTATCTATATACGCCCGAAGGGCAAACTACCTAGAAATAGGGGCCCCGCGTAGCGGGGACCCGTCGACCCAGTTACATTCCTAAGTCTTTGCATTAGACATACGGGGACTGGACGTTCGGGGCAATGGACATTCGGGGACTGGACGTACGGGGAATTGGACATTCGAGGCCAGAATGTGAAATTCTCTTATTTTGACATGTAAAATATGCTGTAATTTGATATTGAGAAATAAATGTCTATGTATATGTCTAAGGAAGCTGCCGCTTAGTACCTCTGACTAACTGAGCTAAATAACTGCAGCGGCACAAGTGGTTAGAATAAATAAAGGTTCATAAAAAAGGCGTTTTAACCGCTGCGTTTGTTGTAGGTCTTCTTCTCAAGCATTAGGTCTTAGAAGCGCTGGTAAATTCATTTCTGACGTGTAAAAGCGCCCCTTTGTGGCCAAATTTCTTAAATAAAGTCACATCTTTAGCTTAAATTGTAGTGGTGAATTACAAAAATTTGCTGAATAAATGATTGAATTTGAATTGATCGGTCTGAAAGGCAAGCCATAGGGAAGGACACTCGTCAAACACAGCGTCTTTCGGTTGATACGATCAATAAATCAATAATAATTTATTTCGGATAAAATCCATACAAATTACAATACAAAAAACATAAAGAATAAATTAATATACAATAAAATAAAATTAAAAAGCAGAATTTTGACAGAAGTAGACCAGTGTCTACTTAAATGAAAAGTGATGTTGTTATGTTCTACAAGAGAACATAAAAACATTCCTTTTCATTGTAATGATTGTAAATTTTACCTACTGAGGTATCACATGTACCGCATTCCAGTGCGACAGGAAGGGGCCGTCGAACCTGTGCGCCGCGGCGGCCAGGAGGCTGTCGGAGCCGCGCACGCGCCGCTGCAGGATATTATGGTTAGTTTAGTGACAAACCTAACAAATTCATTACCCATTAAGAGGGTTTATCCCTAAAGTTGGCAACGTCGCATATATAGCTGTCAAATGTTTCGCTGTTTTTATTAATTTCTCAACATTACTGAATTAAAAAAGAAGTTATCATTCTATGGTTGAATGACGCGTCTCGTTTTATATTTGTTGGTTAGGCATTCAAATGATAAGATTACATTAAAACGCATGAAAAATGCGATGGGAAGTTTTCAAGAGATAGTACTTCCATAATCCTAAAAATTTCATGTTCCTATGGTAATTTTGGGTCGTTGCAATCCATACTTAATGTTTTATTCAACCATAGAGCGATAAGTCATATTTTCATTCAGTAATATTCAGAAATTAATGAAAACAACGATATATTTGACAGTGTTCCGGCCCACAAGGACCCTGTCATCCAGCTTCGCCATGCGCTACGATCTGCGAAATATTGCCTTCAAAATCCATCAGGCGCCGTTAACTATTTCAATAATAATCTACTTGTCATACACACATTCATTCCGATCGCCTGTCATTGCACATCTCTTTTTTTTTATTAAATTCTATTACGTTGAATTTCGAGTTTCATTGAAGTTCCATTATGTCCGCTAAGACATAAAATGATGGACCATGAGGGGAAAATAAGAAAATAAGAAGAAAAACAATAAGAAGATTAATCGACAAGACATCGAGTTCCGACTTCGTCACCGTACAAGTTCGCTGTGGAAAAGGAGTTGGATATTTGGTGATTTGGAGACATTAGAGCTGTGGTGTATATTATCTGGACGTGGAAGAACATCGCCGAGGATCAGTGAGGCATCTAAAGCATCACGCCGTGCAGCGTAGTCCATACGAGATAAGTGCCTTGGTTTCCTTTGTCTATCCTACCAATTCCCTATTAAAAACAAAATAAGTCTAAAATCATTTAAAAAAAATCCATATTATTACCAAATTAGTGGAAATTAGTAGCTAAAACTAATTAACTTTAGGACAAAGAATTTGCATCATCTTTAATTTCTACCTACGTAAAACAACAAAAATAATCAAATTAACTGTAAGTTAACTTTTCGTTAATTAAATGCTTAATTAGGTCTTATTTAAAGTTAAAAGTGATATAAATAGTAAAATTATAGTTTCCCATACGTTTCTAAGTTAGTAAATGCACGATTAAAGTTTACATTTTAGTGCTAATTGAACGAGGTTAATCATTTTGTTTAGCAAACTCGTAACTTTTAACGGCAAGCAGTACTACTTAGTTTGTTCGTTGTTCTCACGTATCACGCCGACTATTCCAGAATTGTGCATCGCGGCCGGCACTGGCCTGCAGTGCAAGTACTCACGACAGGCGCGGCGGCGCGATCAGCTGATCGGGCGCAACCCGTTTCCCTGGCCGGCGCCGGCGCCGGTGCCGGTGCTGGTGAGCAGTCTCGTGAGGAGCGTGAGCTAACATATTTTATTTATAGTAATAAGTGAATACTTTAAAGGGCGAAATAAATAACTTGTGCGCTTAGCATTGTGTTGCAGTCAAGTAGTAAACTTGGCGTTATAAGTGCAAATGATCGTTTAAAAGAATTATGTACTATGCGAAGTTCCGTAAAAGGCCAAATTACCAAGTTTAAAAATTATTTAAGTACAATACAACAGAAAACAGAGTTAACGCAAATAGAACAAGCTGAGTTAAGTCTTAAACTTGGTAAGTTGGAGGGTTTATCGGTTAAATATGACGATCTGCAAAATGAGATTGAGGTTTTGAGCCCTGAACCTGAAAGTTTGTCGCGGGAGGTTGACGAGCGAGAAAAGATTGAACACGAATTTATTTTAAATATAGCGACAGCAAAAACAATAATTGACAGTTACAATAAACTTGAATCGGAAGAACAAAGGCGGGGGTCTATTTTAGACGCTCAATCTTTTCTCGATCAACAGATGGATATGGGATTTAAATTGCCACAGATTCAAATATCCAAATTCGATGGTTCCTATTTCCGCTGGTTGGAGTTTCGCGACACTTTTCTGAATTTGATTCATAATAATAATCGCATCAAACCAATACATAAATTTCATTATTTAATATCGTATCTCGAAGGCGACGCGGCCAGAATTATTTCGAATCTTGAGGTCTCATCCGCCAACTACGCTGAGGCGTGGAAGCTGCTCGGCGAGCGTTACGATAACAAGCGTTTGCTTATCAATCATCACATCAGTGCTTTGTTCAACATTCACCCATTTACTCGGGAGTCCGAAAAGTCGTTGAGATTTTTAGTTGACCACGTGACCAAGAACTTGCGCGCTTTAGCGAGTTTAGATCAACCGACCGACAAGTGGGATATATTACTAATCTATATGTTGACTTCTAAATTAGATAGCCGAACTCTTACAAAGTGGGAAGAGTACCGCAATACGCTTGATGACGTCCCGACTCTTGATCAATTCTATAAATTTTTGATCGATCGTGCTGATGTTCTTGAGGCCTTGAGCAGGAATAAATTTGAAAATAATAATTCGAAATTTGCACCTACCACGTCACGGCCGGCGCCTTTCGTGCAAAATAATAATAATAATTTCAGTAGTCACTACAATCACAATCGACACGAGCGTTCTTCTCATACAAAATCGTTCGCTAGTGTCAATAACAGTTCTAAAAATAAACAACCGATGTACCAGTGCATAATATGTAATGAAAATCACAAAATTTACGACTGCCCCACATTTAAGGCCAAGTCAATTTCGGACAGAATGATCGAAGTAAATAAATACAAACTATGTGCCAATTGTCTTAGACAAGGGCATCCCACCGACGACTGTCGCATGGGACCTTGTCGCGAGTGTAAAAGGAGACACAACAGTCTTCTACACGAGCCGTCGACGGTCAATAATGCTGGCATTGTGACCCAAGCAACGTCCTTGGCTCATTTTTCTGGGCAAAATAATGAAGTGCTTTTATCCACTGCCTTGATAGAGGTAACGAATCCAACCACTAAAGAGAAGGAAAGGGTTCGTGCCCTGCTTGACTGTGGTAGTCAGTCCTCGTTCATAAGTAAATCGCTAAAAAACAGATTGTCGCTAAATTCAATGCCTATAGACACTCTAAAGGTTATAGGTATAGGCAATAACTGTTCAAATAAAATTGACGAGAGCTGTATTGCCCAAATAAATTCACTAAATAGTAATTTCAATGTAAAAGTATCATGCTTTGTACTAAATGAACTTACAAGTGAGATTCCTAAAGCTCCTATAAATGTTCAGAATTTAAACATACCCATAAATATTAAATTGGCAGATCCGGACTTCATCAATAGACATGCTGATTGGAGCGGACATATTCTGGGACATCCTAGGAAATGAGCAACACTCGTTAGGCCCTTATAATCCGAAACTACGCAATACTAAATTAGGTTGGGTCATTTCCGGTCCCATGCACACGAAAAAACAAGACAAAACTGATCGCACAATTCATTGTAAGGCTGCACTCATATCCAACAGTTCACAAAATGAAGTTGATAAAATGTTGACGAAATTTTGGGAACTTGAAGAGCTTCCAACCAAAATAAATTTAAATGAAAATGACAATATTTGTGAAAGGCATTTTTTATCTCATACAGTACGACTTCCAACCGGTCAGTTTTGTGTTGAGTTGCCGTTACGTGATTCTCCTGACAAACTAGGAGATACGTTTTACTTAGCCAAGAAAAGATTTTTAAATTTGGAAAGAAAATTTATACGAAATCCTGTATTAAAATCTGAATATACAAAATTTATTCGAGAATACGCCGAACTTGGCCATTTATCTGAAGCAGCCGTAGGTAAACCGGATCCGTGCTATTATCTATGTCATCACGCTGTGTTGAGAGAGCAGAGTGAGTCTACCTCGCTCCGAGTAGTGTTCGACGGTTCAGCCCCCTCCTCCACCGGTAAATCACTTAATGATATTTTAATGGTGGGTCCTAACGTGCAGGATTCTCTCTTCTCCATCTTGATAAGGGCAAGACAATACAAATATCTTCTGGCTGGTGACATCGAGAAGATGTACAGAATGGTACTCGTAAATGAAAAGGATCGTGACTTGCAACTTATCTTATGGAGAGAAGACGAGTCCCAACCCATCAGGACGTTGCGACTGAATACTCTTACTTACGGAACCGCAAGTGCGAGCTATCTCAGCACACGTTGCTTGTCGCAACTCGGGGAGGAGCAGGACGACGAGCTCATCAAGACCATAATTCAAAAGGACTTTTACGTAGACGACTTAATTACCGGGTCTAACAGTGAAGATGAGCTACGTCACATTCAAAAATCGGTCTCAGAAGCATTAAGCGCTGGGTGTTTCAACCTAAGAAAATACAAAAGTAACTTACCGTCATTATTTCAAAACTCAAATATAAACACTCAAGAAAACTTGAAAATCAGTGAGTCCTCGAGCACTCTCGGAATGGGGTGGAGTCCTTCTACAGATAATCTGCATTTTCCTGTAAAATATCCAAATTCATGCCAAAAAATCACCAAAAGGTTTATCATGTCCAATTCATTCAAAATTTTCGATCCTTTGGGTCTTTTGAGCCCATGCATTATTCAACCAAAGATGATGCTACAAAGGTTGTGGCAACAGGAACTTGATTGGGATCAGCCTGTTTCCCAAGAAATCGTAGAAGAATGGGAGAAGTTTACAAAAAACTTACCATTTATTGAAGACTTCCAGGTCTCGAGAGGAGTCATCTGTGACTCTCCAAAGTTTGTAGAAATACATTCATTTAGTGATGCCTCCCAGGTAGCTTACGGTGCATGCATCTATGTACGCTCAGTGGATGCTAATGACAAAGTTACTGTTAATTTGCTGTGTAGCAAGTCGAAGGTGACCCCCATAAAGCCCACCACAATGCCCAGGTTAGAGCTTTGTGCTGGACTCCTGGCTGCTCGATTGTGTAAAGCTGTCAGTACGTCGCTCAGATACAAACCAGATCGCATCGTCCATTGGTGCGACTCGACAATAGTGTTAGGCTGGCTCAAAAACGACTACACAAAGTTAAAAACGTTCGTCGCGAATAGAGTAGGGGAGATTCTCGAAATAACAGAACCAGCATCTTGGCGTTACGTACCCACAGCAGATAATCCGGCAGATTACATCTCTAGGGGTGTTGATGCTAGTAAACTAGTAACATTGAAGTGCTGGTGGTCAGGTCCAAATTTTTTACTTGAAGAAGAACATAAATGGCCTGTTCTCAAAATAACCACCAGTGATCTGCCCGAAATAAAATCAAATGTCTGTTGTATCGCTGAACCAGTAATTGATTTTAATAAATTCTCTCAGCTAAACAAACTTAAAAAATCTTTCGCTTATGTGAAACGCTTCATTTTCAATTTGAAAAATCCTAAATGTAAACGGGTAGGAAAACTGACTTTAGACGAATTAAATGAATCATTTCACTCCCTTTGCATAATGGCTCAACGGCAATCATTCACCAAAGAATATAATACACTTCTTGAAAACCAATCACTGAGTTCTAAATGCAAAATACTGCCATTATCTCCATTTCTGGAACGAAAATTGATCAGAGTCGGTGGCCGAATCAGTGCAGCGGATTGCACTTACGAAAAGAAGCATCCAATTCTTCTACATTCGTCTCACCATCTAACAAAACTTATCTTTCAGCACGAGCATATAAAAAACATGCATGCTGGTCCGCAACTATTGTTGGCATCTGTTAGGGAAACAGTTTGGCCTGTAAAAGGAAGGCACCTGGCTAGGAGCACTGCCAACAAATGTGTTCGTTGCAAACATGCTCGTGGTAAAACATTATGTCCAAAGATGGGTAGCCTCCCGTCTCAGCGTGTAAATCCTGACTATCCATTCACGTCAGTTGGCTTAGATTTTGCCGGACCGTTCAATATTTTAAATAGAAAAGGTCGAGGTAGTAAACTCATAAAGTGCTATCTCTGTCTATTTGTGTGCTTGCGCTATAAATGCATACACCTCGAAGCAGTCACAGACCTTTCAAAAGATGCCTTTATTATGACACTGAGACGCTTTATCTCGCGAAGAGGAAAACCAGCGGAAATTTTCTGTGACAATGGTCGCAATTTTGTCGCAGCCGCGAAAGAGATAAACCAGTTTCTCAAATCCAATGTCGAATCTCTCTCTGATTTTGCAGATAATGAGCAAATCAAGTTTTTATTTACGCCATGTTACGCTCCTCACTTCGGCGGAATATGGGAATCGGGTGTAAAATCAGCGAAACATCATATAAAACGCGTTATGGGAAATAGCCATTTAACTTTGGAAGAAATTTCCACTTTATTTGCCCAAGTAGAGGCAATTCTCAATAGTCGCCCCTTGTACCCATTATCCTCGTCTCCCAACGACCTCCTCTCGCTCACTCCAGGGCACTTCCTCATTGGAAGACCGCTGACTGCACTGCCATCGCCACCACTGGAGGGACGCCAAGAACATAGCCTGCAGCGATACCAACGTCTGGAAAAAATCACCCAACACTTCTGGCAACGCTGGCAAAAGGAATATATATCGGAGCTGCAGCAAAGAACGAAGTGGAAGACAAACACAGCTAAACTCAATATTGGGGACTTGGTGATAATACATGAAGAGCACGTTCCCCCTTTGAGCTGGCGCCTCGGTCGAGTTATCCGTTTATTCCCGGGCCCAGATGGAATTTCAAGAGTAGCTGACATCAATACGACAAGAGGATGCGTGCGACGGCCCCTTGTTCGCCTGTGCCCTCTACCTACTGCAGACGACTTCAATTGTTGAAAGATCCAGTCTTTCAACGAGGTGGGAAGATGTTCCGGCCCACAAGGACCCTGTCATCCAGCTTCGCCATGCGCTACGATCTGCGAAATATTGCCTTCAAAATCCATCAGGCGCCGTTAACTATTTCAATAATAATCTACTTGTCATACACACATTCATTCCGATCGCCTGTCATTGCACATCTCTTTTTTTTAATTAAATTCTATTACGTTGAATTTCGAGTTTCATTGAAGTTCCATTATGTCCGCTAAGACAGACAGTTATTTGCGACGTTGCCAACTCTTGGAGTAAACCCTCTTAACCCTTTGACTATGACTATGACGCAACCCTCTAACCCAAACCCATGCCGTCTCGTGATGAGAGGAGGCCTGTGCCCAGCAGTGGGACTTAAATAGACTGTTATGTTAGTGGTGGTGTGGTGGTGGCGGATGCCTCAGCCGTCAAAGCTTACATCGTCTTAGTAAGTACATTTAATGCAAGTGGGAAAAGTTTTTCATTTTATCACGAGTCCGTAGTCCTTGCTAGCTCAAGAAAAGCGGATTGGAGGTGAGTGAAAATAACAATTGAAGACGGTACAAATACAAATACAAATTCGTTTATTCTCCATAATAATATGAAACATGCATTATTTATTAGCTTTAACAAATCACACAGGTACTCTGTAGTTTAACAGATATATATCTGGCATTTCTTATGGAAATAGGATATCAAATGTTTATTTCTTTATTTAATTCTATCATCATTATTTCTACTTTTCTGTCAATGTACGTACACACTGATGGCCGATGGGGCCAGAAAGTCCTGAAGTGGCGTCCGCGAACCGGTAGACGAGCTGTCGGTAGGCCTCCAATAAGATGGAGTGACGACCTTGTAAAGGTCGCGGGAACGCGGTAGATGCGAGTGGCACAGGACCGGTTTGAGTGGCGCGCCTTGGGGGAGGCCTATGTCCAGCAGTGGACGTCTATCGGCTGAAATGATGATGATGATGATGACGTACACACTGGTTCAGAGCCAATTATAATGAAGCACATTTATAGATAAAGAATGATTTCATTTTCATCCTCAAAATGTAACCAAGTACAGCATCTTGCATCGTTGCAGCCGAGTCAACGGCCGAGCATGCGCGATTCACCGGTTTGCACACGGACTGCGAACAAATTTCGATCTTAACATGTACATCACGACCCGACTAACATGGCGCGCGGCGGGGCTCCTACACCTTTGGCTTCGAGTCTATAATTCCTTGATTCTCTCGCCATGTTAGTCGGCAAGTGTTAGAGCCGTTTAGATCGCTTTGGTATGAAGGGGTGGGTTTAACGGCAGTCGCCGGCTGGCCGTCGGGGCGAGCGCACGCGGGCGCCATCTATCGTGTTCGGCGAAAAGTTTGCAACTTTACGCGACTGTGTTGTTTCAGTGTTGTGTCACGGATTGAGCGGTTATTTTTTAGCATTTTGGTAAGTTTTGAGATTATTATTTTATCAAAATTATTAGAAAAGATTCTTCGTCGTTAGAGATATTGGTTTAGATTTTAAACTGATTTTCGAAAGCACATTTGAATTGTTTTCTTTAAAAAGTATAGTAGGTATATTAAAATATTCAATTTCAATACAGATAATTTTAAGAAATTAATAAGTTATATTAAAAATATAGTAATTAATAATTTTTAAGCTCTCAGATAACCTAAATAGCCGATATCTTTATTAAAATATATTTACATTTATTAAATTTAACCGTCCGACTACAGGAACTTGTACCATATATTTTTCATCGTGATTATTATTTTATATTTTTGTTTATAGAAAATAAGTTAAAAATTAATTACAATATATAACTGGTCGGTATTTTCATTTAGATCCCGGTGCAAAGACTAAAAGGTTAAAAATAATATGTTAAAGGGATATTAAATAAAAACCACAGATATAAAACATACTTGTAACATGAGAAATTGAACTAGCTGCAACGTAAAAATACCTCCAATTTTAAAAAGATTTAAGAAACGCTGAAGTTTCTTCCTTAAATCAGAATTACGACAAGTATCAAATTAAAAAAAATACAGACGTAAAGCCGGAATGAAGAAAGTCATAATCAGAATTTTATTAACATGAGAAATCCATTCCAATTATCAATAAAATGGGTATAATGAATGTGACACTTAATCATTATTAGTATTATTACATCGTACCTTAAATATTCATTGAATTAACCCATTCGGTCATCTCCTTTGCTACGTTATTAGACTGAAGCAGTCATTACCAGTGCTACGATTCGTAGAGCAGAGCCCTATTAAGCGCTACGCCGTCGCGCCTTCTACGAAAATGCTACGACACGGTAATAGTTTTAAGATAACCGGGATTTGTCTCATTTTGTACTGTTGGATTTATTTTATTTCAGATAATCATGAAAACACACTTCAGGAAATCGATTTATATTTAAGTAACTCTAATAAAATCAATTAAACAATAAGACCAATGAAAAGTTGCTATTAAAAATCTTCAAATGAACATGAAAAAAAAAACGTATGCCTAAACGGATTCACATAGCCGTCGCTCATGAACACTAAATTAAAAAGTTCGTAAAAGAAAAATAATGAGATAATTTTACATTCATTTGCTCGTTTTTAAAATATAGTAATAAAAATTTCCAAAAAAAGGAAGAGATTCATCAAAGGTCATTTAGTGAAAACATTCAATGCATGGTTTTTTCCTTATTTTTGGAGGAATCAATAATGCGCCAAATGCATCAATAAACCTGTTATTGAAGTTATTTTATAACTGGCATAGAATTGTCGAGAGATCGGCAAATTTTGACGTTGATAAAAAAAATATCTCAAAAATGCAATGAAATATTGATATTATTTTCAGTTTTAGGCGCGGCTAGACAATTGGTCTATAATGAAATTTCATACAAACGTTACAGGCCTAGGCCATCAATTAACTTAATTTCCATTTGATATATTTGTGACACAACATTTTGCATCAAGCATTACTTTACTCTACATACAAATACAGTACGAATGTACAAAGAATTGAATGGCTCATTGTGTCCAACACAGATTGCCATGTTGAAGAAAGGAAAAAAAAAAAGAAAAAAAAATACTTTACTGTATGGTTCGCTATGACATTCTGCCAATACAGCTATTCAAAAAACAGGTACCATATTTGCTACATAGGTATCGCAGTTTTATTTATGCAAAAAATACGAAATATTATTATTATATATAAAATATTATTTATTTATTTCATTGCATGTTTGAGAAAAGCACTATACTACATTGGCGGGGAACGGAAGTTGTCGGCCTCGTAACTATCCGTATATAATACTCGGCCTGCAACATCCTCCTTCCCGGCCTCTGTAGTAATGTACTATTTTTGTAATTAAGTTTGTAGCAATGTAATCATATTTTTTTATGTCGATTGTATAGGCTACTGAGCGCACAGCCCACCTGATGGTACGTGGTCACTGCGGCCTTAAAAAAAAGTAATGATGACTACCTCCCATCAAGTAGCTTGTCTGTTCGTTTGCCCCCTTAGGTACAGTATAAAAAAAGAAATTTATATGTTACACAATGAAACAAAGTGTTAGTTAATAGTTTGTTTCTTTCATTCATCCAGTAAATTAACGAATAAAAACGGTTTATTCGTTACAGTGGCCTTCCATGTTCCACCCACCTTATTAAAAATTATAATAGCTTATAATCAATTCCGGAATCAAATGTCTGAGATATGTAATATCCTCCCAAACACATTTATAGGAATAATCATTGAATTTATAATATGTTTTTATTGAATCACGGTACAAGGGTGAGTATCGTGAGAGTTTCAAGTGGTTTCAACCAGCGTTATTATTCTCAACAATAATACTGAGAATTGACCCATATATTGAGAAGAAGTAAAAGTAACTAGGTGATAATTAGATATATAAGTTTTATTCGGTCCGTTAAATAATTTAAGTAGCTATACTTTCAGATAAACAAATATATTTATATACAAGTTTTTTATATTCCATGTCATCTGCTCTAACTTTTAACAATACTGTTGAAACTCTTTGTGGATAATGTCGCTGGATTCATACTTATTATTTTCTTCTTTAATGTTAGTTTATTTGTAATCCCTGTCTCTCACTGTTTATTATCCCAAATAAAGTGAAAAAAAAGAAAAAAGGAGGAAAAAATAACTTCTAGTAAACTGAACTGAAATAAATATAAATAACTAGCTTCTGCCCGCGACTTCGCCCGCGTGGAATTCGGTTATCGCGCACCCGCGGGAACTATGCGCTTTTCCGGGATAAAAGGTAACCTATGTCCTTTCCCGGGACTCCATTTATAATATTAATATGGATAATATGGATTTCTTCCGAACATTCAAACGCCTGCAGAAATTGGAATAGCAAACATTATAATACACGTAATTGCTACTACTGCCTAAGTGCATAACTTATCGTGGTATCCCGGATTTCATCCCGTTAAGGGTAGAAATCCAGAATAAAAACTATCCTATGTCCTTCCTCGGGCCTCTAACTATATCTATACCAAAATTAAAGTCAATCGGTCAAGCCGTTTTAGCGTGAAGAGGTAACAGACAGACAGACAGACAGACAGAGTTACTTTCGCATTTATAATATTAGTATGGATTATGCCCTGTGACCGCGACTTTGTTCGCACTTAATGATACCTAGCTTATATAATTTTTATATTTTTCCCTGATGGTTCAAAAACTGTTAAATTGCAGCCCTTGAAGAATTTCTATTTTAGGGGCATTCTATAGGTATCTTCTAACTATATTTATAAAAGTGAATTGCCATGCCATAATCTGACTAGAACTCGAGAACTGCCGGACTAATTTGGCTGACTCTTTATTATTTTATTCTCTTTGATTCAGCGAAGGTTTGTAAGAAAAAACACAATGGGGAGGAATCTAAAGGAAAAGCCAAAGGAAAGAAAATTAGCTTTGAATGGGAATTTTTCATAGTAAACGAGTTCACCGGGTAAACTAGTAAATAATAAAATCCATGATGAGATCTCAAATAAATGGCGTTCAGGAGTTCACATCTCAGATCTCTCACGCATTTGAATACCAACCAAATACGTATAGAGATCCTCTACTATCTACGAGTAAAGTCCCGCGCCTTCACATTTCAAAACGCTTCAATTTTTTCATTATTATTTAAAAAGCACCACCAACACTCTCAACGCATAGTTGATGGCTGTCTCAGCTCGCACACATGTGTTGAGAGTGTTGGTGGTGTTTTTTAAATACATTGAAGCGTTTTGAAATGTGAAGGCGCGGGACTTTAGATAGTAGAAGATCTCTAACTCATAGGTAGATTATGCGTCGTTTGCTCCAATCAATATCGTCGCGCCACAATCTCGGCGAGGATCAATCACATGTGTACGGCATTCAATCAGATCAGCGGATTTGCAAATATATTTAGAATAATTGTTTAGCGTACCTACTCCATTCAGCGTTTTAGGTAATGAGATTTAGAAATTCCTTAGAAGATTAAGTTCGCTTCACATGATAATATTCTAGCTTCTGCCCGCGAATTCGGTTATCGCGTTCCCGCGGGTCTCCAAATATCTCCATACCAAATTTCATCAAAATCGGTCCAGCGGTTGAAGCGTGAAGAGGTAACAGACAGACAGAGTTACTTTCGCATTAATATTAATGAGGATATACATTATAGGTTGTTTACTTTGGAAATTTTAAATAAACTATCAAGTCGAGGGAACTATTATAAACGATACTGAACACAAAAAAAAAAACGTTTTTCAGACAAATTCTCTGTTTGTATGTACCTACGAGTATGTATGTCCGCGTTTATTATTAGTATAGATAATCGCTAATTCACTACCTCTAGATATTAGACAAGCTCAAACCAAGCTCTCCTTCAAGCGAATGCTGCGTAAGCATTTGTTTGAGAAGGTCGCGTAGATTTTGGAATCCTTCATATTTTCTTTGCTTGGTGTGGCTGGTTTATGTAGGTATGTATAGTTTATGTATGTTTATCTTTTATATATTTTTTATGTATGTTTTTGTAAATTTATCCGCTGTTGAAATTATTTGTTATCTTCCTAGTATTTCTGTAGTTTCTTTCTGATTTCTGATCTTATTGATGCACTGGTAGAGAATGCCTTTAGGCATTATGTCCGCTAATTGTATACATTTTGTATGTGCAACGAAGTTTAAGTAAATAAATAAATAATCTCGCCATGTCACTTCCGGACAGCTGCAGCCGTCAGCAACCAATATGTAACTGCACCTGATCGCATTTCTTGTTTCGTCCCCTATATACGTACGTTACATAGGTACATTATTATAATTAACCTCCTTCGCTAAATCGCGAACAAACTCAATCTAATCCAAACAATGGCAAATGAGCATTTCAGTTCCAGACAGCACAATAAGCTTTTGTCTCCCCCCACAACACATTCATAAATTCACTTTGAAACTAATTCAGTAAGTTTCATACTATTAATCCCGTACCGTCAACAAATAAGACGCCTATTGTGTGCCAACCCTGCCGTGTGTTTGACACGCATAGAACTTGTTTAAACGTTGCAAATTGAACTCTATACTTGGATTTACAAGGCTGTGTTTGTAGTGGATTTTGAAGGATACTGCGCGCCGGTTAGGGATGTTCGTTTTATTTTGTTTGTAAAAGGAAACCTAGGAGCTGCGTTTTTTTTTAATTTTACTTAGTTCTTCTCAACGACATCACATAGTAAGTAGGTATTCTTATCCTTTTCTCTTTATACTGTACAAATCGGCATTTTTTTTTTTCATTTTTGTAAAAAAAAGACGTTTAAAAATATCTCAAATATTTATTTTTGTTGCTTGAATTGTTTCATTTTTATTTCGTTTTAATTACAGAGATTGTTAGTTTTACAAATAGAAAATGTTTTTACTGTGTCAAAAATAAGCATCTCTAAGAAATCGATGTCTATTATTTTGAATAACAATTTACACATAACAATTATAGTGCGACTAATTCAGACGTGTGTGCTAATGACTTAATGTCTATCATCATGCTGGCTATATACTATGTTGTAGTTATGAGACAGCGCTGATGACGTGACGACGCTGATTTACTTGTATACTGCGTCTCTAGAGACTCGTGTAGCATCGGAAGCAAATTATGAGTGATACATGACCGCTTAATAATACCTTCTCGCTTGATTCACAAAGATTTATCTATAATTATGCTGTAAGATGCCATTAGATAGTTAATTTTAAAGTTTGTTTATGGAATTGTAACTGATTTTAATCAATTAAATTCTGAAAACGAAAAAAATATTGCAGTGCGTTACTTGGAGAGTAAGAAACAATATATTTTTTGACACACCTGTCTGAACGTATTATATTATTATATTACATAATATAATACAATATTTTATGAGATTGACATTAAATCATATTTCTAATTTATGTTAATCTAACTTTAAAGTACGTACCTACCGGTATGAAAAGTAGGTAACCGCGTATGGTTGACAATGACTTGTTTTGTCCATTTTGGAACCTATATTTTCATCAAGAATAAGAATAAGAATCATTTATTTGCCAGAACATTTACACAAGGTGATATTTCGCGTGTATAGGTTCAATGTTCTGTCGAAGAAGCGACATGCAAACTTTTATACATTTACAAAAAAATATTACTTCTTATATAATCAATAAAGCCCCTTACCTTACACCTTGACCTTTACATTATAAAAACAGTTATTTTCTAGAAATTCACTCAGAGCCGTAATAAATTCTGTGCCATTTAATTGCCTGATTTCATTTGGTAGCGAATTATACACTAGGCAGTTATATCGGTCCATAATAATAATATATTTTCTGTTACATTGTGTGTGTGTATCAGTAGATTTTTTTGACGTTATGTAATCGACAGTGTTACGTAAGTTTAGGTACGACTTTCTCGTTAGTATCTCACACAATGTTTTTGGAGACCAAAATGTATCTGTTTACTACACTTTATGTCCCTCATCCTGTTTGATGGCATTAATGACAACGTTCATAAGTGTCAAGTTCGCTAAGCCGGGCTCATTCTATCCAAATGGTGCGTGGCGGTTCCGACGTCACTCCGTCTGACATTAGGGCTCTGCAGAAATGTCAAAATAAGCTCTATTTACTGCGGTTGCTTGTGATATTTAAAAGCATTAAAAGAACTTGCTAGTGGTCATTTTTCCATACAAACGTTCTCCACATTTTGCTCCCTGGATTTTGAGCGTAGATCAATGATATTTGAAAATATCTTTTGATTTAAGTGATATTTTTGTTTTCAATAGAACTATGTGACTCCAATAAATAGTGCTGAAAACGGCCCAGTTGAATAGGCCGCAAAGAAATGCTTGGTATAAAAAATACCACAACAAAAAACTCAAAAATCAAAACAGACACAGGTAACTTCTTTCTCATCCAGTTCCCAAATATTATGATTGGTTTAATTTTGGAGGAGGAAAATGACGAACCTAAACCTCTTTCGATTTCGATTTCTGAGTTTATTATGTCGGATTTTTCGACGGAGCTGCAGTTGCTGCATACTAATGTCTGTAGGGGACATTATAAATAATCATGTTATATTCAGCTGATTTAAAGGTAAAGTATAGAAAAGAAATCAGCTGTATAAACTATATTATAGTCTTGGATACAATAATTTAGTCTCGACATTTTACAGGCCATCTGTAATTAAATTCAGCCATTTTGTTTTTTTTCAATTTTGATATAGGTACCCAGTATCACTCTCACAATTAAAAAGAATCTAACGACACCTCTCAAGCTAAAATCCATCCAGCCATTGAGGCTCCAAAGAGGTACACAACGTTCCAAAGTACATACATACAGTACACACACTCGAAAAACATAAACCTCCTTCTGGCGCAGACGGGTAAAAAGGCCATATAATTACGGGTATTGTCAATGATATGACAACCCCCATACCCATAGAAAAAAACCCATAGAAAATAATGTACAGTATATACCTTATTTACGTATAATTTGAAACGATCTCAAAACCCGCAGCAATCAGCAAATCACAATCCAATCGCGACTCCCCAACTTGCAACTTTTGTAAATAAAGTCGAATTATCAACACTTGTAACAATACCGGAACGTTCACGGGGTTACAATGGAATAAACTACCCGCGCGGGGTCGGCCCTTCGTTTCAATCGCGCCGGGCCCTGGGGAACGCCAGAAAGGCACCAATTGTATTGTGCAGCGTGGGCCCGCCGCAAGGCTTGAGAGACGGCGGTAAAAAAATTTTTAAACTTGCATGGTGTCCGAAAGCTAAGCATGACTATGTGTCTTTCTACGCAAATGATTCTCAGAAGGCAGTCTTCAGAAGCAGCATATTACCTAAAACCAATGAGTTCATGGTATCCGCAAAGATTATTAAGGTCGTTCCTATACCCAGCTCAGCCGTCACTGTCACTCGTGCAACGAGTGAAAGAGAAAGCTTTACGTACAGAACGCCCGATTTTTTCGCACAAACTTGATTTATAACAAAAAACAGGTCCAAAATTTCAAAATTTCATTGACCTCTCATTTTATTTTATTGTTCGTAAGTAGTAATTCTATTCGTACAAATTTCAAATTCAAGACCTGACAAATTAAAATGGTTGCCCTTCCAAAAGCTAACAAAAATTATTATTGTTAAAGCTGTGTTTGAAAAATATGTTTGTATCCGCATTGAGACCGCGTACCGACTCAATCCCTTCGTGATCAATAGAAGCATAAGTATGCCAGCAGTAAAATGGTGGCAACCGAAAACCGCTCCCGCTGGCTCCTGTGCCATACGCCCCGCGACCACATAGGGTGTGATTTGCGAAGGTTCTCTCACGTCGCGTGATTCTGTGCCGCCATTCGCAAAGAACTGTTTTACACCACGCACGTGACGCGAATGCGTTGCAAGAACTCAATATGGCTTAAAAAACCGACAAATCATGCTAGAGGTTGCGATGTCATCAATTGTATTTTCCACAATTGTATAAAGAATAAAGAGGCTGAAATGCGAATGCTGAGATGGATGTGTGGTGTTACTAGAATGGATAAGATTAGAAATGAGTATATAAGGGGAAGTTTGAAAGTAGCACCAATAACAGAAAAGATGAGGCGTAAAAGGTTCATATGGTTTGGGCATGTGATGAGGAGGGATGAAAGTCATATTTCTAGAAGAGTATTAGGTACGGATGTGGATGGATATAGAGATGGATTGCGTGAAGGATGATATGTGTATGAAAGACGTTAATAAAGAGATGACTGCTAATAGGAGCGAATGGAACAAGAAAACATGTTGTGCCGACCCCACATAGCGTGGGAAAAGGGCAGGCAAATGATGATGATGTATAAAGAATAAAGACGAAATCCCACAGCGGCGCACAGCCAAAGTTTTCAAATGTTTTGAATAACATACTTACCTCACGGTTTTTGAGTTCGTATAAGATAAAACAGAGTGCGGGAGCAAAGCATGAACAAAACCATTATTTAACTAAATTCCGAAATAACGAGGACAATTGCCTGTCACTGCTATACAAACTAGGGAGTAGAGGCACTTTAAATTAAGCAAAGAGTTATTAAATAGTATAAAATTAACAAAGACGTGGAAAGCGAGAAGGAGGAACTTTCTTTAGGTATAATAGTAGGTACAAGTGATAGGATTTGGCGACTGCATTTAAAACCATCTGCTGCGGTTTTGTTATAATTGTATGATTTAAAAATAGTACCTACCTGGGCGACCGAGCTTTTCTCGGGTGAAAATAGCTAAAACCAAGTTTTCCCAGATGTGATAACTAGCAAGATCAATTGGTCCAAATTTCGTCCAAATCGTTAAAGCCGTTTCTGGGTTAGCTTGTATAAATAAAGAAATGTACAAGATTAGCGCGTTTTTTTTTAATTCTTTATTGGAAAAAAAGGCTTTTGTCGCTGAGCGACAATGTCAGCCCTGTGGAGTTACATTTTGCTTATTGTCTAATCTTAACTAATTACAAAATCATATGATATAATTTAATAGCTAATTTAAGAATAAGAATAAGAATAAGAATAAGAAATAATTATTTAGATGTAGGATCGGACAATATGATATTACATACGCCTATATCTCTAAAATGTACACCAAATTCTAATTCTAACATTCTGCGTTCTGCCCCGATCCGGGCACACTCCACTAAAGCGTGGTAGGCATCCTCTCTCGAATTACAGGTTGTACAATTGGGAGATTATACTACTTTCATAAGATGCCCGAACGCATTCAATGGAATGTGTCCAGATCGCAGCCGCATACTTGTGACCAGAATCTGTCTATTCAGCGATTCCCCGCTAAACCATGGGACTTTTGGTGGCTATTGTACCACACGCCCTTCTCCTTGGATCGCTTGTCAAAGTGCTCTTTCCAAATTTTGTGAACTTTTGTTTACACATCCCTGAGTAAATCTGTATAGAATGGTAAACTGTCTACCTGTATCCCTTCCTCTGTCCCTGCTTTAGATAGTTTGTCAGCCACTTCATTGCCTACCAGGTTTACGTGTGATAGGACCCACTGAAATTTAATGATTTTGTCATCATTTCTTAGTTGTAAACAGGTTTTCAAGATATGGTAAGCTATCGGGAGACCTCGGTTTCCCGAGGTACACCGAGCTAAATGTTGCAGAGCGCTCTTAGAGTCACTCAGCACAATAAAATTAGTTGCACTACATGATTGTAAATAGGCTAGGCTTTCAGATATAGCGTGTAATTCTGCGCCCATTATGGATGTCTTGTTATTTAACTTGAAACCTATTGTAATATGTATAAAGTATAAGAATAGATACATATATCACTATCAACGCGTAATTTTAATTTTAAGTATTTGTCTATTTAATTTTTCCATTATTTGTGTCGTGCCGTTGTCAAATCATTTGACACAATTTCATGGGATAACCTTTTCATAGAAAAAAAAAATGATTCGTGACAAACACAAAAAACAAATACCTAAGTGTTTGTAATAAGTATATAAAATTTGCTCAAAATCGTATCTCAGTCGGTCCAGCAGTTTAAGTGTGAATAGGTCAGAGAGATAACACACAGAGTTACTTTTGCAATGATATGTAACATTCAATCTTTTTACGCTCCTCCTTACATAAGTGAGACGCAGTACAGCTTGTTCCTTGATATGATAGGTAATTATTTCGCTTGTCTTAAAATAGAACTCCATTAAAATATAAAATAAATAGGTACGTTTCCGCGGGTAAGGACTTTGACATTGGGTCGGCTATTACAGCATGCAGCATCGTAAATGTAAAAATTTTCGTTCCATATTACATTCATCTAAACTCGCTCAAGCGTTTTAACCTTACAAAAGAGTGAGGCGTGTAAAAAGGCAACATTCTCAGTAATAAAATTTAAAGGGAAATTCGAGGCAATTTTAATAGGCTCCCCTATTACTACTTATGACTTGCGCTAACTTCGGGAAATTCACACTTCAGTGAAGACAACTTCTAATTAAACAATGCAGTTGAAACTCGACTCTATCACCACAGCTACAGTCGCATTTTAGTTCATATCCACACCGTCGGTGAAAATTCTGATTTATAGTTAGCGAACTATCTTCTTCGTTTGTTTTAAGCCAATTGTAACTTTGGATTTTATGATATTAGAGTTATGAGCCTTTATTTCATGAGTTGGAATGTCGTAAAATTGTGGCGAATGAATTTAAGAGCTACACGTTGGGAATACGGTTGGGGATTGAATGCAGTTTCAGTTTTATAATACAAGTTGTATTTTATTATGCTTGGTTATGAACTTATTTATAGATTATTGGAATCACCCTAATATAAAGAGTCTACGTTTGGCCTCGTTGGACTATTTTAGGCAGGCGTTTTGTAATTAAATGGTAAAGAGTTATCTGCAGTTACGTAGTTTGTCCGCAGTTATAACTAAGAATGAAGAAGCCTTCACAATCTTTCCATTTCATCCACCGAAACGCCATTGATAGAAAATTCAAAATGAAAATGAACTCAATATTTTATTTTAAAACTTGATGACTAGCTGGTTCCTAAATGAAAATTTGAAAGTGGCATTGTGTTGATTCTATAATTTTATGATTGACTAGCTTCTGTCCGCGAGTTCGTCCGCGTGGAAATGCGAGAACTACGCGATTTTCCGGGATAAAAAGTAGCCTATATGTTGACCAGTGTTATAAACTAACTCCCAAATACCAAATTTTGTTACAATTCGTCCAGTAATTTTCGAGTTCAATCTGGACATAAGTACATTTTTTTTTCTGAAAATCGTTATTTTGTGTTCTTTATAATTCAATAGTACCCTCGACTTGATAGTTTCTTTTAATTTACAAGTTTCAGACGCGACTTCTTCTACAGACTTATTATAAGTAATGATTTTATGATCCATACTAATATTATAAATGCGAAAGTAACTTTGTCTGTCTGTCTGTCCGTTACCTCTTCACGCTTCAACCGCTGGACCGATTTGGATGAAATTTGGCATGGAGATAGTTGTGATCCCAGGAGACATAGGCTACTTTTTTATCCCGGAAAAACGCATAGTTTTCGCGGGAACGCGATAACCAAATTCCATGCGGTCGAAGGCGCGGGCAGAAGCTAGTTGATTTATATTAAGACGGTCGGTCTTCACCAATAATATACATTTATAGAGCGTGCTACATTTTAAGGCTCTGTTCCTCTAAAAAGTGTGAAAATCTTGCACTCGCTATTAAACATACAGTGCACAAATGCAAGGAGTCACAAATGTACGCGTACGTATACAAATTTCGACTTACCCAAACTTCTGATCGTATTAAAGGCAGCTCCAACGTATTAGCCCTGATAAGGCTTGATTAAACGCCGCATAACCCTTTCACCTATGTAGCAACTTCAGCCTTATGGGGAGAAATCGTTTTTAGATGACAACATGATGTAACCACGTAGCCATGTTGAACTTGATGAGATAGATATAAAAAGGTAATGTTTTGTAAATCTGATGACATACTGAATAGAGATAAGATAAAATATTACAGAAAAAAGTGCCAAAAAATATGTCAATGGCTAAAAAAATTCAATACCTAATGAAATTAAAGTAGTAGCGAATTACAACGACGCATAAATATATCATGCTTATTTAAAATGTAATATTCTGTCAACTTAGAAAATTAAACTAGTGGAAGGAAAATAATTAGTCTCGAAAATGATGCATCAGTCAGAAAGCCGAAAACAAAAAACAAATGTAACAAAATATGCAGGTGCAGAATTTCGATTAACGATGATAATAATTATGAAAATTTGAACTGCTACTTCGTTGGTGGATTTGTACTGAGGTCAAGAAGAGAAAGTCAGGAATTACCATTAACGAAAAAGTTATGTAATTAGAAAAACACTTACATACAGGCATGAATATTTTATGATTCAGTACCTAACAGTTCTTTGAGCCCCTCAATCAAAAAGAATAATGCAAGTAGGTACTTACTACAACATTTAAAACCGTCGACGGTCAAACTGTTGTAAGTAGAAACCTTAAAAAAACTCCCCCATTTAAAACAGGGGTTGAATGAGAATCTAATAAAACGATTGTAAGGAGCCGCGGCGAAATTAAATATCGCCGAGACAATTCACAAGAATAAGTCCCTTTTGCCGGGAAAAATCCACCGCCATTTTAATTCCGCGCAGCGGCGTTGAATTGAACAATTATTTTTATTTGCCATGTTCTACAGGCGGTTTTTGTAAAACAAGTTATTGCGGCGAATATTTTTGCGGTTTCGTTACTTGTTAATAGTTTTATGGCTTTGCGTAATGTGTGAAATATGTAATGTAGTTTATTACTTGGCACAGAGGCATTTCATCTTAGGCGTCAGGGTAAGCAACGCATTCGAGATCTTTATGGGGGATCATAAGATTTCGATTTCCATGGGCCGCAGTGACCATTAACCATCAGGTGGGCTGTACGCTTGTTTGACTATACCATCGCATAAAAAAGTGGGACTATAATTGGCTAAAAAAAAACTTTCATTTCCAGTTTGCTTTGAAGTTTGATTATCGAGTGAGGTTTTCGTGATACGAATACATTTCTAAAAAATAAACCATTTTGAATGCGAAATGACATCGTGTAAAAATTCTATTAAAGATATAAGCCAACATAGTCAGTTAAATACGAGTTAATAACTATAAAGTCACAGTTCAATGTTCAAAGTGAATCATTTCATCAAATTAATGGTCGTGAGCAATTAGTTGATTTAGCAATCAAATGAATTGCAGAATGTCATTACAACCTCCTTTTGAAAGTCACAACGAATTTTAGCAACTATTTTACTAAATCTAAGCTTGACGTGGTCTATTTGCATGTAAAAGTTTTATTTAAATCCGGCGCACGGAACGGCCATCGTAATCCGCCCATTATTTCCGCTTTCAACAATTACGCGGGGCTACAAAATAAAGACGTTTCGAGAGCAATATTCAAGGGGAAGGAAGACGTATAAAAAATTATCATCACCTCATTCCGTCCCGCGCCTGAAAGAAAAAACTTGAGACGCGAGTAATTTTTTCACAAGCTTTACACATAGCGGCAATAAAAACCCTCCCCGACGGAGGCGCGCTATATTTCATTTTATGTCTCACTCGAACCTGCCCGTGACAGTCGGAACGAAAGTTTAAATACCAGATGAAAATAATGTGAATTACGTGGACCGAGTAACATGACGGCTCACTCCTCGTTTTTCCCCGAAAAAGAGTTACTACGCTTTGTCTTTCGGGCGTGTTTGATTAAGTTCCTTATCCTTGGGAAACAAATTACTTTGCGACGCACAAGGCTCAATTATTCTTGGTTTCCTTACAGCGTTTCGTCTTGCTAAGAGAGCGATGTTTCTTGTTTTGGCTGAAATAATAGCATGCAAGGAAAGAATATTATGTTACTACACTTTTCTTCAAACAGCTTTGTAACTTCACTTCTCATGTTCTTTGATAACTTATTAACCTACCCTACGCTTAAAAAACCAAGTCTTGATTTGGGTAAGGTGGTGGTTAGGTAGGTAGTAACGTACGTACTAAGGACCTTCGCTTATGTGATATGTGTCCTCTGTTACTAGTTTACTGTTAAAAACAGCCAGGCTCCGCTTGTGACAAGTAAAATTCAAAACCAAATTAATACAGGACATCCAAATTACATAACAAACCGGCAACCGTTAGCACTTAGCCGAACCAAGAGATAAAGTCCTAACCGTATCCCAAAATTAACAAACATTAATACACCAATAGGTATCAGCATCATAAGCCCCTAAAAAGTATATTTACCCTCAAAATCCTTCCGCAAAGAGCTCCATAATCACTTGGCGTAAAACTCCGTTTGCTGGTTTAATAAAATCGTTCTGAACAGTCACGCCGCTTATTGCCTTAAGGGTGTAACATTTTTATTTTAATCACATCTTCTCAATATTCAATATCTATCAGACGATAAATATTTCGAGGGTTTAATAGCAATTAAGTATATCATGACTCAATTAATTTGGTGCGTGGAATAAGCAAGCAAGTTTACAAGTGCTCGGGGAAAACGTCACTAGTTTCTATAGAACAATTGAGATACAAAGTGAATAAATAGGAACCTAAAGAATTCATGATGGACAGTAAGGTATCCCGAGACTTAATAGTGATCGCTAAACCACTTGCGTTGTGCACCATTTTTTTTTTTTATATCAATGGTATAAGCAACTAATAAAATAACGGTTTTGTAAGTTTCCCTTAAGGGCATGTTTGGCAACCGTCAGATAAAGCGAACACTACTAGAAGCATTCGAACGCTCGTCAGTCAGTGAGACAGTATTGTATGTAACATAATATTATGTTCAATGAAGAATTTTATGGTCATAATTACAAACTTGTTCAATGTTGTTGATAATGATAAAGATGGAGATAATCATAATGATACATACGTTGACAATTGCTTCTCTATAGATACCAGAAAACATCATTTGCTTTATGTATGTATAATCATACATACGGGTGATCCATTTCCTTCAAAAACATTATTGCAATATTAATATTGATGATAACATTGACAAAGAGGAAGGCTACTTAAATGGAATAGTGCATTATATGTTTTGTATTAGGTACAGGAAGCAGTCGTCGTTGAAACAAACAATGTGAAAAATATTCCTATTAGAAAATCATTCAAACATAACTACTTACTTCAGAAACCACGAAATTGTTAAATCAAAACTGCCCGGTGAACTATCGAACAAAGCTCCAGCTAGCCGGACAGAGCAACTTTCCGACGGAACCTCGAAGCTTCTCAAACTCTTGGCTCCCGATTTAGACTTACAATGGACGTCCCTAAAAGCTTTATATTGAGAAGTGCACGATATTTTTAAATTTATAGAGGTCGATTTTTAAATTGCTAATTTGTACCTACCTACTGGAAGAAAGATTTATTTTTAATATTTTTTGATACTGATTTAATATGGACTTATCGACTACTATCAGATTTCCGTGACTTCGTCCCACGTAGACTTGGAATTTGCGTACCCGATGAATAGTATCTATCACATAGATAGTTATAATTATATGTAGAAGTATTGAATAACTGGTCTGACCCGTTGAAACCCCGTTTCCGTGGATATATCGGGATAAAAAGTATCCTTTGTTATTCCCAGGTTCTCAAATGATCTCCATATCAAATTTCATTCAAATCGGTCCTGTCGTTTCGTCGTGAAGGAAGCACAAACAAACACACTTTCACATTTATAATATTAAAGTTAAGATTTGAGCTACAGTGGTCTGCTGAATGAATATAATAAAACTAAATCAACTTATTCTAAAAAGGTCTCGTAACTTAGACCACGACAATTTCAACATCATCATCATTTCAGCCGAAATACATCCACTGCTGGACATAAGTCTCCCCAAGGAGGGCAGAATTTGTCAACAGTTGCCACGCTTGGCAGGCGGGTTGGCAAACGCAGTTTTGAGGTGGCTGTTCTCGGAGGATGCTGCTGCCCAACCTCCGGTTTATCCCTTAGTCGCCTCTTAGGACATCCACGGGAAGAGAGGGGGTGGTGCAATTCTAAGCCGGCACATGGCTCATGAAATTTACTTGACAGATAATGCAAATCGTACTTTATTACTACCATTAATTTCTATAAAAGCCAATATTTAAAAACATCAATGGAATTTCTTTGAACTCTTTTTGCGCTAACGTGCACACTTGAACTAATTAAGTAGGTAGGTACTGTTAGCGACATTTCTTATCAAGAACCTTTGTTATTGTATAATCATAGATATAACTTTAAGAACATCCCTAGTTTAACCGTAAAGTCACAGCCCTAGTTTATGTATGGCAACTTTAGGACTGTCATAGAGCGCTCGGGCGCGTAAGAGAGAATCTTGGCTTGTCAATGGCGATCGATTGTATATTTGATTCTAGATTTGATATAAATATTGTAAATCCCGGTCATCAGTGTTTTTCGTGTAATATATCAGAAGCGGGATAGTAACATGTGCTCACATAAAGTCTGCCAATATACTTATGGGTGACATGGATTGCATTACGTGGACGACACTAAGTAAAATGGCTTCGCTATAGACGTCGGCATGTTTGTGATAAAAACACACGATTAGCACTGATTTCCGTAACTGAGAAAGACCAACAAACAAAACAAATCGCTCTAGAATATGTATTGATAGATATGGGTTGGTAAGTTGGAGAAAATTGGCTAAACATGAAAAAGCAAAATGTAAATATAGTATGGGAACGCCATGTTATGGTATGGATTGATGTGACACCATTTTGTATAAGGTTTTGGTCTTATGTTCTTGTTTTTGTGTATTTATACAAGTGCCTGGATAATAGCTACTCGGTTCCATGCTGTGTTCATATTGATAAGCTTTACTAAAGCAACCAACTAACGCCTAAAAGGAATTCATGATGCAAACTATAAGAATGGTGAGGTAAACCAATACAGCTTTTGTGTTAACATGCTTAGTGCATGTGGTGTGTTCAGTTTTAGTCTCATAAATATACCAAAATTTATTCGCTATGAGGAGAGGTTCGCAGGGTCCATGAAATGAATGATTAACTAAGACATCTTGTGGAAATACATAACTAGATTTTCATGGGTATTCAAGAAACAAGTAATGTATGAACAACATGAATTTGACAGTTTAATTTAAGTACTATTCATGAAAGTTACATAAGATATGTAGACAAAACTATTATGTTTGAGCGAACTTCATAAGTGTCATTATTTAACTTGTACATGGATATCTGTATTGATGATTTTAAAACAGTAAAATTAACCAATTAATGAGTTAGGTTTTCGTAGGTAAAGATGCAGATATCTCTAATAACTGAATTAGATACCACTTCAGGAACTACTCTGTTGTTTAGCGGAGAACACCAAAATTGGGAATATTCATATATTTATTTTACTTCAGCTTAATGCTTGGTTGCAGTCTAAAGTAACTATATTATTTAAAGATTTCAAAATATAGTTGTAAAAGATATAATAATTATAATAATAATAATAAAAAGTTAAGTTAGGTACAATTTAATTCAGTACAATTTTGTTCCTTACTTAAATGAATTTTACTATAGCTAGTCATATTAACATTTCAAACAGAAATAAGTGAATCATCTCTAAAGTAAAATTGAAATTGTTATTTTATGAAACAATAAGGTTTTGGGCTTGTTGGGAATGTTTCAAGGTGTTGAAACAGGTTAATTATTTTTCAGTAGTATAAAGTATAGAAAGACTGGACAAGTACTGGACCTTTTTTACAAGACACTACAATTAAATCGGTTGCACTGTGTAACTTGATACTACTGCTACTTCAGCCTATTAGCGCCCCACTGCTGGGCACAGGCCTCCTCCCATCGTGGGAGGGTTTGGGCTATAGTCCCCCTGCAGGCTTGATAAAACCTTGGTAAATTTATACAAATTTATATAAATATGAAGTAGTTTAAATTAAAAACTGAAATTAATAAATACTTAAATGAAAATAGAAGGGAGTTTTATAGTGGTATTTACAATTTAATTTAATTTGATGAAATGAGTTCTGTAGACTTTCAATAGAATTAATTAGATCTGCCAATGAAAACAAAAAAAAAAGCAGGAGTAGAAAAGACTTCATGGTTACCAATCCATATATTATGATGTGTGAAAATAGATAAATGTTTTAACACTATAGGTCATCTATAGGTGAATTTAGACAAAATAAAAAGTGGGAAATTTATGAACTTTGCCTACACAATGTCTCAGGTTTGGCTTTGATAGTTGAATGTTGGCAGGAGCTATTTATGGTTTCAGCACATTGCATACTAACTTCTTGTTCTACCTCTACAAAGATTGGTTGAATTTGTGTGTACAGTGAGTCACGCACCGGCCGGCAGGAGTGGGCACTGGGCGTCTGGCCCACTGGCAAGCTAATTTAGTTCTGATTTCAGATTATTCCATTAGCTTATGGCAATATTATGATGTCATGACATGGGAGGATGGTTCAAACCCCTCTTGTATATTAAAATTACCTGTACTTGGAAGGAGGACTAGAAAATGTTGACTATAAATTATTTAACTATTGGAATGATTGGAAGTGAAAGAAAACAACTTGAAGAGATCAACAATTATATTTATATTTATTGCACTGAATATTGCACTGAATATTCAACATGTTTGTGTATAGCTTTCAGCGGGAATATGGAAGCACTCATTTACAAACCTAAATGGATGAAATTTACTGTATAAATGGTCATAATTGGAAGCCATAATCTAATTTATATTGGTATGTATTCTAATTCACCGGTGAATGGTTAGGTGAATGTATTTACAGGTGGTTTACAGGTAGAAGGTCTGGAGTATGGAAAGAAAGATTCAACCAAAAGTCTGTATGTTCTGGCATCATCACCTGCATCAAGTGCATGAGAATGGCATCCATAGGCAATAAGCAATGGTCATAGTAATGCTAAATGGCCATGGAAATGACTGAGTGTTGGATTGTGACGGTACTAATGGTAGACAGCAAAACTTCAGTAAAGAGTAAGTTGATGTTTTAATTATTATCAGCTTTGGACCCTCGTGTTCCCTTGGGAGCTATGAGTTTTCCAGGATAAAGAGAAAATAGATCAACAACAATAATTATATTGATGATGATGGTTTGAAGTTTTGAACAATAATGGTAATAGTATGGAATGGGTAATCACTTTTGTTATTATGACAACAGTTGTTGTATCATTGTATAGGTTTCGCTTATACAGTGATGGTACACACCACAGTGATAAGTAATACAAGTATAGTTTTTAAAGGAGTGTTTTGATGTTTGTAGATTAGTGGATCGAAGACAGCTGGCATGTTTTGGATTGACGGAGGCTACTGTCATTTAAGATGATGATGAAGACGGGCGGATAAGGGCTGCGTGTGTCTAACAGATGAGTCAGCGTCAGTCCCGAATTGAAGCGCTGGCGACGCCGCTATCGCGGTTGCTAAACCGAATGTTTGGTGACGCGCCGTGTGGTCACTTGTGGGAGCTGCAGTTTTCACCCATTGTCCAGAGATGGCGCTGAGCGCAAACAAGGCTTGTTTAGAGAAGTACAAAATTAAATGAAGGGAGTGTTTTCAAACTCGAGTGCATAGTCTATCTAAAGTTAAGTATTGAATTGTTGAGTATTATATCATATTTGACTGTTAACGAAATGAGGGCTACCGTATTTCTGCTCAGCGTTGGCACCATTGTTTTTACGAGGTGTTGGCTGTCAGTAGTGTCAGTGTCAAACTTGTTATTCCATATATTAGTGCCAATGTCACTGTGACGTTTGACGTTTCGGAGCTATCGAGTGTTGCCAGTTTGGCGTGTAATCATAATGTGCATGATTGGCAACGCACCTCGGACCTCTAGCGGCGAACTCACTCGCTGTGACCCTCATCAGGGAGCACCCAGAGCTGTTGGTGTTGTTTAGTAATGGATGGTCGGAATTTATTTTGTCTGTAGTGGACAGTGTTATTGCTTGGGATTTCCGTTTCAGATATATAAATAAAAGAAGAGAAGGAACCGTAGCGTGCAGACTGTCATAAGCAGCTTGGCAGAAATGGCACGCAATGGAAAGCGTAATGGTCGGTGTGATGACATGAAACTGCGACGAGGTGGCACGGCTGGCGGTTCCAGAGCACAAACATCTGACGGCTTAACCAGAGCTCAAACATCTGACGGCTTAACCAGAGCTCAAACATCTGACGGCTTAACCAGAGCTCAAACATCTGACGGCTTACGCGGAGCTCAAACATCTGACGGCTTAACCAGAGCTCAAACATCTGACGGCTTAACCAGAGCTCAAACACGTGACGGCTTACGCAGAGCTCAAACAGAGGACGGCTTAACCAGAGCTCAAATAGAGGACGGCTTAATCAGAGCTCAAATATAGGACGGCTTAGCCAGAGCTCAAATATATTACGGCTTAACCAGAGCTCAAACATCTGACGGCTTAACCAGAGCTCAAACATCTGACGGCTTACGCGGAGCTCAAACATCTGACGGCTTAACCAGAGCTCAAACATCTGACGGCTTAACCAGAGCTCAAGCACGTGACGGCTTACGCAGAGCTCAAACAGAGGACGGCTTAACCAGAGCTCAAATAGAGGACGGCTTAATCAGAGCTCAAATATAGGACGGCTTAGCCAGAGCTCAAATATAGGACGGCTTAATCAGAGCTCAAATACACGACGGCTTAGCCAGAGCTCAAATATAGGACGGCTTAATCAGAGCTCAAATATAGGACGGCTTAGCCAGAGCTCAAATATAGGACGGCTTACCCAGAGCTCAAACGAAGGACGGCTTAAACAGAGCTCAAACATTAAAAGTGACGGCTTACGCGGAGCTCAAATCATTGACGGCTTGTTAGAAGTCAAATATAAACGGGACGGCTTAGACGGAGCTCAAAATATAGACGGCTGTTATAGCACAAACACTAACGGGACGGCTTACTCAGAGCTCAAACTACTCACGGCTTCGTCAGAGTAAACGATCTACTTTGTTGTATTCATAACTGTGGTAACCGATTTGAGTTTTGGGAATCATTCTGAAGTATTAGTAAACAGATGAATGTCTAGGATTTAGCGATGAGTAATTGATCTGCGTTGATGCTTTAGTAGCTCTGACGGTTGTAAGAGCTCACAATAGATGGTAATTGATTGAGTTTAGGAAACATTCGTGTGTGAGTATCTGAGTATTGGTAAACAGATGAATGTTTAGGATCTAGCGGCGTGTAATCATTCTGTGTTGTTACTTTAGTAACCTGTAACATTGATGACCTCACATAAAGCTACAGTCGGAGAGATTACTAAATCGACATTTGACGGTTGATGGTTGTAGTGATGGGGCTGAGGATGGTTGTAGTGATGGGGCTGAGGAGCGTCGTATTTTACATCGGGCGATTTTCAATGAAAATCGATTTTTAGCGACTATAGGTGTAAGTTCCTGTATGGAACGTGGCGACCTGAAGAGCTGAAGATCACTACGAGTGGCAGCGTCCGGGAAGGCTTCTGGTGCCGTGGCAGTAGCAGCAGTGAAAACGGCAGGCCTTCAGGGGCAGGCCTTGTCAGGAAGGGCCGAACTGTTAGCGACATTTCTTATCAAGAACCTTTGTTATTGTATAATCATAGATATAACTTTAAGAACATCCCTAGTTTAACCGTAAAGTCACAGCCCTAGTTTATGTATGGCAACTTTAGGACTGTCATAGAGCGCTCGGGCGCGTAAGAGAGAATCTTGGCTTGTCAATGGCGATCGATTGTATATTTGATTCTAGATTTGATATAAATATTGTAAATCCCGGTCATCAGTGTTTTTCGTGTAATAGTACAAAACAATTACTATTTATTGGAAACCTAATAAAAACAGAAAACATAAAAAGAAATTCAGCCTCCTTTCCAGATTACTAATTTATTAATGACTTATTCATATACGCAAGTACATAACGTAAGTAACCGGCAAAAGTCTAGGCGATGCGTCCGTATCTTCAGATAAGACAGACGAGCCAGACAAGTTGCCAGCAACTGTAGACGGCTGGCAGACGCAATCCGCAGCCGAAGCTGTAGGTAGGTATATGGCAAACTTTCTCCGACGGGCTCATTGGTCACGAATCGCCGCTTAACTTACTTATTGGTCGATACAAACGATATTCATAAGCAGACCACACTTTTGCATAATTAATAAGTATTTATTACGGCTTGCAAGGGGAAAGATGGAGTTGCTAACTGTTCTTGTCGGATTTATGTATAGTTTACTTATACTGACTTTCAATTCTTTCAGTGTAACTAAATTTTACTATCTTTTTTTTTCTCTTGTAATAACAATCGTCAATGTTATTGTATTTGCCTGCTTTAAGGATGACTTCAATGTAGAATGTAGTAAACTAATATCATAATGACATGTCAAGAAGGTCAATCTCAAAATGTTAAAAGCTTCCAAAAGAAACTCAAATATACCACAAAACACTCGGCGAGATTATCAACGGGATGAATTGGTCGAGAAGCTACTTAAGTTTACAAAGTCCGGAGAAGGCACCGCCGCGGGCCTGGAGCCGGCCGGCAGATGAATTACAACCAGACGATGTCCGCTCGGGGCTCTCTGCTCGCGGCCGCTACTCCATTCACAATTCTATTACCCCCGTCGACAGTGCAGCACTCCCTTTACAAAAATAACCCCGCTTTTTTAAAACTCCAAATGTTTGAGCTAACATTTCTATCAGACAATTCTTCCACCAATATTTGTTCAGGCATTATTTCAGATTTGACGCTCCGATGTCGCCGTTTGACCGCGGGCTGAAGTGGCAATATTTATGGATAATTTTGCCATTGTACCCGCTGACGGCCGGCGGATTGAGGCGAATATTTATTGTTTAACCTTTTTTATCGGAAAACCATTCGTTGGGAATATGTCTTTTGTTTACTGGTCAGTTTTGAACGCGGTGATACGTTAAATTCGTTGCGGAATCGCACACAATGGACAGTTTAAATGTTACTTTTATTCGGCACTGAAATGTACCTACATCATTCATTATATTTACATCAATTTCTGCTTTACCTAAAGTTACTAGTAGAGAAGCCTTAATATGGCAGGAAATTCGCCTTTTGTACTGGTACTTTACTGATGAGCAATAAAGTTTAAATAAATGTTCAAAGTATTTTACTCGCCTGCGTCAGAAAACGGGTTGTCTTTTTCAAATGTAAGTATGATTTATGTAGCCTAAACGGCTTGATAGATTTTAGATTGCGGGGTGTCGTTAGATTCGTCTAAATTGATAAATTTACATTCTGACGTTGTTTTTATTTCGCTCTCATCCATTTTACTCAGTGTTACAAATAAACAACGGGCAAATTGGAATTCTTTCTTTGATTTTTTTTCCACTTTTACACCTCCGCCATAAAAACCTTTACCATTAGAGACCCCATCTGTAATTCACATCACAATCCTCAGTAGTAATTTGTCATCGTCAAAGCTGAGTCCGCATTGGAGAGACTTTGAAATTCCACAAAAATGGTACCTAGTAGTCGTCAGTGGAATTTTTAGTCAATTTCTCGTCTGGCGCAATTGAATTTGATCGGCGGATAAATCAAGTTTCCGCGCACGGAGCGCGGCCTCTTTGACAAGGGCTGTGCAAGCTACAAGAGTTTGGTGGATAAAATACGGAGAAAACTGAAGTTCCCATCAGGTGTCCTGTCTGGGCATTTGCAAACCAATATTATAAAAACGAGCTGTCGGTAGGCCTCCAACAAGATGGAGTGACGACCTTGTAAAGGTCGCGGGAACGCGGTGGATGCGAGTGGCACAGGACCGGTCTGAGTGGCGCGCCTTGGGGGAGGCCTATGTCCAGCAGTGGACGTCTATCGGCTGAAATGATGATGATGATGATGATGATTATAAAAAATCTTAACGGCCGAGTATGAAGTTAAAGAGTGCTTACTAATTTGGCTCATAAATCATTTGCGTAGACTTGATCAACACTTGAAATACGGTTTCGTAAATTTCAATGCATTCACAATCAATTTATATAACGACTACACTACAGAGTGCCTGTGTGATTTGTTAAGCTAAGAAATACATGTTTCATGCTATTATGGAGAATAAACGAATTTGTATTTCCTCATTTATGCGTAAAACAACTCTTACTATTCTACCTGGACTTGTTCACTATTTTACATCTTCAAATTCGTGTCATATGAATTTTTTGTTTCATTTTACTTATCCCTCGTTTCATCTGCATTAAAATTTTCTTCACCATATACTATAAATAAAACGTTTTTCGTTCATATCTTCGTGGTCGTTACTTTCATCTCTTGCACCACCCCCTCCCTTTGTCGGGGCGACCCGACGCTCGTTTGCGGCTACTTTGGGAGTCTTTGTGCCGCGTGTGACTCCGTTGATGCCGGGCCAATCACTCTGCGATCCCCGCTGATTTCGGGTCACTCGCAAACAGATAAGGTTACCGAACGTGACCTTTAGAATCTCACTGCTATTCAACGCTGCGACGAGAGATGATAGCAAATATCTCGGAACAATGTCCTATTTGATCTAGTAAATTTAAATTTATGGAATTTAATATGATCTCCCTCAATTTTAGTTTCGTCACGTTTCGTTTGAACTTGGCATTAAAATTATGAAATGAGCGGTAATAAGTGTTATAGCCTAGTAGTTTAAGCATCGCCTCTCTTGCAGAGGATTGGGGTTTTAAACTCGAATTGCACCTTTGAGTTTACTTAGTGCGAAAATCCATTCAATTCAATTTGAATATATCACTCAACTTTTCGGCGGTAAACATCGTGAGGAAACCTGCACGTATCTGCGAAGTAATTCAAGGTTGTGTGTGAAGTCCCAAATCTACACTGGGCCCGCGTGGGGACTATATCCCGAACCCTCTTGTGGTGAGAGGAGGCGCAGGCCAGGTCCAGCAGTTTTTGTGGTAATTAATAAAAATGGTAGAACTTATAACAAAGTCCGATTAAAATCGGTAACACAATCAAAATGTACCAAATGAAGCGAAAAGTTGTCAAGAACCTAAAAACACTTCCTTGTGTAACGTCGTGTCTATATACCGAGTCAAGTTTTGTATAGGACAGAATAAAATAACCTTCATTGATTTAACTACATGATAAACCTTGATGCACGTTATTGAAATTATTATCACTACATAGTATAAAACAAAGTCACTTTCTCTGTCCCTATATCCCTAAGTATGCTTAAATCTTTAAAACTACGCAACGGATTTGATTCGTTTTTTTTAAATAGATAGAGTGTCAAGAGGAAGGTTTTCGTATATAATTTGTTATAGTTTAACGCTCAATTCCCGCGGATCGCTATAACCGAATTCCACGCGAACGAAGTCGCGGGCAGAAGCTAGTAAATAATAAACTGAACTCTGGGGATTGTGTAGCGATCGGTGTAGATAAAAATATCGAGAAATTTTAGTGATTTGGAATTCAAATCACAAATCAAAGGCAATAGGAATGTTGGAAGCCGGGCTTCGGCAGGTGATTGATTGGCTCCAACCCGAATGCCGCTGATTAATGAAATGCAAGCGATAACATCAGTTTGTCCAACTGTTTATTGAGCTGTTTGTGGAAAACAATACAGTACTGTTTGTCGACACAATTTATGGGCACGATTTGTCCGAGCGTTAGCGATAAGGTTCATTTTTAAAACGAGTTTCTGAATAATGTATTATCAAACTGCAGAGTAGCGATGGCGCAGACTAAACTGTTCGATGAAATCCTAATCCTGGACTAAAATAAATACAAAAGATTTAACAATAAACTTAAAAATCTCTACTAATTTTATCATTTAGATGCGTTTAAAACGACAATAGGTAACATTAATATCAGACATCTTCTACGCTGAATACGAACAAAGATGCAGAAGACATCAATAGGTAACGACCAAAAATCATCGCCGCTGTTCAACGCTGCATTATACTGAGTGGGATCCTTTTTGGCACAATTCGGCACAATTGTTCCACTTTACTATGTTACTTTTGTTTTGTTGTATTTATTGTCGTGTCAGAGAATGCGTCAAATAAATGTTTTTCTTCTTCTTCTTCAATAATAAAGTACCGACTGGTTGTTGCAGAGGCTGCAGCCATGAGCAGGCCCCACCGGGCCGGAGACGCGTGTTGAGCCGTCGGCGCTATGGCCAGGCGCGGGCCCTGCAGGAGTTTCGCGATCAGCGTGCTGCAAATCATCACCATTATATGCCAAGGTAAGTGTTTAACTAGTCATTTGGAGCGTTCCTCTGGGAGCTGTTCTGGGTCGCTTTCGGTTTTAGATATACTTTTATATAAAAGTAGGTTAAATATCTAAGGAATAGAAATATTTTAATTATTCGGGCGGAAGATTTTTAATGTACATCTTTAGGAATCCTGGGAAGCAGTTTTTTATCTGATTATTTTTTTTTTTTTATTTATTTATTTAAAGCCATAAATTGAAAAATTTTACCCAAAGGGTGTAGCTACAACAGATTAACAATAACTTATAAACTATTACACAGTTAAATTATATCCATACATACAATAAATTAAAATGTCTAAAGATTTTTTTAAAATTACAAATGTCAGTCTTATGGTTACAACAATACTTAGTAGGTAAAATTGATTAATTACGAGTACTTAGGGTTATTCAACTGATAATATTCATCAAGACTGTAAGGACACATACCAATGAGGATTTTTTTTATAGACGCCAAAAACTTTGTACCAGTCATAGACTTCACACGCGCTGGCAATGCATTATACACCTTAGCAGCAACAAATCGAGGAGATCGTTCATATTTCTTAGTCTTTGCAACAGAAGCCTGTACGTCAAGAGCGAATATAGTTCTTAATCGATCACTTTTGAAGTCAGCTCTGGAGGGAAATTTTTCAGGATGCCGTCTAACTAGCTTGCAAAGCTCCATGACATAGAGAGATGTTAGAGTCGGAATACCAAGTTCTTTGAAGGAGGCTCTGCATGACACTCTGTTAGATTTAATATTATTTAGGATGCGGACGCACCTCTTTTGCATTCTGAATAATCGGTCAGTGTCAGCACAGTTGCAACCGCCCCATATGGCAAGACCATATAGGATGTGGGATTGGACAAATGCATAATAAGCCTGGATTGCAGCCTTTTTGGTCGACAATTTTACTAAATTTCTTAACGCAAAGGTGAAGCTACTCATTTTACTTATAATACTGTCAACATGAGTTTTCCAAGTTAAAACGCTGTCAATATAAACACCCAAGAATTTAGCATCATTCACGAGTTGAACGGAGCCTGTATTTAAAATAATATTCGGTTGGACGATATCAGTCCCGCTATTCCTAAAATGAATAATTTTTGTCTTGGCAATATTAGTTGTTAGGTTAATCTCATGAAACCAATTGATTAGTTTAGTTACAGTATTATCAATAAATATTTGTAGGTTTTTGTAATCGTTACGTTTAAATTTAAAAAATACGGAAATATCATCCGCAAACATGATTACTTTATTCGGTATTAATTTTGGCAAAAAGTTTACATACAGGAGAAACAAAATAGGGCCTAAGATACTGCCCTGGGGGACACCATATTCCATTTTGGAGCTAACAGACCTCTGTTCCTCTATCATTTGTGACTCCTGGTTCAAAACAGGAAAACTTACACGCTGTAAGCGGTCCTGAAGGTAAGACTTAAACCAGTCATTGTTGACGCCACGGATTCCATAACGGTCGAGTATATTTAATAGGACATCATGGTTGACACGGTCAAAAGCCTTGGAAAGATCCAACAATATGTAAGTCGACATTTCGAACAGAGCATCTGTAGTAGATATGCCCTTCTGGAAACCGAATTGTTCCTGAGCTAGAATTTTTCGAGATAGTAAAAAGGAGCTGAGTCTATTGGCCATAACTTTTTCAAATATTTTTGAAAATATTGTCAGAAGCGCTATTGGTCTGTAATTATTTACATGAAGCTTACTATCTTTTTTATGAACTGGCTTAATATTAGCTATTTTTAATTTAGTAGGAAATATGCCCTCAGAGAGGGAAAGATTGATCACAAACAATAACGGCTCCAGAATGAAATGCGCTACGGATTTTATGACCTGAGAAGAGATACCATCAACACCACAGGACTTCTTGTTTTTTAGCTTAGAAATTATCTTTAACAATTCAGTTTCACTTACTTTCGTAGCAAACATGGTATGGTTTTCAAATGGAGGTAGATGAGGCTGTCCTCCAGGAGAATTGCTAAGATTGGTTTTACATGATACTGAACTGAAGTAGTTATTAAAAATGTCAGCAGCGTCGCTGTTCGAATTAGCCGTACATTTATCTCCATCCGATAAGCCTATAAAGTTTGCGTGATATGCATTAGGACAGCTAGAACCCTTTACCTGTTCATTTATTAGGTTCCAGGTCGCACGCACTCTGTTTGCAGCGTTTTCGATGCACACTTCTGTATTTTTACGGCGGGATAAGGAAATTTTCTTTTTTAACATATTGCAATAAGATTTATAAGTGCTTAATACATTAATATCAGATTTACAAGATTTACTTTTGATGAAGAGTCCTCGCTTAATGACACTGCACTTTTTGATTTCTGCTGTCAACCAACCGCTTCTAGCAGGCTTATTTTGTCTTATTTTAATTTTAGTCAGGGGAATACAGTTCTCAAAAGGCTTCAGAAAAATATCAAGAAATATGTCAAAAGCCGCAGCAGTTCCTGTTTGATTGAATACAGAGCCCCATGAGATATTTTTCAGACTATGTTTAAGTTTTGTAATGTTTCGTTCGTTTAAACATCTCACCCATTTATACATATTTTTATTCTTGTTCTTACAAAGTAGATCCGGGAACCGAGCATATTGCAATGTGTGATCCGAGATTGCAAGATCTATTACCATTGCCTCCTTAAGTTCCAGATTACTAATAATATTGTCGATACATGAATTGGAATGACTAGTTACACGAGTGGGTTCCTCAATATAACACTTTAGATTAAAAGTATTTAGTAGTTGCTTAAAGTCACTAGTCTCACAATTATTGTTTAAAATATTTATATTAAAGTCCCCACATAATATAAGTTTACTGAAGCTACTGAACATAATCAAGAGCTCCTCCAGGTTTGTTAAGAAATTATCATTTTTAATAGTTTTTGGACGATATATACACAATACAAATATGTTACCAAGTTTTAATCCACAAACTTCAAATACATAAGGTATAGAAGCACTTTTTGCATGGGGCAGCTCTTGAAATAAAATATTCTCTTTAACGTAGATACAGGTACCACCACTAGTTTTATTCTTTTTCTTAGGTCTACAGTAACAAGATGCAAGAGTAAAATTTTGAATTTTCAAAAGTTTCAACTCGGATTCCCTCCTGTGATGTTCAGTAATAAACAATATCTCAACATCCTTTCCTTCGTCAGAAGACAGCCATATTTCTAATTGGGAGATTTTATGAGTATTTAGGCTTTGGATATTAATATGGGCCAATTTCCCATTGCCAACAGATTTAACAGGAGAAACGGATTGACAGGATTTTCCTTTTTTTGCCGGTTTATCAACTTTATGCGCTCTTTGAAGCACAGTAAGCGTATCGCGAGAGCAATTGGGTTTATCATTAGGCACGAAAAAACAGTGACGATGATATATCGTGACTACTCGTACCAGGCTGAGAATTATTAAAAGAGATAAAATTATGAACTTTTGTAAGCATGTTCATCATTCCGTAGTTATTAAGACGACCTGTTTTTGAGGAAAACATATCAAGTGTTAAATCTAAGTTCGAGTCAAAAACAAACATTTTCTTGAGAATAGTTACATTGTTATACAACAAATGGTTGAATCTTTCTATTCTCAAATTGATTAGCGGTTTACCACATACATAAGTGGGACAAGCTACAATTATGTTAGTATGTTCAAACGCACCAAGACTGTCAATAAGAAGCTGTATTAACATAGAGTAGTTTTTGGTCACTCGAAAATCATCTTCTCCAACAAGGATTAAACAATAGTCCTTCTTCGTGAAGTCCTTTAGTTGAACACTGCAACCTTTGACCAACTCTGTCAGTCCTGCACCGGGTTTAATTACATGACAGTAGTCGAAGTCTTGCATAAGATCCCTGTTCCTAATAATTTTCATGACACCGTTTTTGTTATTGCAGCTTAGTATTAATAATTTGTTTCTAATAGACTTTTTCGAAGCTACTAACGGTCCCGGGATATGTGTTAAAGCTTCTTGGCTTGGGATATTTTCAACAGGATGATCTGAATTGCGTACGCGATCGGTCTGCGGTAGTGTGGCATGGTCTTCGTTTTTAGTACCAAGATGAGAATTATCTTTAAAGTTCTCTTTAAAGTTCAGACTCTCCTGAGTCACAGGGCTTTCTTCAGCCGAGTACAATAAACTCGTTCTCTTAACCTTTTGTAAACGTCTCTTGTTTTTTTTTGTACATGAACTCATTGATGCTGAAGCTGGAGTTGCATCAGGAGAGGTGCAGATAGAAGATAGTTGTTTTATTTTTAGATGGCATTCGTTCAGTTTCTTTTTCAGAGACCCGTTCTCAGAAATAAGAGTTTCAATTTCATTTTCCGCAGATAAATACTTCTCTTGTAGAGCCGTGAGTTTCTGTTGAAGATCTTCCACCTCAAATCGAGCCATACTAGTAGGGGTAGGGCAACTTCTATTGAAGCTTGGACTAATCTGTAATGAAAAGTTTGTGTGGCCGTCTTCGGTTAATTCCATGATAGAGCAATCAGAATCCAATATATCTTCGGAATCCGCTGGTAATGAGTCGAAAGAGTTACTAGTTGGAATATTTATGACCGTTTTTTGCCTAACAGTAATATTTTGAGAGTCCAAAGCGGCTTGCTGTGATATTAAATTTATTCCAGCTCCTTGTGTGTTTCCAGGACTGGATATAGGTGACGTTTTCTTAGAAATTTGAGAGGTCGCATCAATATTCATAAGGGATTTTGCATCCAAAGTATTCGTAACACTGTTGTTATGTGTTTCAGTATTCTGTGTACTAGGCGCTGTGGAAGTATTAGGTGTATTAGGCTTAGTACAATCAAGATCCAACGTATTTCCGACATCCGTTGATAATGAGTCAGAAAAGTTTCCCGTTGTCTTTTGCCTAACAGTAATATTTTGTGAGTCCAAGGCTGTATGTTGGGATGTTAATTTTGGGTCGTCTCCTTGGGAGTTTACAGAACTGGATATAGGTGACGATTTCGTAGTTATATGAATGTTCACATCACTGTTTACGGGAGAATTTGTAACCGGAGTATTCGTAACGCTGTTGTCATGAGCCATAGCGTTAGGTGTATTAGGCGTAGAACATTGCTTTAGTGAGCTATTATGACACTTAGCACACTTCCAGGATTGTTTGTTAATAGAAGTCATTAAAATGAACCTCTTAAATGACACATTTGTGCACGGAAGATCGTAGATTTTTCCACAAGAAGAACAACATAAATATTCATTACTGTTGATAATTAACGCGCACTTGGAACACTTATTGTTTTTAGTACGAGATTTCATTTTAATTGATTAATGGTATATGCACATTTAACACAAAAATACCAATCCACCAGTGACCGCGCAGCTCCTGTGTGAGATGTCCGCAAAGCTCACAAGCCAGCGGGCACGCGCGGCGCGGCGGCGCGGCGCGGCGAGCAGCGGATGACTCACCAACCGTGGCGAGCTCTTTTGTTGGAATTAGCCGTTGGCTTAAAAATTTTAAATTGTTTTTACTCACTGCTTCGAAACCTCTTGGAATTTTTCAAAACTGTTTTTTACACTGCAATCCTCAACTAACTGTCTTTCTAACAAGGTAAATTAATAGCGTAGGGAGTTACTTTTTTCAACAATTACGAATAAAGATCAGCAGAGAAAGTAATAACGCGACTGCCTTGCGCTAGCGGTAACGGACGACGAATTTACTATTACTTTAAAAGCTTCATTTCTTTGGAAACTTAACAAATTTTATAATAAATTTCATGTTATTCCCTTTAAATGAAGTCTTTCGGCAGTGAATTCAGTCTTTCAGTTACGAAGATCTTTCAGAGATTTCTGCGAATCCAACTTAGTTCGCAAAATATAGGTACGCATCAAGAACCTACAGTCATGGAATACTACTACTACTACAGCCTATTTGCGTCCCACTGCTGGGCACAGGCCTCCTCTCATCACGAGAGGGTTTGGGCTATAGTCCCCACGCGGGCCCAGTGCGGATTGGTGACTTCACACACATCATGGAATACGCTGAACCATATCGTAACATCAAAGCTATTTACCTGATCCTTTTGCGCGCTACCGTACTACATTCCAGTACAGATAATTAAACAGTTAAATATTTAAACAAACAGACCTAACCCGATCTGCGTGCATGTCAAGGTTCCATCTCTCAGAGGTCTGTTGTCTCTTATTTGGTGTAAACTGTAATTACCAAACGAATCCCGCACCAAGATTGATGTCGGCACATCTAGCAATTACGAATTCTGGTAGAAAACGAAATAGCTATTCTATTTTATGCTTCGTGCCGTTTTACTTGAGTTTATATTTGCATGGCTTTCCGTCTTGACTTAGAGCGAATATTTGTGTGCGGCATGTACTGGACCCACCCACCCATTAAGCTAAATACCTAAACTCCAATAAATCTAACAAACAATCCTCGGATAACCATTGTTACTAAGGTGACGATGTTAATAGATTGCCAAGTCCCAAATTACAGAAACTTTTCAAATAAAATGGAAGTTCAAACAGCGAGTCTTAATGAAGACAATATTTTGAAGGTTCAACTTGTCTCATTAAGTCCATGTCTTAACTTGAAGCGTGCTTTGTGACTTTTGTTGAGATATCTACTTGATAATTATTTTTATTACTTCTAGTCCCTTTACAACTTCCAGGGTTTTACGAAATGTTTTTTATGCTGTGAAATCATAAAATACCATGATACCTTTGATGATTGCTACTAATCACAGACACCGTGCTACTAATGGATGAAGTTGACAGCCAATCTCAATAAAGGTTTCAAGTACTTGAGAATAGATATTCCATAAAGCACAAAACAATTTATTCATCGCATGCACGATTACCTACTTTGTGTAAAATGATTACAAGACAATGAACTTCATATAGGTAATTTTCAGTGTTGGTATTTGGATTTATAAACGAAGAATTAAAATATTCCGGTTGCGTCATACAAGTAAAATAATAATTGCTCTTATTATTCGTACATAGAAATATGCATGCATAATCCTCCATATTTGTACCAACTGCAAATTCTTTAATCTCTCTGTTTTTATTTCTCAGCGTAATTCTGTTTTTTTAGTGATTATTTATAGAACTGTTTGCTAAAATTCAATATTATCATACCATTCATCTTCTTTAGTGTCGTCACGTGCATTATAATAGCATCAGCGTACAGTTACAATATCTCAAATATAAATAAGCACCAATATCAAAAAACAACATTTACCTAAAGCAAGCATAATACCCGAATCCACGACTCATTTTCTCAAGATTTGTATCTGTATTTTTATTTGCAAAAAGATATTATACCTTTTGAATGTATTGTCAGAGTTTCATCTTGCCTTTTCACTGTCGGATAAAACAGCCTTTGATGAAGTTTGAGTCTTATTACTACCGTCGAGTCGACGGCAGTGCTACATGACATTTCGGAGTGATATTAAGAAAGTGTATCGAATTATAAGGATTTCATTATTTTAGACGTGATTTTGCCGTAGTAGAATCAGCACATTAAATTGAACATTTTCAAAATGTAACTGTTTGGTTGAGGTTTTCTTTTAAAAAAAATCTTCAAGCTCAAGGATTCGAAAAGAAGCTCAGTGATGTCGATTTATTCGAAAGTAAATTTGAAACTCCATGACAGTATTGTCTATTATACTAAGTATATCGTAGATTTAACGCGACTGTTTTATAAGTGAACGGAAAAATATTTATTAACATTAATTTTCTATTAATGTTTCTTTTTGTCTGTGTTCGTGTGGTCACCCAGGGGGCCACTGAAAATCAGCGCCGACGCTTTCGAGCGCCACTGCATAGTGCAGAGGTTCTTTATTTTTGCTTTTTGTTATGTTTTGTGTTGTATCTGTATCTATGTATCGTTTGTAAGTCAAATAAATTTATTTCTTCTTTATTCTTTTCTAAAAATAGGGTTAGTAAAGCTGTTAATAAGTTCATGAGTATGTGTTTTGATCGTATGCTCGTAGATTCCGTTTTGTATAGCTAATATAAAATATGCCTTACTTACTACAAATCTAAATACCTAGAGAATTTCATCCTCAAGCTCTCTTGTCTCGCGTTCCGCAATTTTGAGAAGGAAACTATAATATTTTGCGACCTTCTCATTCTTGATAGGTCGTTAAAACGCCCACTGAACCACTCGGAGGCTCTTAGCAAACTCCTCGTAGATAGCAGTAATTACGGCAAGTCGTAAACACCCGTCTTCTGAGGACAGGATCATCGTTAATAAGTTTATGTAAAGTTATATTTTACAGGAGCTTTTTTGTTTGAAACATCGTTGTTTTACAGTGTTCTTGATAATGTTTAAAACCAGTAATTCAGATTTGTTTAAGAATCATGTCGACAATATAGGGTCAAGCAAAATGTCGTTGTGATGATAATTTACCCACAAAATCAGTTATCGATTCTGACTTCCGAGCATGTTTCTTGTGTTTTATTTTTTTTTCAAGGTGGTAAAAAAAAAATGTTTATATGGCGCAGTATGGGATTGTTGGTGTGCCTGAATCCCATATTTTTTTAATCAACAAGAAAAAAAACTGCTGATAACTGATTATGTGGGTAAAATATCGTCACAACGTTTTGCTTGACCCCGTGAATAGAACGTCCCAGAGAGAAGCAGAGATAACACCGTACGACGACACTAAGATAATGTTTTCGTGATAACACAAAACAATAATAACACAAATTCAGTATTAAAATTGAAAAACAAAATAGATACTTAAGAAAAAATGCCATTGCTCGGTTGATTGTTTTTTTTTTTTTTTTTCAAAACGGCGGAGCTGGGTTCGTATAGTTCTAAAATTATTTTAGTCATGCCAAAATAGACTGGTGAAGTCTACAGCTCTCAGAGCCACTAGTTATAGCTCTTGTTTACTTCCAATTTATTCTTAATTTTCTCTAATTCTCGGCAGTGCTGACGGAGGAGCCGCGCTTTTCTGAGCCGATCCCCAACGTGACGGTGGCGCTGGGGCGAGATGCCAGCCTGCCGTGCGTCGTCGAGCACCTTGGCACTTACAAGGTAACTAAACCCATCTACCTCTTATGTAATTGATAGGCAAACGAGCACACAATATTCCACTTGATGGTAAGCCCTTACTTCGGTCCTTGGATGCCAAAACCATATGATTCCTTGTCAAGAAATCGTGAGACCTCGAATGCGTTGCCTACCCGTCCTGAGATGTAAGATGGGATGCCTCTGTGCCAGTAATTTTACCGGCTGACATAACCGCACTTCTATTGTTAGGCGTTAGGTTAGAAGATACTTAAGACGGTGGTTCCAACCTGGCAGGCCCTAGCGCGACGCGAGTTTCTACCATCCCAAAAACTACCTGCACGTCCATTTGTCACAGTAATTTTGCTGATTCAAAAATTTCAACGAATTCCAGACGTTTAATAATTAAATTCTTGAGGTATAAATTTAAATGTCAATCTTCAAAAATGTACACCATAAACCTTGTTACTCTGGCACATAAAGAAAATTACTCATGTTCTGTTTCAAATATGTTTATGCCATTAAACAAAAACACTTCAACAAACGAAAAACGCAAAAGGGTCCCGGAAAGTGTCACGTGACTTGGGTGTTTTAATCTCGTAAAATTGTCGGCGAAAAATAAAAAACAATCATGCTAATGTTAAACCGGGCCGTAACATTAATACGGGGTTAGGCGGGGGCTAAAAAGGGTTAATTTGTAAGTACATGCGGGGAAGCTGCAGATTTCCCGGGAGGCCACTCGGGCGGTCAGCGGCGGCTTTTGGAAACGCTGCCATTTCACTGCTCATACGCTGGAGATTGTGTTATCGTGAGAGCAGCGGTGAAACAGGTCGGCTGAACTGGCTGAAGAATATTAAATTAATGATTAGGAAATATGAAAGGCACTGTTTTTTTTCTAAATAAAGTAAGTAATAAGTTTAGAAACCTGCTCAAGTACATCGCATAGATAAATCGAGTACTAGGTAAAAGTTCGAGACAACATTTAATGCAAAATAATAAGATAGGAAATTCAAGTCGATTCATAATTAAAACTTATCAGGATAGTAATTATAATAGGTTAGCAGTTTCCCGCGACTTCGTCCACGTTAAATGTTATTTGAAACACCCACCCTTTTTCAGCCCAGGGATGGTTTGCGAGATAATAGTTATTTGTTATGCAAGGCTGCAAAGTTGTTGTTTGCTGTGAGTGCGTGATTGAGACCCGAGTGAACGAAGGATTCTAGGGTTGGTTGGGTTCAAATATAGAATCCTGAGTGTAACGAGGGTTTCAAGGCACGAGACCGCAAACGACTTTGCTGCTGAGCGCAACACAAAATTTTTCACCTCACGCGCGATTTTTCGGGAAGAAGACTTAGTTCGGCGTCACGTACAGTTTGTGCTAACTCTGGAGGAGTTAAATTCGTATCTTCATCGCTAGAATCGCTCATATTTTCTTTATTACTTCGTATAGGTATTCTAAATTACAAAACCAGCAATGTAAACTTTTTTTTTTTCATGTTTTTTTTCCGGAGGTTGTGTTCCAAATCACTCTTACTCGTACTTCAAGATTCAATTGTTCATTGAATACAGTTAAAATATACACGTATTTAAGTATTTTTGTGATAAAACATAGTGAAATAATGAAATACATCTGAAACGGTGTATTATTATAGTACATTATTGCCGTGGCCGGGAAAGTAGGCCTTTGCAGGCTGAGTACTGGTTTAAAGGGCCGAGGCTTCGCCGAGGCCCTTTAATATGTACGAAGCCTGCAAAGCCTTTCACGTGCCGAGGCTTATATAGTGCTTTTCTCAAAAATGAAAAAAAAACTTGATATTAGGTATTCATAATACAGCTTTGACACGCACGCAAAGGTAGTCAATTACTTACAATAAATCCAATGGAACGCCAGTCTTATTTCGTATTCACCGATATTTGACTTTAACAGACACACTAACACGGCAAGTTAAAAACTCGCATGTAGATTTCTCGTTTTTTATAAAAATTAAGACCTTTTATTAATTTTTAAACCAAACTAGTAAACTATTTTCATGAAATTTTGCTAAATAAATCTGATACAAGACAAGAACTCCCGCTCTTTATGGATCGTTCTTTTTTTAAATTCCGTTCTGAAATACATTGCGCTGTTTCAGACACGGATAAAAACGTTTGGTTTCGCGTCAATTGACAGATACAGAACATGCAGACTTGGCTGTTTGGGAATTCCTTCGCGTATTTATCAGTTTAAAAAAAAAAGTACCTGTACGATAATGAAATTTCATACAACATTCCCTGCGCTTATACATGCCGCGGAAGTAAATTCATACAAATTTCCGGGGCATGCAGTTGAGTTTTTTTATTTTTATTTTTGACTGATTGTCAATGACGCACTTTGCGGTCTGATAGAAAGCAGACAATGACGAGTTTCCCCGCCATTTTTGAAAAATACAATTTTATCAATGATGATATTAAGTAAATTGAACCTTTATTTTAATAAAACTCTCACGACGAATTGCGTTTCAGAACGTATCGTTGTGTTTTATTGTGACAGTGGCGTCATGCGTCGTTCGAATTTCAAAAACACTTTCCACGCTAGCGGATAAAAACAACTTTTGCGCTCGGATATCAAGCTGCAAAACGACCACTTTCGAGCCGGTGAGGTGAAAAATAATATATCACATGTTGCCGGCCATAGCTTTTTATAAATGAAAGAATTTAAACAAAGTATTTTAAGCAAGAGGTTTAATTCTTAAGAAATTTCTATTGGACAATGAAATCGGTCGCAATGGCTATCGACTGCAGTAAAGGCTAGCTGGTAATAACAGTAACATAACCTGACGTTCTTTGGTAGAACGCAAGGATAATACAACTGAAAGAAAGTAATTTGTATCGATTTCCAAAGAAACTGTTGGGCCATTTGGGAATTGCATTTGATTTTATGTTTTGATTTCGAGATCTTATGAGATTTACATTGTCTCAAACTTTCGCGATACACACTCATATTAAACACACTATCACCGGGACTTAATCGCGTAGAAACTATTTATATTTTACCTCGACGTTTCAGCCGCGATGCAACGGCCGTGGTCACGAGAAACGTCGAGGTAAAATATAAATAGTTTTTACGCGATTAAGTCCCGTTGATAGTGTGCTTATGAGATTTATTTTTCATGTACAATGCTGGTCTAAAAATCAACACCATCGCCTTTGGTTAGCTTTAGCCAAATATTCCGATGAGCTGTGAGGAGGATGGGCCAACTGGGCAGTTGTTAAGGTGCGCCAGAGTTTGTGGAGTGATGCTACACATACCGTGGTTGGAGGATGCCCGTACGTTATGTACCTAAACTGTAATGATACACGATTATCACATTTGATGACACATTGAGCTATTGAAATATTCTTATTTATACCTTTTTATATCAAGGGGGAAATCTGCTATATTCATTTATTGTATCGACGACCGGATTGGTCCAGTTGGTAGTGACTCTGCCTTCTCTGGTCGCGGGTTCGAGTCTCGCTTGGGGAAACCTTTCTGTGATGAGCACGAATGTTTGTATTCGAGTCATGGATGTTTAGTATTTATATATGTACTCGTATTTGTTTCTCTATATAAGTATTTATATCGTTGTCTGGCTGACTTGCTGGCTAGGTTAATATTTGTGATATGTTTCAGGATATTATTATTATTATTATTAAAATATGCGGTGCCTTGAGAGCGGTGCCGAATGATGTCGAATTTTTACCTACCCACTAAAACACGTTTATTTAAATAAATCTTTGCAACTGATGTAAAATGTAAAATAACATTTACAAAATACTTTACAATCCTTCTTATGCCTTATCCTCTTAAATCATCATCCATGCACTTAGCGGAGAGCCATTGCAACAATTAAATTCTCCAATTCCCCAAAACGATCCCTTTGGCATTGTAATTGAACAGTACGAGGTTAAATTGATCTCTTTGAGTTCACGTTTTATTACAGCCGAAGTAATTCGTGTAATTGTGCTATAAAATATGGCGGCGAATTAATAAACATCATTCAAGGAGTTAATGTAGTAATTTCTGAGGGAACTGCTTCATTAAGGAGCGAGATAACTTGTATATATGGACGACTTCTTGATTGGGAGGTTATCCGGTAGATGAGTTCGTGTTTTATATTTAGCATTTAAAGTTAATTACGTTTGTAAGTTATAATTAGAGATAAAACGGATAAATTGTGAACTGGCTTTAAAGAGATTGCCATGGGAATTATGATTCAATGCAATGGGGACTATCGTTTCTTTTCTCACCAGTTGGCGCCACTGTTGACTAAGGTCCAGAGGTATAGCTGTCAAAGGCGACTTTATAAGATCGGCGCCGAAACGAACTTTTCAATCTTGAATATCATTAAGTTTATTAATTATTAATAACTATCATCATCATGGAAAAAATCATCATATCGAGTAGCTATGCCGCAATGTTGTGCAGTTCCGTTTTGTTTGAAAAAAGAAACATTTTTTCAAAGCGTTTACATTCATAGCCAAATAATCCATATTCAAGATCACTTTTCAACAGGTAAATTAGAGAAATTATGATTTATGTCACGAAGCCCGCCAAAACCACTGAAAAGTGAATGTTATTGGACCTCACGCGACACTAGCGCCTCTAGTGGCAAATCCACACGCGATAGTCCCCATTGAATCAGTTTATAAAAATGTTACCGACGGTTAACCTTGGGCGATACGGATTAAAACGATCAATTGAAAATATTCAAATATATGCAATTTAAAAATTGTGTACTTTATCGTCGATTGAAATGTATTTTTAGAGTGAGCGTAGGTAGTTTGTTGACATTGTAGCTTAAAATGCGACACATGTTCAACAAATAAAGGTTGGCCATGTTTGCAGAGGCTGAGGGTCAGACAGATCAAGTTCTCTGATTGGTTGCAATGTTTTGTGAAAATTGAATACTGGTAATGAAGACTGTAAAGTCTGCTTGATTAAATAAACAACACCCGATCTTAACATTTAACCATCTTCAACATCTTTTTGCACTTTTCCAGTGGAGTCAGCACATGGTTCTCATCTTTCATACAATACCTACTCTGGAACCATTTCTATTGAATTGTAATTTATTTATTAAGGTATTCTAAAAGCTGAAACATACTTTTGTTATTCATATTTTGACGTAATAACGTCTTATAAATCGATGAACGCCGGCTGCGCGCACGAAAAAACACGATGCAATAGTAACGGTGCAAGCGAGAGCGTGGAACAAGCGATAGAGAGGCCTAAGCGTGACGTTATCACGTAAAATTTTGATTTTGCGTCCAACTGTCGGTCCTTGGCCTGTCTTATGGAAGGAACCCAGTGCGGGGACAAATACCCATGTTTGACTTGTAGATGTCTTTAGATTTAGGCATTAAATTCGCTAATTGTAAAATAGTGTTATGTGCAATAAAGTTTCAATGAAAATGTTTTTTACAAGAAGGGTTTTTTACAAAGGTGATTGGGGCTGCCTAGTAAGTATTTAATACCTGTGTCAGGCAGCCCCGCTCTTCCATTAATTCTAGTTTATATCTACAATAAGTAGTAAAATAAAAAAATAAAAACTTAATTTACTTCACAGACGCGTGCAAATTTCCTCGCAATGTTGAGAAATAGCTTAAGAGTGGTTATAAATTGAATAACGCTTAAAGTAGATTCAGATGTAGGCCCACCTACCCCATTCGCAGTGGTGGCGGTAGGTAAAAACTCGAGAATACTCAAATCAAACCAAGACTTTCTACAAAATGCACAGTATAAAATTAAAAACTATTCATAAAACGCCAATTAAATCAGTTAATGAAGATAGAAGCAAGACCGCGTCAGTCGGAGGAACCCAAATTGCAACACCATTCACCGTGCGCTCAAAAGGACAATTTGCGATGCTCTTTCACTCGTCTAATCGGCGATCTGCAGTGCGGTGCGACTTTAACAAAATGTCGCCGAATAAATGTTTTGAATGGGTAAAATCTAAGTACAGTATTTTAAATCACATACAAAATATCTTTTTCAATTTGCCTTTTGTGGAGCGACGCCACACACGCAGCGGTCGGAGGATGCTCCGACGATACCCCACTTGCATAGACTGTCTTTACTGCGACCAACTCCAGTACGCAGTCTATTGAGGGACTTCCATGTTGCCCAAGCCAAGTCGTGACCGGGTGGTAGGCTGTGGGCTGGTTGCACAAAGTTTTCAGGAGGGGTCGCTGTTTCTTTCCACAGATTGAGGGTCGCATTTGTACGGGTTAATGTAGTTGGATCGGCTCTTAAGGCGTAATGGGGCTGGCTGGCTAGAGTGGAGAGGGTGGTGAGGGTCCGTCTCTTGTCTCATTTTTCTACCGAGCAAGAGACTCTTCTGCGCACGTCTGGGAGTGCAACTCCAGCCAGTGGGTAGACGGGTCCACAAACTCTGGTGCACCTTACCAACTGCACAGCTTGCCCATCCTCCTGCTCACAGGAAGACCTGGTTAAAGCTAATCAAAGGGCAATAGACGTTGCTGGCTTTTGGGCCAGCACAATTTAACACGGCATACCCATCGACTCGATAAGAAGAAGAAGAATTTGCCTTCATGCGTATACGCTAGTTTTAAAATATCGTACTTCAGTTTTGATTGAGATATGAAGGAAGTATGAAGTTTCTTACTTAAACTTCTTATTTAAAGTGGGGTGGGGCAACAATTAACTTATTCATGAGTATGCTGGCTCCTAATTAATTAGTATATTTTACGAGGCTATTACCTAGGTACGGCTTCCCCTAAATAAGTCTGAGAAAACGTAAATAGTCGGGGGGTTTAAGATACGCGGGTAGATTTCATTACACTAAGATATATTTCAGTGAAACATTATGGAAATTCACTGCATTAAAAGAAGAATGTTTATTACCTATACGGTTGGTAATTTATTTTACATCACCCTTGGCCATAAAGTGGGATTTTCTGCCCGCTACGCGGAGAGAAAATCTCACTTTTTGGCCAAGGCAAGACGTAAAACTTTTGACAAACCACGGGCGGTAATTCGTAAAGCCCCAGATCGCATATTTATGGCCCTCACCTTCGGTTCGGGCCACAGAAACCTGCGATCTGGGACATTTACGAATTCACCACCCTAGGTCTGTAATGTACTATTGTTAAATTCCAATTTCGGAACAGGTATTCGAAAAATACTTAAGTATTTACTTAGAGACATAGAGATCTTCTACTATCTAAAGTCGCGCGCCTTCACATTTCAAAACGCTTCAATGTATTTAAAAAGCACCACCAACAATTTCAACAGATGTGTGCGTGCTGAGACAGCCATCAACTATGCGTTGAGAGTGTTGGTGGTGCTTTTTAAATAATATAAAAAAAATAAGCGTTTTGAAACATGAAGGCGCGGGACTTTTAGATAGTAGAAGATCTCTACTCGTATAATATAGTTGACAGCGAGTTTGAAAAGAGCACTTTTTACTTATTTGCGAAATTCAATTTGAATTTACCACTGAGCTTTTGGGTGAAGGAAAACATCGCAAGGAAATCTGCAGGCATCTGCAAAGTAATCCAAGGATGTATATGAAATCCCCAATCCGCACCAGGCCTGAGTGGGGACTATAGCCCATACCCTCTCGTGAAGAGAGGAGGCTAATGCCTAGCAGAGGGACGCAAATAGGCTATTGTGGACAAGCGCGATCACACCGATTAGGTACTAAATATCATCAATCATCATAAATATGTACTAGCTTCTGCCCGCGACTTCGTCCGTGTGGAATTCGGTCTATCTCTATCTATTAAAAAAAACCGCATCAAAATCCGTTGCGTAGTTTTAAAGATTTAAGCATACATAGGGATATAGGGACAGAGAAAGCGACTTTGTTTTATACTACGTAGTAATTTAAAATGTAAACTCTACCTACCAATGTACCTACCAATAAATAAATAGACCACCTTTCATGTCAACCAAATCCCGAAGAGATCTACAAACGAACATTATAAAGAAGTTACAACGTATAATTCGAAATCAATTTGACGGAGAGAAAATACAGATGGCGTTGTAAGCGGGACCGAGGTGACCCGACCCGACCTTCATCAAATTTGCCTCAGCGGCCGACCGATTGAGATTTACAATCTAAACGGATTACCTACTTTTTACTAAATGATATCGGTTCGCAACACATGTTTAAAATATATTTAAATCAGTTTAATGCGTGCAAAAAATGCATCACACTGATACAGTCGGGAAACACAATCGGGTTCTAATTTAAGTACTTTTAATCTGTTCACAGGCCTTCCTTGTAAATAAACAAAAAATAAAAACCGACTTTAAACTCCGCCGACAAAGTCGGTGTCAAGTTCACTTAAGGAGCGTCTTGTGAATTATTTATTTATTTACCTATGTGCGGTTATTTATGACCAAGCATGTTGTGGATTATTTATCTATGTGTGTTTATTCCTGACGAAGCATGGTGTGGATATTTTTAAGCTGTATTTTTATTTACTTTGCTAAAGAAAGACAATAAGTAAGTTATTGTCTTTTTATTCACCTTTTATTTTCATAGTAAGTTACGTTCTTTGTCATGTAAGTAAAGTGGTCTGTTTTGAATCTGGTGGAAGCAAATAGCATAGGATCTGTCAGCTGAGCGGTGAGCCTTGGGAGAGATGGCTACTGTCTAGCAGATATAAATTTAATTTCATATTTAATAACTCGCAAGTCTGATGGCCAGAAAGTTCTCGAGTGGCGTCCGCGAACCAGGGGACGAGCTGTCCGTAGGCTTCCAACTAGATGAAGCAACGATGTCGTGAAAGTCGCGGGAAACCAGTGGAAGCGAGGAGCATAGGCCCAGTCTGAGTGGCGAGCCTTGGGGGCGGCATATGTCCGGCAGTGGATGTCTTTCACCTGAAATAACTATTATGATGATGATGATGTGATTCTAAAGCTAAGTAGATACTTAGTTGCAAATATTACTACTTTCATCTACTTTTTGACTAAAAGCCTTTACTTATGCTCAAGTTAATCCTAAACGAAGTCGTTCAAAACGACTTCATTTGTCAAAACTTTGTGTTTAGAATTGTAATTAAAATTACATTAAGTTCAATATTTTCAGAGTAAGAGATGGACTCTAAAGTTGGACTAATCCCTCCTGTGACACTAACAGAATTTAAGATTCGATATCCTTCGGAATTTGATTTCACACCTTGAAATTGTTGATTAACTAAGTTATGATTAAATCCTGAAGATTTAGGGTCTATCCTTAAAGTTTCACTAAGATAACTATGGCAGAATCAAAACTAGTTTGTTGTTTTATGAGTATACATTTAAGTTATGACCTTGACAATTACTTCATTAAGGTTAGGAAGAAATTAATACGCACGTTCGGGTATATGCTCTACTGCCTAATTTGTTCGACATAACAATGTTACTATCATGTTAACGTTAAGATTTTTAGAGCATATAAAATTAACATCCATTTTACGTCGAGGAGGCTAAAATGGTCGTTTATAACCTTCAAATTGAAACGTTGTTGTAGGAAAGTAAATTTTTATGATGTTTTGCGACTGCATCAAATGGCGACTGGATTTCAGCCTGCTTTTACGACGCCATCTAGTGTTAATGGATATAACTCTTCCGAGCCCGTAATCTTTCCATTGCGTTTGAGTAGTTATTGTTAAGTTTTCAAACATTTAAATTAGTTAGCAGCCGCTCTTATTTTTAATGGAACCATTGATAATTTACCTACTTAATTTTTCAATTGTATCAATAATTAAGTAATTAAATCTACACCATTGAGAAATGCTAACGTGTATTTATTCAACATACGAGACACGTTGGCGTTACGCAAAGTTGATCCTTAGCGGAATTTAATTTTCCTTGTGACAGGCACGAGTGGCGATTATTTTATAAAGCCTTAATAGGCCTGTGCCCAGTCCTGTGTACAGTATTACGAATAAAGTTTTAATTGTAATGATTATACTTTCAACGACTCTATGCACATGAGAAAAGAGTCGAATATAACACACTCAAATTGGGAAGTCGCTAACTTTGTAGAAGAGTGACTTGGGAATTCCGGACTGCTTACCATAGCCGCAACAGCAAGGCGCGGAGTTGGTAACGCGAACTAAGCGGGGTATGTAGTTGAAATTGCTGCTAAGTATGTGGAGGGAATAAAAAGGGGGCAAAGAGGCTTACCGCCGGCTTTACGCGACTCCGCAAGAGGCAACTTTTCACTTGCTGAGAGTTATGCTTCTTTCGTGTTTGTTCACGTGCCGTTTGCTCTGATTAAGTATAGGATTACAAAGTTTATGTTGCCAGATTTTAATGATAGACATTTTGGTTTTGCGAATGTTGCTGTTGTAAATATTGGTGGAAATGCTTAAGTAGAGCAGCAAACAGCGTCGGTTAGAACAAATAGCCTGGTTTGTGGCGCTTGTTTGCTGAAGCTGGGCTTTAAGCTCGATAATTTGGGGATTTGAAAATGGGATACTCAAAAATACATTAATACGTTTTGCTTCAATTTCGCAGTATTCACTTGTGCACTCGTGCATAAGTTATTGTCATTTTTTATGTCAATGGTAAAGGCAAACGAGCGCATAGCCCATCTGATGGTAAGTGGTCACTGCGGCTCATGGACACCGAAATCCTATGATCTCCCATTAAGAAACCATAACATCTCGGATGCGTCTATTTCATAATTAATCTCTATGTTTGAAGCAAAATAATAGCATAGTCAATACTGGATTTATAATTTATTTAACAGAAATTCTATTTACGTCTTGCTATCATCATCCATTATTCTTTTGTTTGTTGAAAATTATATAACACTCGTGACTAGTTGAGAGTTTTCCGATATTATCTGAATATGACATACGAGTTAATATACTTCTAACTAATACCCCCCCTTAAGCCCCTGTTTAGTACATCAAAGTTATGGTAAATAAATATTTTTATTACCTTATAGAAAGAGATCAAACTTCTAAAAATTAAAGACACAAAATAGTACATTACACACCTAGGGCGGTCAAGTAAAGAAAGTCTCAGATCGCGGGTAATTGAGGCCCGAGCCGGAGGCGAGGGCTATAATCTAGCGGTCTGAGGATTTCTTTACGACCGCTTGTGGTTAGTATACGATTTTACGTCACCACCTGGCCGTGAAGAGGGATTTTTCGTAGCGCCCAAGGGCGGTAAATCCCGCTTTTCGGCCTGGTGTGACGTAAAGAATTTAACACGTCATAGGAAGTTACCCTTTTTGCTAAAACCAATAATTTAATCGCATTATTATTAAGGCCTAAATTAAATCACAATATTCTAAAATGTAAGGCAATCATTAGAAACGATCTAAACGGCCACAATATTTCGCACGCTAAAGCCCAATGACGGTGAGTGGAGCAATTACAATGCAGTAGCCGGTAAATGATAATTTGCATTCCTCGAATGCCCAGCGCCTATTTGGATGCATTGGTCCCAGTTGGTAGAATATTCTGGAGCATTTAGTCGGTAGTTTCAGTTCAATTTGTTGCCAAATTTGGCCCCACGTTGGGCGCCAGTTAACAGAAAACAAATATTTTCTCTCAGATTCGTCTTGTTTAAAATACTACTCATCATTATTTCAATGAAGACAAAGAAGACATTCATGTTAGTCATTTCATTTTCAAATTATGTGAAACCCAACAATGCTAATTTGTTTGCTCTTATATTTACCGATCAATTTCCCAATCCACACTGGGCTCGCGTGGGCAAAACAGCTCAAACTCGCTCTTGTTGAGAGGAAGCTTATGCAGTGGGATGTAAATAGCCTTTTGTGGTGGATACGAAACTAGTAGGTCCACTCCACACGTCTACAACAGACTATTTACGTCCCAACGCTGGGCACAGGCCTCATGTCATGAGAGAGTTTCAGCAATAGTCCGCACACGAACCCAGAGCGGATTAGGAAGTACGTAGATACTTCAACAAAATACTTTTCTCGCCTTCTCAGTTGAAATTTTCGATCGAAATTCACTCGATAGAAGTTTCCGAATAGCAATCGATTCCCCTACAATATGGCGTTCCAAATTCAGTCCAAAATAGTTTCTGACTCCATTTAGTACATTATCTTCTATAACCAACCGTCTAATAGAGGAGGTGCTTTATTACGGAGCCGGGCTACGTGAGTTATGCTCCAAGTTAATCATAGCAGCAAATTCAAGGTTCATTCTGCACTGTGATTTATAAACCGACTTTCATTTGACATTCGAGAGCACTTAAATATTTATATACATTTCGATTTCATTATTGATTTTAGCTTTTAAAATGAAAACAATGTTTCGGAGGTAGTGAGATTTTTTAAGCAGTCGTTTTTCATCAGTTTAATATATTAAACTTTGATAGGTCTTAAAGTCAAGAGCAAGAAAACTCTAAATCTTGAGCTAAGATGGAACGAAACTAGACTCTGCTGAAGTCGTGAACCCCATAAAATATGCAGTGAGTATCGGAGGCGCAGTGCGGCAGCGATACGGTCCCATCTCTGCGGCTCACCGAGTAAATTTAACGCATTCGTAACTTTGTCAAAGTAAACAGCGATGCGTCAAGCTAAGCCCTTAGCTAGATTTGTTGGGTTTTAGAATTAAAGTTTAAAGATGCTTGAGTGCTTATTTTGTTTACTTACTGCTACTATTTGATTCATTCGTTTACCTGCGACGTCAAAGAGAGAGATGATGGAGTTTAATGGAATCTCAGTGTATGCTTAGTGTACTGGACCTGAAAGGTTTTAAACAAACCAATATTTGCTAAGATACTTTAACTTTCGTATAAAAGGAAAACATTATTTTTATTTCATATAAATTATTAAGGTAAATCGAGAAATCTTTTACTTTGTCTGTAAATATGGATAATTTGGATTTTCATTGATTATTTTTAATCGTAACCGTGATTTACCAAGATTCTCTCCAAGATTTTTCAGAATTAATTCATTACTTAAAACTAAAGGTTATGTAAAGTCAGTTAGTAATACATTTTTAAATAAATTTTATTCAACTAACCTTTATCCGCGCCAACGCCGCAGGTGAGCCAAATCACAAATTATCCATAAATCGAAAGCCGGTGCACAAAATGTCATTATTCCTAACATAATCGAATTGAACGCAAGGTTGGCTAATGGCGAGGGACCAGGTGTGGTTACGATTCAATTTCCGATAGTCTATGAGCTGACATTATAATGGTTAGTAAACAGTGGTTAGAAGTGATATTGGGATTTGCTATTATAGGTTTATGAGCTTAGGGAAATTCTATTGGATTGTCTAAAATCTGAACAAACAAGACTTAATATTTGACGTCCAAATTAGCTATAATTAGCTATAGGATTTATGTTTTAACTTCAAACTTCTTGGATTAATAACCTGTTTTGCCTTCTTTGATCCAATTCATCTTATCATTATTTACTGTTCACACAGTTCCAAGACTTTGACCTCAACATTAAACACCATTTACCTAATCTAGCAGTTTTTCTAAAATAATACACTATGTCTATTGGTTTTAGTACCACCGGCCCATAGTTAGTCCATCTACTCTACAAAACCTACCTTCACAGAATTCACGTTGTTCTATCTGTTATTCAGTTATTATTCGTACTTCCTACTGCATGCCAGCAAATACGTTGTCGCTCTCTTTTGCGAAAATATTTGTGAGCATTTTTATACTCTTAAGCAAGTACGCTTTGCCTGATGCACTATCAACGCCGCCTGTTCACGACAGCTCCGATAGAATGACGTATTTTATTAAGTTGTTCTCACCGCACTACGCACTACGGTTTTTTTTAGGTGTCCGCAATGCAAACAAATGGCAAAAAAATATTCCCGGTAGTCCACACCCGCCAGTAAAAGGTGCGGATTAGTGAGAACTTGGATTTGCACTGCAGACTTTTCCCATTGTGGAAAATCACAGTAACTTGCAGTGCGGACAAATTGGTGCTGATAACTGGGAACAGGCTGATATGAGATAGAATCACCAGTGCTTTGACTAACGCTTTTGTTTCATTTGTTCCAGGTGGCCTGGATCCACATCGACCGGCAGATGATCCTCACCATCCACCGCCACGTCATCACGCGGCTGGCGCGGTTCTCGGTCTCGCATGACAACGCCATGACCTGGCTGCTGCACGTGAGCCAGGTGCAGCAGGAGGACCGCGGCTACTACATGTGCCAGGTCAACACGAACCCCATGATCAGCCAAGTCGGCTACCTGCAGGTCGTTGGTGAGTATTGTCTATCTCATTTTAATTTTGGAACCGAGAAATTTTGGGCCACTTTTGTGACATGATTTTTGTTTAAGATGAATTATTTTTATTTTAACTTAGAAAGATTTGTTTTTCAATTGCGTTTAATAGAACAAAAAGTATTCAAATGTCGAATATTTTTTGTACTTTCATTCAAGTCCATACTAATACTAATATTTCCATGTTGATAGTGGGTTTTTTTAATGGCCTCATAGATGCCCCTGGCGGGTAAACTAAAGAATATGTTTAGTTTTAAAAAAATAATGGTAGTTTTAATAAATTCTTCACAGACGATGATTTCTCAGCAATTTCTCCTATCTTCCAATAAAACCTTTTTTGGCTTCGATCCTGCCTGATAGGGTCACATAATTATTGGTACTTAATGTTGTGATTACTTGTTTTTTTTTTTCACCAATTATGAATAGGGGTCACATAGAGATAGAGACGCTCAGGTGTACGGAACCCTACATATGCGATTCTTGCCTGCATTTGACTTTTTTTTTCAGTTCGTGTAATCTTATTTGAAGCCGGTGGTTTTAATTAATGGTCCTGGTGGAAGACCAGCGCTTGTTTTAAGCCAGCATGTGCTGACTTAGAAGCATTACTTTCAATTTCATTTGTTTCATGTTTTGTATTTTGATATTTTCTACTTTTTTAGTAGTTGTTTTTTTCTTTCTTTCACTTGATGGCTAACCATCCCAACCATGGTTACCGAGTACACCTACGCTTGTAAACATTCGATATACCAGAAGCCATTGGACGTTACCAGGACCCTGAATACTTGCGGGGAAACCTGAAACACGGTCTCGAGCTATAGTAAGACATAGTACCTATACTATGTATTATTGACACGAACTGTATCTCGTAGAAAATCCCCTCTGATACGCGCTCTTATCATGCTGAATGCTTTACTGGTATCAGCGCCTGAATGCGATGTTTTTGCTTGTCGATGGATGGATGTTTGTGGTGCATAACAATAACAAATATAACAAACCGTTTTCCTAATCTATGTCAGCCGGTCATGGCATTCAACATTTTTCTGCTTATTTCCTTCTTTTGAAAAGAATTTACCACTATTATCTGAATTTAACACTGAGCTTTTCGGTGAAGGAAAACATCGTGAGGAAACCTGCACACATCTGAGAAGTAATTCAAAAATGTGTGTGAAGTCCCCAATCCGCACTGGGCCCGCATGGGGACTATACCCAAACCCTCTCGTGATGAGAGGAGGCCTGTGCCCAGCAGTTTGACGCAAATAGGCTGTAGTAGTAGCTTTTTAATACCTACTTGTCAAGGTTCATTTCATGTTGAATGAGAAAAAGTCCCGTCGTTAAAATTGCGGTTAACATTCCTACATATTAAGTTGTAAGAAACACGGCACATTTCCAGCCTTGAAAATATTTCACAAGGCTCTTTGTTTACTCTGCCCGAGTCTATTACGGCACAACTTTTAATTACTTTTCTTTACATTTTGAGAGGTTTTCATTTTCTTTCTTTCGCCTGTTGTTTCGTAAATATCTTGAACAGTGCGGGAATTGAAAAGGGCAGTTTGCCGTTATTATTTTAATATCTTTTGTAGTAGGATATTGGCATGGAAAAGTTATTTACGGATTTTGTTCACTCCCTAAAACGAAGGCGAGACAAAGAATTGTATCAAATATTTGAAGTCATGAGTTTTGACAATGTACCTATTGCTAAAAGAATGAAATCAGTGAAATAGAAAATCAAAGATGGTAATTATCTCCCTTATGTGTACTCTTGATAGAGCAGTCGTGGTCACGCTTGCAGGGTGCAATCCTTCGCCAAACAGCCACTGTCCGCTTTTTTCACTTTGATAGTTCTTGTCCTTATTTCAAAACTGTTTACGAAAGTTGAATAATTTATTAGTCTTGAAAGAGGTTTAGTAAAAAATAAAGCTTTTCATGTTAGGCTGGGAGTAAGAATATTTTATATGTTTTAAGGAACCACTGAGCTAGACGAATATTCTTCCACAAGATTACTTAACTTGGGAACTTAAGAAAAAGCGCCCAGGCTGATAATGGGCTTAAAGAGTTAGGGTTCTGATCATGGAACCAGCAAGATTTTAGTGATAGATAATAATTATTAATTAGCCAAATGGCGGCACCTAGTGATGTCTTGATCAAACTACGGCCTGAATAAACTCGGATATTACGGTTCGACCGCACCCCGTTTCGTAGTAGCTATAAAATAATGGCATTGGGAAAAATAACATTTCAAAGTGTTGCTGTCTTCAGCAGGTACGATTCTTTGATAATTTGTTTTGAATGTTAAATGAATGAAATTCTTCATCATGTTTTTGATCTGATACTTAGTATGCCAGCAGCTTAAAATAAACAGAAAGAACTGGTTGACCGAGCTTTGCACTCTAAATAGCTAAAACCGAGTTTTCTCAGATATTATACCTAGGTATATATAGCTAGATTGATTTGTCGCCCCCGTAAAACCCTATATTCCAAAGTTCGTCCAAATCGTTACAACCGTTTCTGAGATTGCTTGGATAAATAAATATAGAACTCAGAAATCGTTTTTTATTTATTTGACATAGGTACATTTTTTATTTACATATAGAAGATTAGCACGTTTAAAGGACAAGATATGTAGCTTAGTGATCTTAACTTTTCAATGTATTTTAATCGGCTAAAGAATTCCCAAAGCATAACCAAAAAGAATCAGCGCAAAATTACGTACGAGAGAATAACTTGAAGATTTATTTATTTATCGTATAGCTTTTATTAACACTGTTATATACCTAAAAACTACAGTTTAAATCTGCATTAGAAGATAACCTAAGATAACCTCAAGGATTACTTACTACGGGACCCTAAAACTGTTTTACTTGTTTCAGCAAAGCGTGTGCCAAACCATTAACCATGTAAATGAGTCCTAGAGGTGTAACGTAAAAAATAAGAGGTCGTTCCGGCTTAATGACTTATTTGTTAGTACTGCACACAGTGGGGGCGTGGCGATCGCTCCCGAGGCACTTAGCCGCGCGGGCCGCTCTGGCAAGTTTGTAAGAGGTTATGCAAGGGGTCTGGGGTAGCGTTTTGGTAAAACAAGAATTTGAAGAAGCGTTTTCTTTCGGTAGCGTATATAAAAACATGCTTAGTTTGTCTTGCATCCACCGTACTCCTTTGCCCTTCACCAGATAGTCGCTTCATCTTTTTGAAATCCTCCTCGTCATTTTGGTTTACAATTCTAAGACTTGTTAGTAATTTCTCATGGAAATCCAATTGATTGACAAATTCTGTTTAAGTATGTTCCAAAATACGATTGAAATCCATTTATTCCTGTATTGCTTTTTTTAGATTTTTAGTTATCAGAAATATAAATTAAGACATCATAGTCAAAAATGCTACTTATTGTATTTTTCGTTTCAATTTTGGGTTTCCTTCTAAGGAACTAAAGTTCATCATTATCATCAGTCACTCAGAGGGCAATGGAGAGGGCTATGCTCGGGGTTTCTCTGGGTTATAGAATTAGAAATGAGGATATCCGCAGTAGAACTAGGGTCAGTGACATAGCCCGAAGAATTGCGAGCCTTAAGTGGCAGTGAGCGGGGCACATTGCTCGCAGGACTGATGGCCGATGGGGCCGGAAAGTTCTCGAGTGGCGTCCGCGAACCGGGAGACGGAGCTGTCGGTAGGCCTCCAACAAGACGGAACTAAAGTTACGAGTATTTTTATGCGGAACCCGAAACTGACCGTGTTGCTTGAAGGTGCTCCCCTCGACTTGACAGGCGCTGCACGTCAGTATTTATGCCTTTTTAATTCGCTCCGAGCTCCGTTTCATTGACGGAACGTGTTGAATTATTTGCCACCGTATAATTTTAATGGATTCTATTTCATTTATCGCTTCAGTTAAAGATATAAAACTATTAGTACTTAATGAAATAAAAAGTAAATTAAATATTACCACAACAGTCTATTACGTCTTGTTCTAGATAAAAGAGGGCGCCCACTCTCATCAAAAGTTTATCCTGATCGAGAATCTTGCTTCTAAAAATAACTCTAGTTGACTCGAACCATTACTTGGCCTCTATATCGAGTTTGTCAGCAATATCATCAATATTATAACGTGTCAAGTAGAAGTTTTCTCCAGTTGCAGCCTTTTCAGAGTCACAATATTATCGCTTTATTTAATCACTGGTACCTATCGGTTCCTATTTTCTTTTTCATGTAAATCTGATAAGAATTTGGAATACATTGTCGTGTTTATCTTCACCATTATATTCAATTGAAAGACGTAAGTTTTATTTTTAACACAGGCATGGAGACCCATTGAAAGGATACACAAAGTGGTCCAGCGTAGTCTGCACTGATCGTATTTGCACTTGCTCCTCCACGTTACTGTCTTTCTGAATCGTTGGCTCTGTCAAGAAAGTTATTAATTCGCCAACTCCTGATTAAGGTAGAAAAAACTGTTTATTTTACGAAATCTGCTATAAGATGGTCTTAACGGTTTTTGAATTGTTGAATCAGAGCTGGCTGAGTAGCGTTCAGGAACCTTAGCAGTGTCTTTTCATCATCTTCATCGTTACAGCCCAGACTGCAGTTTTTCTCAGTTCTCCACTCAGATCGGTCCTGCTCTATGCATCCAACCTTCCTTCCATTCCTGCCTTCATCAGGTGGTCGCTCCGTCTTGTTGAAAGGCTGCTTGGAGACCACCTACAGCACGTGTTCCAGCAGGCGAACGCCATTCAAGAACTTTCTGAATCTATCGGTCATCATCAGTTCCATGAACTTTACCTGGGACTTTGCATAAATAATGGCTTTACCCGAGGAAAACACGTTCCCGTGGACATTCGGTATAAAAACGTCCTAAGTATTAGTATTCCTAAGTATAAGGTCCTGAACCTATACTTAATTTCACTTAATTCGGTGCAGCCGTTTTGATGTGAAGGAGAACCAACCAGTGAACACACTTTCACATAATTACTATTATATTAGTAGAGATCTTCTACTATCTAAAGTAAAATACATTTCAATACGCTTCGATGTATTTAAAAAACACCACCAACACTCTAAACACATGTGTGCGTGCTGAGACAGACATCAACTATGTGTTAAGAGTGTTGGTGGTGCTTTTTAAATAATAATAAAAAAATTGAAGCGTTTTGAAATGTGAATGCGCGGGACTTTAGATAGTAGAAGATCTCTAACTACTTAAGTATGGATAGGTACTCGAGTGAATATTGGTATGGATTAGTTACTAGTTAAGTATGGATTAACGTTTTGTGTCACGTGGGCGCGAATTACCCTGATTAGAGTAATGAGCTTGTAACGCGTTTCGAATGTTATCGAGCGCCGCTACGGTATCAAGATTTAAACTAAATACGCAAAATAAATAATTAAATGGGATCAGGCTGGTAACGTTTACCGTATGTCGAATGATTAGTGAATCAAGTAAACCAACCAGGTCTCACTTCACAGAATTTCCGTAATTTTTTGTATATTGTGGTGTAGGTTTACCGAATAAAATTTTTGAAAGGAAATAATATAAATTTTCAACCGGAAATCTTCGTTTACCGAGATCCGCCAGTTTTGCGGCCTCATTGTACGTTACTACGGCAATAACAATTAGAACGTTGTTTACATTTCATTACGCACGATTAAGATTCGATATCAGTCGCGGAACCCACTTCCCGCCATTATTCAAATTGCCTCGCAAACAGATGTTTCGTTTAGGCTAATTAGAAATTGATATGCCTTCGGTGTTTTATTTGGAATGATTAGGCTATTTTGAATTCATTTCAATACTTTGTGTGAATTGAAAATATGCGTGTTCTATTTTTACTGGATTTGATTGTCTTTTAGGTACCATTCTTTCATAATGTAGCCGGTCGAAACGTAATAGTAAATTACCGCCCGTGGTCAAAGGTTACCCGCAATCTGAGACTTTCTTTACTTGACCGCCCTAGGTGTGTAATGTACTATGAAATACAAATTAAAGCTTATAATTAAAAGAAAATATTGCAATGGAATATGCGCGTCACAATTCATACAATTTCCATTTTTAACTAAGTCCCATTTTATTCACTGTTATCTTAATTATAATAAACGATAGTGATAACTTAATCCATACATTAATATTATAAATGCGAAAGTAACTCTGTCTGTCTGTCTGTTACCTCTTCACGCTACAACCGTTGGACCGATTTTGATGAAATTTGGCATGAAGATAGTTGGGGTCCCGGAAAAGACATACGCTACTTTTTATCCCGGAAAGACGCAAAGTTCCCGCGGAAGCGCGGTAACCGATTTCCAGGCGGGCGAAGTCGCGGGCAGAAGCTAGTTATCTATATCTTGTAGGTACATAATTATCTGCACTCAAGGAGGCACCTGAGTGGATAAAACACTTCACAAACCAGAACATCGTTGTGCTCACATGTTGTTCTTGTCACCAGTTCCCCCGAACATCCTGGATGAAGAGAGCACGCAGTCGGCGGTGGCGGTGCGGGAGAACCAGAACATCAGTCTGGTCTGCAAGGCGGACGGCTTCCCCGCGCCCAAGATCATGTGGCGGCGAGAGGACGGACAGGCCATCTCCGTGGACAAGAGGAAGAAAGGTTAGTTCTTTGTTGTAACTTCAGCCACAAGACATCTGGTCTGCAAGGCGGACGGCTTCCCCGCGCCCAAGATAATGTGACGGCGAGAGAACGGACAGGCCATCTCCGTGGACAAGAGGAAGAAAGGTTAGTTCTTTGTTATAATTTCAGCCGCAAGACATCTGGTCTGCAAGGCGGACGGCTACCCCACGCCCAAGATCATGTGGCGGCGAGAGGACGGACAGGCCATCACAGTGGACAAGAAGAAGAAAGATCAGTTCTTTGTACTCACCGATTCAACTGATTTGCAAAGCGGGTGGCAACCTCACGTCCAAGAACCTCAATGCCCATGATCGGCGAGAGAGTGGGCCGTTCTAAATACTCCAAGACTAAATTCGAGTTTAATCTCTACGGAATGTCAACTTGAGATGATCAGCTTGTTTTCTTTTGGTCTAGCTGCGTCAAGTAAAGAAAAACAGTTTATTTGGACACCGGAAAAAATTTGGTAAGTGTCTAACTTGAGACTGAAAATCCCGATAAAGATTTCATACGTGACTTGAGAAATCTCTATCCTTTTGATGAAAATGGGTCTAAAGTCCCGTCGTCATTGAAGGCATAAACATCCAAACACTTAATTTCCGAGCATGCATACGTACCTACGACGTCGCGGAAGGTGGAGTGGGTCTCCACAAAGCGGATTTGGAGTGGCTTCCACTCAAGAAGAGTGTGCTCGGTCATTTACTCTGAAGGCGGACTGGAGATTAAGTAGGTGCAGTATTTACAACAATTTAAGTGGAAAATGAAATTAGGAAACGGAAATCTTGTTACATGTGCTGCGTTCAGCTTTTGTAAGACAAATCGTCTACCTACTGACTAATTACGAGTAAACATGCATTTTAGTTGAATAGGAGAATCGACTAATGGAAAAACAAGCTACCGCTAAGTAACACTTACTGCCAAAATATCCTTTACTACTTACCTTTTCACAATCAAATAATTGAAAAAGTCCTTGACTTTTTAAGACAGACCTTAGCACACGGCCCTATAAACGAGAAACATGTCGACCCGTGAACAAGTGATCGGTTTGCAACTAATTCAGGCGGCGTGTCGGCTGCTTAACATAACAGAAAGCCAACAGGCGCGCGGAATAACAAGGAGGGCACGCCGATTATATAGAATGGATGGGATGTCCTGAACAGTATCTAAGGGTCCTTATTGAAAGAAAATTAGACTTCTTGAAGTACAATGTTGACAGGTGCTTAACGCATTCACTGCCACTTCTTTTTACGAACTTTCGCCAGGTGCCACATCTGTCATTAAGGGAACATTGCAACGCACATATGCGTTCAAGGCACTGCGGGAAAGTCAGCAAAACGCATATATGCGTCGGTGGCAGTGAATGCGTTAATTTCCGGCAAAAATAATGTTTCTTTAAGTTTTATTTGACTTCCAATTGATAAGATATAGTCCTGAAGAATTTAACTAAAGAAGCATTTTTATAAGTAAACGCTCATTTAGAAAGGGCCAAGAAATCTGATAAAAAGCTGAGCAACGCTAATATGTATTAGGTACATAATAAACTAAGTATGCTCTTTGATGGAATTTATTCTTGTTTACGTTGTCCATAAAATACCAGCTTGCGAATGAAGCATAAAAACTGCGAGCTGTAGTTTTAAACAAAAAATTCGCTTCTATGGAAATCATGTTTGCTAAGCCTATTGAATTTTACGAGCGTCGATTTTTTGTTGATTTTAAGCTTGTTCGCCTTCAAGTAAGATAAAAGATTATTGAGAGTAAGTAAAATTCGCGAGCCAAGTAAAGAGTACTCAAATAAATTATTAAGATCTCAATCAGCTCATGCGCTCAAGAGCCCTTTTGAATTTCAATAAAAACACGCACTCCATGAATTCCCCACTCGTTTCCAATCTCATTAGCAAAAATCTGCTCGTGATAGGAGACCGCGACCCCGGTTAATCGGCTTAAACGCCACAAGAAAAAATCCGGTTAGAGATAATTACTAGACGAGTGGAGGGGAAATCACAAAGGCGGCAAAACGAGTTTAAATTTGAAAGTGATTTCCTTGTACCGGTGGGAATTAACGTGTGGCGTCGAGAGGCACTTGTCCCTAATTGTGTGTGACCCTCCCCCGCCCCACCCGTCAGCCCCATCTGCTATGATTATTTGCGAAGGACACTCAGTGCAAATGTTTTAATTACGCATTCGGCGAAATCCGGGCACGCTCGGGCGTTCTCGACGATGCGTGGACTTCTATTGTTTAATACAATCGGTGACTTTAATTGGCGAAGATACTGTTAGATTTTGAGTTTTCAATTATGTTTTGGATTTTACACTTTTCGTATGTTTGTACTGATCAATGTAAGCGTATTTATTTCAGTACAATTGTTAAAATACTCCACTGCGTGTAGTTAAGTGCATATTATCACTAGATGTGTGCAAAACATAAATCTTTTGAAAAATTGGCTATTTTTAAAGTGGTAGCTTCGTACTTTATTTTCCTGTCAGTTCTCTATCACCGATTTGATTTTGTTAATTTACTAAAGAAAACAACACATGGAAGATGGCATACCCTGTAAACATTTTGTAAGCGCAAGTGAATCTTCGGTCACTGTTAAAAGAGCTTGTGGACTCTTGAATTGAATGAGTCTGAATTAGATTTATTATTATTACTATCAGTACAAAGTTTGGACTCATCTCATCTAGTAACTAAAGTCAATTTAGTTCTAAAACATCCGTAGCAAGAGCATTAACACTGACTGAGCGCCTCGAACGGCTAAATACAGAGCATTACGCGGTGCAGGCGCATCGAAAAGGCACCGCTAATTGCGTAACATATTCAAGCCGCGCGTTCCTTTGCCACACCAGGCATTTTAGCATGGAGCTGGTTTTTAATTCGTTCATTTGATAGAATTTAATCAAAATCGTAGCTCGGTTATCATGAATTTTAGTTAAAATAGTTATTCCTACGAAAAAGTTGTGAGCGTTGTTGAGTCTTTCCGCCGTTAAAAAAATCTAAGTTTAACTCAGTGGAGCATTTTACAATTATGAATGTGTACAACTCATTTGTGTTTTGGATGGCTGACACGTAGGTACTCTATGGCTCTGGAGCGCGTGTCTCCTAGCTAATGGCCGGTCCGTGTTCCAACTTTTGGACATTTTGCATGTCTTTTGGCTTTTTTTTTTAAATCGTACTTTGTATGACAATGGAGAGGCCCAATGGGCGCTATCGCGTGTGAATTTGCCACTAGAGGCGCTAGTGTCGCGTGAGGTCCAATAACATTCACTTTCACTGGTTTTGGCGAGCTTCGTGACATAAATTATAGTTTCTTTAATTTACCTGTTGAAAAGTGATCTCCTTCGTGAAATTATCGCAAATATGACGCATAATTTGGCGATGAATGTGAACGCATTGAAATGAAATAAAATAAATCCGAAAAAAACGGAACTGCACAACATTGCGGCATAGCTACTCGATATGATGATAGTTATTTATAATTAATAAACTTAATGAGATTCAAGATTTAAAACTTTGTTTCGGCGCCGATCTTATAAAGTCGCCTTTGAAGGCTATATCTCTGGACCTTAGTCAACAGTGGCGCCAACTGGTGAGCAAAGAAACGATAGTCCCCATTGCTTGCGGTTTCTCTGCGTTCTAGAATCAGATAAAGATGATGCAGTGAATTTATGGCTACTATCATAGCCCGAAGAAAATCCAGGAATTCTTTGGTTTTATTACTACTACTACTACTACAGCCCATTTTCGTCCTACTGCTGGGCACAGGCCTCCCCTCATTAAGAGAAGGTCTGGGCTATAGTCCCCACGCGGGCCCAGTGCGGATTGGGGACTTCACACACATCTTTGAATTAATTCGCAGATGCGTGCCGGTTTCCCCATGATGTTTTCCTTCACCGAAAAGTTCATGGTAAATTCAAATTTAATTTCGCACGTAAGTAAACTTAGAGGTGCGAGCCGGAATCGAACCCTCGACCCTCAGCATGAGAGGCGGTAGGTCGAATGGCTAGACCACCACGGCTTTTTTTTGGTTTTATTAAGGCAATGTTAATGAAAATAAAATACCTGGTAAGTAAAATACATTTATCCCACTTTTATCGCAGACGACTTGGCAAGAGGAATTTCTAAAATAGCGTATACAAAATCAAAAGATCCGGTCTATTCCACGAACCTTAGGGTAAAAGATGTAGGTGTATCTTTCGTCCATTATGATGACATCGCTTGGGATCAGAGACAAATAGTACCTACAGAAGGTCTTACAAAGGCTGATTACATCTGGATTTACAAATTTAATTAGATTCATGTTGGCTAAATTCATTGAAAGCCTTAATGATCGGTCACCTCGGGCTCCGCGAAATGAAAATGTTCCAAGTAAATAAAAGGCCATCTAAGTAAGTTTGACTGGAAGAGATCGGTATTTAGAGATAAGTCCGCCTGTTGTTTACCTATTTAATTTGTATTTATTTCTGTATTTTCATAACAGACCTGTGTCTGCTTATAATTGATGTTTATCCATACAAATATTAAAAATACGAAAGTAACTCTATCTGTATATTACCTCTTCACGCTTAACGACTGGACCGATTAAGATGAAATATTTGCAGATAGTTCGAGTCCCGGGGAGGCATTTAATACCGAAAAACAAATCACGAATGCGAAGAGCAAAGCAAATATATTAGTAAAAGTTTCCACGGAAGCTTATTTTTATTTCTAAACTGGCAATAACTATTGAAATCACATATTTGTTACGTGGTAAAACTTCAACGATGCATCACCGCAAGCGACCATAACAAAAGTTACTTACTGCGTAGCAATGTATCATCCTTTCTTATTCACTTTAAACGCAAACACATAAGTTGAATAAACAAATTTTGTGTTTATTTGATGCCTTTCGAAAACACGTTTTATTGTCACCCTTCAATAAACCCAAAAAAAACCTTCTTTTTTAACCGACTTCAAAAAAAGGAGGAGGTTCTCAATTCGTCGGAATCTTTTTTTTTTATGTATGTTCACCAAAAATAACCGACTTCAAAAAAAGGAGGAGGTTCTCAATTCGTCGGAATCTTTTTTTTTTTTTTTTATGTAAGTTCGCCAAAAATAAATAGTAAACGTGAACCGATTTCGATGATTCTTTTTTGTTCGAAAGGTGGTACTTCCAAGTTGGTCCCATATTAATTTGGTTCAGTTTTGATGATGCGATCCATGAGAAAATGAGGGAACTCCTCCAAATTTGCTAGCACGTAGATGATTTTGGTTTCAATATCGAGGACTTCAGAGTTACTTATGTACTTCTATAGTAATGTTTGGAAACTGTAGCCAAAAAAAAATTTAAATAAAAACCGCCTTCAAACTCCGACAGACTGCGAAGTCGGTGTCAAGTGAACCGACCCAAAGAAATGATAATCATATAGTGAACTTGACATTGACATCGCAGTCTGTCGGAGTTTGAAGGCGATTTTATTTTTTTATTTAATTTAAAAAGACTCGTCCACCACCACACTTAAATTAAGCTATTTCAGCTTATTAACGTCTCACGTTCTCTAAAATTCAATAGTTTTAAATTGAACTTTGAAGATTCTGTATGTAACAAGATTTCGTCTTGAGGTAGGTAAATACCGCACCATAGTCCCTTCTATCTACCTACCTAGTTGTGGGTGATCAGACGTCTTCTACGACATTCCAAACAGACTGTGGGATAAGTAGGTATTTCATTATCCACTACCGAACAGATAGAAAATACTTGAAATGGCTTCAAGTTCAAGAACACCATAATATTTTGTAAATTGTTTTAGTTCTCGCAAACGACCGCCCCCGCCTAGGGGCGTCCATAAATTACGTGAATAAATTTTGGAAAAAATTCTGCTCCCCCTCCACCCTTCATGAGATGTCGTGAGATTTTCTCCCATTCCCAAAATCTCAAGTGACATTTGCTTCAAATACAAAAATACTTATTTCTTTAATAACAATAATAATAATTTGTGCTAATTTTCTAAAGAAATCTAGGGGAAAAATACCTAGTGCTCTTCTCCGATATTTTATACGGTAGGTACCTATATTTTACTTCATTTAAAACGCACTTTTTGTTTTTGCTTGCACTTGTTTCTCATCTCACGGGAAAAGATACGTGATAGTATGCTTGTCCCCCCTCTCCCCCACATGAGATTTGGTAAGATTCAGCTGGCCCGTCTCCCCTAAATTCGTCATGTAATTTATAGAAACCTTTGGTTATGGTTCGACGTGTACATGTACAGTGTGCGTGCTTGACGGAGCGGACACGGCCAACACACACAGTCGCCTCGTCAGGGCAGGTTGGCAACCAGAACCAGAAGGTTTGCAAGACTATATTTTCATTTTCTTCATCAGTTCTGTTTGTTGCAGTAACGGTGTACGAGGGAGACACGCTGAATCTGCAGCGCATAAGTCGGACGGAGATGGGCGCATACCTCTGCATCGCCACCAACGCCATCCCGCCCTCCGTGTCCAAGAGGATCATCGTCGATGTGGAATGTGAGTAACTCAATAATAATAATAAAAATAAATTTTATTTCATGCATCTAGGCCCATATTACATATACCTTAAAGACTAACATACATATTAAAATTAATCTTAGAAACTAACACGATTACTTCTTCGTCGTGAGGCGCACTCTGGAATCGCTGTTCAGTCTTCCACGAAAGCGACGGAACACGACTCCCCTCGGCCAAAACTCCTCTTTCGTGAAGGTTGACAGATGTTCGGTCGGAACCCTCACCACGAACGAACTAAAATTCACGCTGTGGCGTGGCTTCAACCGTTCAACCCTCAGGGTGAATTTGGTCTTCACTCGTACATACTCCACAATCTCTTCGCTCTTAGTGGAGTGATGCAGGCGGGACACGTACAGCTGCATCGTGGGTATCGCGGGACGCAGCAGATGGTTCGGTCCGGTCGGTGAGGTGCCGCGCTGGTTCCGACTGGCGGGCTTCTTCTTCCGTTCCACCTTGATGAAGCCCTCCTCGTCGCATCGGTCCTTCTTCGGACTCGGCTTCCGCAGATCTCCAAGAACTGGTTGACTGCGGCTCAGCCATCTAACTACTTAAGCCACCACTTAAGCTTAAGCTTTCCTACTTAAGCCATCCAACCAATCACAACGGTCAGTAACGTTCCATTGTTGGACTAGAATATAGTTTCCATTCGGCCCAATCAAATATTGGGGACATTCTACACATTTCATATAGGTAGGTTATCTTAATAACTATAATAAAGGCAGACTTACTCTACATCGGGTATATTAATAGTTTGTAAATTAATTAAATGCTATTTATAGCAGAATGGAAACGTTCAAACAGTGTCATTGTTTTAACACATCAAGTAGGTATTTATAGTTGGGTAGCTATTGTTTATATTCAGTAAGTATTATAACAGATGTTGTGTTTATCTTTGGACTGCTAATTTTGGAGAGGAGTATTAAATAGAAAAGTTCATGAGGAATAGTTAAAATTCTGTTAGGACGTTCCATCAGAGAATGCAGTTTATTCACTCTTTTGGAACGCCACAAGTGTCAAACCACCTAGGCGGATAGTCTGCATTAGCGCCTTCAGATGGCGAAGAGAGTGTGTTTTGTTTTGTTGCTTATCAAGTCCGCTGGACACGTTTTCAACGGTTACGCCATATAAGATTGCGCTCCTTACCAAAACTCATTCCACATTCCATACTCATTAGGTTATTTCAACAGAGAAAATCACCATGATTATATGCTTTCCCTAAAGACATGCTCCTAGTCTTCAGACCGATAACGCTGGAATTAGATCGGAGGTGCCGGTGCTTGCTTAATATCAAGAAATGGTCTGCTCGCTTGTCCACCTAAAGCGTAAAATAATCAAAAATCTTAATAAAATTGAGAAATCTCAGCTTCTTAATTGAAGCTGAGATTTCTCAATTTTATAAAATCTCTGTCCCCCATTCTTCGTCCCATTTGAAAGGATAACGTAAACCACTAAAACAACCTCTGATTCCACAAGAGGTATTTCTTTAAGGAGCTTTTTGAATTTCTAATTAAAAAACGCAGCTGGCTAAATACAACGCGAGCAGAGCGATAATTGAAAGATAATATTTTTTTACGGCAGAGTGCCTGAGACGTTACGGAACGGGACGTTCGATGCGGGAAATAGGTATCTGATTCAACAATTACTTGGAGGAATTTCATTCGAAGGTGATTCTGGTGCTTTTCCGACAATATTATTTGATTTCTCTGTTTTCAAAGTACGTCACATATGGGATCAATTTTATTGTAACATGTAGGTAATGTTACGTAATGGCAACAGATTACTAAAATGTTCAGCTATTCTGATTCGACGTATAAATTGAACAATATGTTCGGCATTTTATTGAAAAGATATACATGGTGGGTCAGATCATATAGCAAATAATTAACCCACAGTATCGGCTAGGTATCGATTCTAAGCATATTGTATAGGTCTTTTTTTTTTTTTGAGTTGGTAAAAAAAAAAGAAATATGGGATTGGTTGTGAGAGCGACGCCTGAATCCTATACAAAATTAAAAAAATTACCAACTCAAAAATTTTTAAAGACCTATACAATATACTTAGAATCGATAGCCGATACTGTGGGTTAATTATTTGCTATATGATCTGACCCACCATGTATAGGTATATTATAGACGTTAACATCAAAAACATGAAAAAGCTGGGATGAAAATAGTCGTAAAAATCTCTGTTGAATAATTATCTTCCTTTTAAATTAAACACTTTCATATTTATACAAAAATAATGGAACGTATAAAATCCAAGTGAAAATTCGGTCGTAAAAGCCCTAAAGGTGATGCGATAAAAACTGGAATGAAACTCAAGTCGCAGTAAAATGTGAAATTATAAGTCAAGATAATGAAGTCATCTACACAAGGACAATAAAGAAAGAACTTTATAAATATTTTAAAACGGCGTAGAATATTAAAGCACATCACGCCGAGGTAATATTCTTTGGAATTGCCACCATAAACTGCGAGCGTGAATTACGCCCGGAGTGTGGCTTTTATTATCGGCCTGTGGCGAGAATTGAACTTGTCTAACCATCGGTTCCGTGCGTTGATTGAGATGCCGCGGAAAGTTCTTAGTGCCTTAGAGGCCCGGCGTAATCTAAAAATATTCTCAGAATCGATAGCTGATTGGGGTAGGTAAAATATCGTCGCAACGTTTTGCTTGACCCTATATAAACATTAGCACTTTTTGATTTGAAACCTCATGACATTACTTAAGTGAGGGGTCAGAGTCATTTAAAATTCTGACTTATGAAGGTAGGTATAATTACCTGGTGTATGATATGGACTACACAAGAGCCTGTTTACGTTCCACTGCTAGGAATAGGCCAACTTCCTCTCATCACGAGGCGATTGATTTTAGCTATCAGCTGATATAAATCATAAAATTACCTTTGGCTTCTCAAAACAATGACGTAGTATCCAAAGTAAGTAATCCAAAATTCTTAATGTGGAATCCATCTACAAAGGATATGTATTGAATAACCAACGAATAACGATGCTGGCATGTTTCGCATCTTATTACACGCTCTTTACGAAAATATTACCTCTTTATTTAGCAAGTCATTAGGGAAACGGCAGCTCTAACATATCACGTGTTCCCAGATTAGAAACAAATGTCTTTATTAACTTGTTTTAAGGTCGCGATTACAAAGTCGGCGGGACCGCACTCGTTCAACTCCTGCGATCCATCATGTTTGAGACTTTATAAATTGCTTCCTCCAAGTTTTCAATGCTCTTGCTGCTCGTGTCGATTGATTGGTTTTGATCGTGATCACAGGCAGTTTATTATTGTTTCTTTGTGGTTCGAAAGGTGTTTGTGGGAATGTTATTTAAGGTAGAGCGGTTTTTATGTCACAGAGCACTATCTTAAAGTAGAAAAATATCTTGAAGTTTTTCCACATGATTCAATCGGAATCTCATTTTTAAGCTTAACATACTGTTAAACGCCCAGAGGGATGCTTTTGGCGAACAAACAAGCACACGAACCACCTGATAGTAAGAGATCTCTGCGGGCCCTGGGCATAAGACATCATAATATTTAAAATGTGTTGCCAACCTTGAGGCCCAAGATGAAGTGCCCTTATTTTTCTCCGGGTTATTTCTCAAACTCATACTTCAATTTTGAACATTGGCAACATCTCGGGTCACAGGTTAACAAGGAATCAATCAGTGCTTTAAAAACTGAAGCATCACAACAAATTTAACAGGAAGGGTTTTCTTTTCGACCCTTTCAAATGCAGTTTCAAAGTCTTTGTAATCATGATCATCATATTCGTCATCATGATCATCATCATCATCATCATCATCATCATTATCATCATCATCATCATCGTCATTATCATTATCATCATCATCATCATCATCTTAATCATCACCATCATCACAACCACCAGCACCATCATCATTATCAAAATCATCGTCATCATCATCAGTGCCTTTAAGAAAACAATCCTTCTTCTAGTCTCCCCCATGATCTGGGTGCCGAACCAGCTGGTGGGCGCGCCGGCGGGCACCGACGTGACGGTGGACTGCCACACCGAGGCGCACCCCCGCGCCATCTCTTACTGGGTGTACGACAACGTCATGGTGCTGCCCACCAAGAAGTACGCCATCAACACCGAAGAGAACTCCTACAGGTAAGGGCCCACTTTAGTCTGGGGCTTTACTGTGTTTGCCCACTACTAAATGGTTTGAATCAATCGCACTTGAAAATTGGGAATGGCACTCTTATAAAGTGCACTCGGTTTGAAATGTCAAATGAAAGACTGAAATGTGAAAATAGTATCAATTAATCAGTCAAGTTAGTTCAGTCGATCAATTAATATTTATACGAAATTGAACCAAACTACTTTCCGAAAAAGGTTCAACTTCGTACTTATAGAAAAAAATACGATTGTGTTGAAATGAATTGAAACGATTGCGACAAAAAGCGCTTAGTTTGGATTTAAAAAGCGCAATTGGCTAGCAAACGGATTCAAACAATGGGAACAAGCGCGATTGGTTTGGACAGGGGAACCAAGTGGCAGATGCAATACAGCGGCTGCACGCTGCTAGAGAGTTCTGTAACTTTTCTTTCTTTATTCGAAAGGTGGTACCCTCCAAGTTGATCCCATATTAATTTGATTCAGTTCTGATATTGCAATCCATGAGAAAATGAGAGAACTCCTCAAAGATTGAAATTTATGTATCAAATTCGATGAAAAAATCTACTGATATCCAACATGCGATCTCGAAATAGATACATAAGTAGGTACTACGCACACTATGCCGGTCTCAGGTATGGTATTATTCTTTGAGACCTTTCTTCCCGAATCCCAAAAGTCGCGGGCAGAAACTTGTGTCAAAATATACAACAAAATATTGAAAGACACTTTGTCACAAAAGTTTTAATGAAAGCTGAAATTTCAGAAATATACTTACAAAACGTTTGATGTTTAATGTTTCAATTTATAAGTTAGACAGTGACTTGGAAACTCATCAAGAACGTTGTACATGACATCCAGACGACCGAAACTAGATCTGTATATGTCAGTTTAACTTGAAACATTTTTTTTTAAATTAAAACACTCACTCTGAGTTTTAAAAAATCTGTTCGTCAATGTCTGCAATATTAATCTCAAGTTTGAAGATTCTATTCCGCTCATTTGAGAACAGTGTAATATTGCTCTAATGTGGATGAAAGCCCGCTGAAGAGACTTTGTTGCGATTTCGAATACCTGTAGACCTTACGCAAGTATATCTATGTGCTACTACATTGGTCACTTTTTATCTCGTTAGTAAGTCTTTGCACTGAGCTTTTCGGTGAAGGAAAACATCGTGAGGAAACCTGCACGCATCTGCGTAGTAATTCAAAGATGTGTGTGAAGTCCGCAATCCGCACTGGGCCCGCGTGGAGACTATTGCCGAAATCCTATTGTGATGAGAAGATGCCTCTTTGAATTACTTTGCTGATGCGTGCAGGTTTCCTCACGATGTTTTCCTTCACCGAAAAGCTCAGTGGTTAATTCAAATTGAATTTCGCACATAAGAAAACTTAGAGGTGCGAGCCGGAATCGAATCCCCGACCCTCTGCATGACAGGCGGTAGGTCGAAGCACTAGGCCACCACGGCGGCCATTTCTCGTTAGCAAGTCGTCAATGTACATTCATAGTTTTCCAATACCTATTAAAGTGTTTTGAATGGGAAGAAACTTGGCGCTTCGAACATGGGGCGAGTCTGGAGTCTAGACAGTTTGGAACTACTCGGCGAATTAAGAGCCGGATCAATTGGAGAAGGGCTAGTAGGCAATTAATTAGTATAATGCTTCATCTCCAGGTTTGGCTTTTAAAAATTGCTTAATTAATGTTACAGAGAAGGTAAAAAGACGACTTCCTCGATGTCTTGTGTTGTTTTGTAAAATACAAGGTGCTAACAAATTAGTCAAGTATATTTTAAGAGATAATAAATTACATTAAAACAATTAACTTTTAACTATAATTAAGGGAAAAAAAATCAAATTCGGCGGGAAAACGGCAGGTTCTTAAACAGGGTGTTTTAACGTAGCAAATTTGTTTCCTATTTTTCTCCAAAAAACATAACAAAACCAATGATGTTTCATACTTAAATGTACTTCGAGAGCCGAGTACTATCAGCTGTAAAAATATCCGTGACTAATTTGTTAGCACCTTATATATGTAGGAAGGTACTTAAGTGTTTATTTTAAACTTGTTCAAAATACATATGAATGTTTCTACTTCTGTTTATGTCTGACTATAGCACTTCTAGCGTTTCCTCTGTTTCTGACATTAATCGAAAAACTTCCGCAGAATTAGATGTGAGATAACTTTCTGCGGACTGTTAATTAAAATTACAACATAGTGTGGGTGTTTTATCTGAATTCACAACGTTATAATTGTTGCACACTGGAAACTTTCGCTTAGGATATACTTTATCCTTGACGGGAACTCGAACTATCTCCATACCGTCATGTACTACTACTACTATAGCCTATTTGCGTCCCACTGCTAGGCACAGGCCTCCTCTCATCACGAGAGGGTTTGGGCTATAGTCTCCACACGGGCCCAGTGCGGATTGGGGACTTATCCATACCTATCATGTAATTTTATCATATAAAGAGGTACAGACAGAGTTACTTTCGCATTTATAATATTCGTATTCGCAGAGCGCATAGTTACTGGTGGGGGATACGAAAAAGATCGCAGCGTGCGACGTAGCCAAATAAGAAATTACTGACATTAGTGAAGTGAGCTGTCACTGTTGCCTATTTATATGCATTATGCATTGTATTAAATACACCTGGAGCGAGTGTTGTCATCCGAGGCTTCTTTTGTGTTTGTCTCTCACTATGAAGTTAAATAAAGAGAGTTACAAGCCTTTTACGCCCTCATCTCCGCGCACCTGACACAAATGTTGGTCTCAGTGGTATTATATTAGTTATTAGTTACGACTTCAATGGTTCATATGCCTCCCGTTAGTTGTCGCTGTCGTCATGCACACTGCCAATACATAAGCCAATTGCTGAGTCCCTTATCATTTGTTTTTCTATTATTATATTTGTTACAGAGCTCACATGAAGCTGACGGTTCGGAACCTGCAGCTAGGAGACTTTGGGAACTACCGCTGTATCTCCAAAAACTCGCTCGGCGAGACAGAGGGCTCCATCAGACTGTATGGTACGTCACTTTCAAATATTGAGGACAAAGAATATTGTTACTTAGCCAATATTTACTTCTTACTACTACTACTAACTACTACAGCCATTTTGCGTCCCACTGCGGGGCACGGCCTCCTTTCATCACGAGAGGGTTTGGGCTATAGTCCCCACGCGGGCCTAGTGCGGATTGGGACTTCCCACATATCTTTCTTAATTACTTCGCAGATGCGTGCGGGTTTCCTCACGATGTTTAAATAAAATGAAGAAAAATGTAATGGGTGGGCAAAGGAACATAGCTACAGATCCCCTGATGGTAAGGGATCACAGTGGCCCATGGACATAATGTTTCATAGACAAAATTTAGTATGCGCCATCCTGAAAAAAAACCGAAGAATACAGAACTGTAATTTATTAAAAAAGACCGGCCAAGTGCGAGTCGGACTTGCGCACGAAGGGTTCCATTCCATTTTGTAAAAAATCATGTTTGTTGTTTGGGAGCCCCCTTTAATATCATACCCCTTTATTTTATTCTGCTTTTTAGTATTGTTGTTATAGCGGCCACAGAAATACGCCCTTTGGGTACGGAACCCTAAAGACATGCCGCCTAAGAATAATAGCAGAGCCCAAGTATTTTTTGCGTTTTTTAGTATTTTTTAGTTTTTTCAGATTCAGATTCAGATACTTTATTTATAAAATTGTACAATATTACATGTCATTTAAAATTTATTTCTATAGCTTAAAGTAAATACGTATTAAAACTAGTTATAATTATTGGATAATGTCAACACAACAATCATTATTTACATAATTATTTTTTATTTAGATTTACACATCATTTAGTTTAAAAAAGTATCTATACTAGGTACATTTTAGGTACTATTTTCCTTTTTGACGGTTAAGTTTTTTATAATTAACATTTTTGTAATTAACAGTTGCATTTTATATGTTAGCCATCTCCGAGAAGAAATTCGTCTACGCTGTAACAAACCATACTTATTAATAAGGATTTGAGTTTTTTTAGGAAAACGTTGTTACTTGCTAGTTATTTCAATATGAATTTAATTAAACGAAATAAATGTTTACCAAAGAATGCATAACAGAACAGTTTAAAATATTGATTAAAGTTACATTCTGACACCGTGTGCTAATAAAGCCCACCAATGTGTGCTTACTAACAAAACTTGACTTATTGAATTTCACATGGAAGCCTGAAACTAAAGTCAATCAATACATAGCAAATTGCCTTCGAGATACGCAAAGTGGAGAATCCAGTTTTCATTAATTAAATCGCCCCTTAATTATAAGTTCGGCACAAAGATGAACTATGTCATAAACAACTCCGAAACATTAGCTTATATTAATTTACACATTAACTTCTTAACAATTAATTAAGAAAATTATGTTTACTTCACAGTGGATTCTAAACAAAGGCAGCTTTGCTAATAAGTTTGAAGTAATAAGGACTTGAACTAGTAGGTCACGGTTTGCTCAGAGGTTACATTGAATAAACGAATTAATTATAACCCTCAATTTCCATTTTAGATCTCGATTTCTATTTGCTGATTGGAATTTAACACTTAGGGCGAATCGAAACCAATTATTCATATAATGCATCTTATGTCAACACTGCTCTACGAAATATTCTTGACGTAATATCTAACAGCTTTTCTATTCGCTGATTGCAAGGCAGTGGTGGGGAGACATAGACATAAATAATACTTCGTATGGACCCGGCCTAACGTAGATATATGTCATGTGTCCCCACTTCCTTGGTGTCCAATCCAAAGTTAAACTTGTATCGTGACACTAAAGCTAGGTCACATTTTTCCAAAACGAGACGAGTTTTTAGATACTGAGAAACAGTTTCAAAAAAAGTTTTTTAAAAAACGCTTATTGTAACGCACGCTCGGTGACAGAACTTTGGATTGGACACTGAGGAAGTGGGGACATATTACGTGTACGTTAGACCGGGTCTATATTATTTACGTCTATGTGGGGAGACGAAAACGATTGCAGCGCGTGCCATAGCCAAATATGAAAACTCTGACGGACACCCAGTGAAATGAACTGTCACTGTTGCTTATTTATTTGCATTGCATTATGCATCTGGAGCGAGTAATATCATCCGAGGCTTCTGTATCTCGTTATGAGTTTACATAAAGAGACATGCAAGCATTTTAGCAACTTTTCGTCTCAGTGGCAATTCACTTATTAGAATCCATAGTCCGTCGGCCAAAGGTAGTTTCATATTGCGCCGCTAGTTGGCGCTGTTGTCTTGCACACTGACAATATGTATAGCGAGGTGTTGCGAGCCTAGGGGGGGGGGGGGGGGTCTATGTCCAGCAGTGGGCGTCTATCGGCTAATATTATGATGATGATGACAATATACAGTCACATTGAATTGGCGGTGTGCCACCTTAAGAATAAGAGTTTCTAAGATTAATTTTAATATGTATGTTAGTCTTTAAGGTATACGTAATATAGGCCTAGATGCCTGAAATAAAATTTATTATTATTATTATTAACAGCTAGAATCGCTTGTCCTAAGACATATGGGCGTATATTGTCTCGAATTCTCGATGCACGCACGGGAAAACGTTTTTTGATACAGATAAACCGCGAATACTGTAGTAGATACATATTTTTTTATTTGTTTTATTTTTTCCAACAGAAATCCCAATGCCATCGACGTCCCCAAAGGCGACGGAGATGAAAAGCAACGCCAACAAAGAATGTAAGTTATAGTTATTTCAATAATGTTTCTAATCACATCTCTACTAGTTATTATTATGCTACAAAATGGGTTCGCGTTTGACCCTAGTCACACGGACCTGTTAGAAACTGATGACAGTTGGGTCCAAAAGGGAATACTTTAGCAATTTTAGCAATTATTAATGTTATTCGGCGTATCGATTTGGAATGCGGACTATCAAAACAACTAGAAATACTATTATTCATAGAAAACAATTTTATTGTAGACTAGTTGTGCCCCACGACTTCATCTGCGTGGAAAATAAAATTGCCGATATCCGATTTTAATCAAAAATAACTTATATGTAGTTCCAAATGATGCTCTTTTGAAAACCGCAACAAAATCGATTTAGTAGTTCCGGAGATTAACTCTAACAAACAGAGAGACAGAAAGAGACAGAAAAAATACCCTTTTATTATAGTAATAGTTATAGATACCTATTTAATATGCGAACCATGTTAAAGATATTATGGTAGATGAGTATAGGTAAGTATAATCTTAGAAATAGGCAATCTGATTATTGATCTTTCTTGAAAAGTGCGAATTCAGTGGATTAGCCCTTGACCCTAGTGATTACAACACATTAGGTAGAAATTTTTGTGTGTTTTCTTAACATAAACCTAGATTACTACTAGACTATAAGAACAACTTTCAATACTGTAATCTGAAATCACCTGGACTGCGTTACACGTTTTCTCTAAATTTAATTCGTCCCAAACCTTCCAAATGCCAAACCCCAAAAATATATTGTCATAAAACCAACTACCACACATCAAGATCAGCAATCCACACCTCATCTTTGTCTCATTGGCGATGGCTTATGCTGCCTGTCCGGAATAGTCCCCTGAATGGAGTTATTCACAGTTCATAACGACACTTTGAAGATCCTTCTGCGCAGGGGTCGATCCAGGCCGGGGATTGTTCGAAACTTCCCCGGACGGCGGAATTGAAACTTGGCCTTACTTTTTATCTGAAAGTGCAAGCGATGTTGACAAAGCTTTTTTTTATGAACGTTCACCGTGGTATTTTAATAGTTTGACCGACCGCTTTTTGTGCTCTGATCTGAGTATGATTTACGTGTGAAATTTTAATTTGGATTTACTTGAATGGATTGGCATTAAAGAAAACGACGCGACAGAACCTATATCAAGCATGGTGTAAATTTCAAGTGGTTGTGAAATTTGAAGACCATTATGGCCGCTTTGATGCATGTGTTTATCTGTAAGACCACTCACATCACATCGCGAGAACTGCAGATAGTCGTTGGAGTAAACGCGTTCTTGAGTGGAGAGCACGACAAGGCAAGCGAAGTGTAGGGCGCCCTGTTGCCAGGTGGAGTGACGATTTGCGCAAGGTGGCCGGTGTAGATTGGATGCGGCACGCCTTAGACAGAGCTCATTGGCGTGCATTGGGTGAGGCCTACGTCCAGCAGTGGACTACTATGGGCTGTTGATGATGATGATGATGATGATGATGATGATGATGATGATGATGATGATGATGATCTGTAAGACGGTGTGGTGGTCGTGGTGTTACCGTTTTATTATCATGTTAATAATATCGGCAATAGGGCTTCACGAATCGCTGGTAGATCCAACATCCCCGGTATGTCCAATGAAGGGTTTCGGACGAAATATTTAATCATTGGCATATAAATTATAACCTTAAGTGCCAGTGGGCGGGGCACATTGCTCGCAGGACTGATGGCCGATGGGGCCGGAAAGTCCTGGAGTGGCGTCCGCGAACTGGTAGACGAGATGTCGGTAGGCCGCCAACAAGATGGAGTGACGACCTTGTAAAGGTCGCGGAAACGCGGTGGATGCGAGTGGCACAGGACCGGTCTGAGTGGCGCGCCTTGGGGGAGGTCTATGTCTAGCAGTGGACGTCTATCGGCTGAAATGATTCAAAATTCAAAATTCAATCATTTATTCAGCAAATTGGCCACATAGGGGCACTTTTACACGTCAGAAAAAGAATTTACCAGCGCTTGCTAGACCCATTTCTTGAGAAAAAGCGCCGCAACAAACTCAAGCAGCAGGCCTTTTTTCAAAATTTACAAATTTTTACATTACATGTATAAAATATACATATAGGTACGTACTAAAATTACATTGAAGGGATGTATAGTCCCTAACTTAAACTTAAATCTAAGATCTTAGAGATGTATAGTCTCTAAAAAATAATATGGAGATGGCCTCCATTGTCAAATAAATATAAATTCCATAGATGGCGACAGTCTCAAAATGTCAATAAATAATGAAATACTTCATGTATAAAAGAGTTCATTAATAAATGTCAATAAGAACATGATAAGGTCTCTCTCGCTTAAAATATTTGACTTAGTAATATATTTAAAGCTAATGATTATTTTTAAACGTCCATGCAAACATGAACAGACCGGACCCCACAGACAGCACCCGTTCACGAGCGTGACGCGTATCTCAGCCATCGCCTTCCTCAACCATTTCTTAGGGATGATGATGATATGAATTAATTTTGAACCATTGTTCTTCTGTAAATTCAATTGTGGTTCAATTTTACTTTCAGAGCCACGATTAACTGAATTTCATTTTAATTATAACGTCAAATGCGTCATTCGCGTTGTGGAGATTAAAATTAATACGATTCATTTTGATATGCCCAGAAGCTAAATGTATCAAATTTTGATTTTGTATGCTTTGACTGGAATCAAAACAGGATATTCATTTCAGTGTGATTATAGGGCGGAGTAAACAGATCACTGGATCGTTTAGTATTTATTAACTAAACTGACATAATTAAACTGATGCATACAACAAATAAGGAAAAGTTTTATAAAAATAAAGAAAGAAAGAAAGAAGAAAGAAAAAGCATGTATTTGCAATGACATGCATAATAATAAAAGAAGACACACACCTTACATATACATTCCGAAGCAAAACATACAGTCGCTATAAAAAGGCGCCGGCTTACACCGCTATTGGACAGCTGGCTATTGGACGTCCTATTATCGTGATTGTACAAAGAGCGATGGGCTCATTCCGAATGAATAGTTTATGACAACCCCACCCTCAAATCAATGTATGAGCGACACGCAATCCTTATTGTTTATGAGTATGCATGTCAGAGTATACCCTTCGGTGGCCGATTTTTTAAAATAAAACGTATCCATCAATGCGCACGCCCGGCATGGTCTACGACCGAGGACTAACTCTGTGGTTCCAATTCCTCTCACAAGAGGGGAACCCCCAAATTTCGCGCTACTGACTGATAGCTCATGATAATTATGATTTCACTCCAATTTAACAGCTAGGCAGAGATACCTCCCAGTATGGAGTGTGGAATGTGTCTTGCTAAGCAGCGCAATCTTATATGGCGAAACAGTTGAAAACGTGTCCAGCAGATTTGATAAGCAACAAAACAAAACACGCTCTTCTCACAACTGTTTTCGCCTCAGCAGCCCCACCTGAAGGCGCTACTGCAGACTACCCGCCTAGGTGGCTTGACTTTTTTGGCGACCGCAGCGCCCCCAACCTACCCGATCTGGTGTCCATCTTTGGAACTATAAAGATTGCGTTCCTTTACTTCAACCCTTCACACATACCAGTACTTGTTTAGTGTGACCATCACCTAACCGTAAATCTAATCTCTAACATGCATATAATTAACCAAAAATATTATTATTTTAGGTAACTTATATATCTTGCTCTTTAAAAAAGATATGACACCTCATTGCATCTCAGCTATATAATTTTTTGTGAAATTCACTTTATGTTGCTGACATTGTTGCCGCTCTGAAATATTTTAAATAAACAAACAAAATCCAGATATAGACAAATTCAATAACGCTTTTGCAAAGTCAGCTACCAGCGTAGAATGAAAATGAGACCTTCCTATTTAATGACCTAGTATTTAATTTTGGGTCTCTCTCATGCATGCTTCTTGTTTCAATCGAAAATTGGTTTTATTTTAACCTTTATATGAACAGTCGCAACTTTTTTATATTCGACCATCATAACCTAAGGCGTGTTGCAGCGCGCCGGGCGAACGTTACGCGAGCCGTTCAGCGAACAGAGGGCACGGAGCGGCCCAGCGTGCTGCGCGCGCAGCTCGACCGCGCGCCCGAGCGCGACGCGCAACACGGCTACCGCGCGCCGCCGCTGCACGTCTCAGGTATTCATATCTCATTCACACCATCTCTCTATCTCTCTCACAACAGATGGATTCACAAGGCATACGAGTGATATGAGCGACGCGACTAGAAAGTTTGTGACGTAAAATTGCCAACCCGTTTAATGAAGCTTGACGTATTATGAATCCATATAAGTGTAAGCATCATCATCATCATCATTTCAGCCGAAAGACGTCCACTGCTGGACATAGGCCTCCCCCAAGGCTCGCCACTCAGACCGGTCCTGTGCTACTTGCTTCCACCTTCTCTTGCTTCTTGCTTTCCATAAGTATAGATACTTATCTATAAATTACATACTTTTATGGTTAAACGTTTAGCTTTTAAGAGTTCAGTCACGTCAGCTAATGTTACTTTTTGTCACAATTTAAACACTGGTTTTACTTCATTGTAACAGTATATAAAATAAAGACAAGTAATTAAATTCAATTAAAAGAGCGTTTAGGGCATAAGAGCATAGAGGTTCCGAGACGTGGGCGCTCACGATGGGTCTCATAAGAAGGCTCGAAGTCACTCAGAGGGCAATGGAAAGGGCTATGCTCGGGGTTTCTCTGCGTGATAGAATCAGAAATGAGGATATCCGCAGTAGAACTGGGGTCACCGACATAGCCCGAAGAATTGCGAACCTTAAGTGGCAGTGGGCGGGGCACATTGCTCGCAGGACTGATGGCCGATGGGGCCGGAAAGTTCTCGAGTGGCGCCCGCGAACCGGGAGACGAGCTGTCGGTAGGCCTCCAACAAGATGGAGCGACGACCTCGTGAAGGTCGCGGGAAACCGGTGGAAGCAAGTAGCACAGGACCGGTCTGAGTGGCAAGCCTTGGGGGAGGCCTATGTCCAGCAGTGGACGTCTTTCGGCTGAAATGATGATGATGATGATGATGATGATGATGAAAAGAGCATTGAATAAGAACCTTCGAGTTGATTGGTATTCAATTATGCCAAGCAATAACATAAGCAGTAACGATATACAAAATATAACATCGCAGGTGTTAACCACATCTCTCTAAGGTAGGTAAAGTTGACTCCAAACTCTTATAAAAGTCCATATGTATAAGCATCCACTCCAAACTTTCCCTCCAGTAAATAACTTTAAAGTCACATAAAACCGAGACACAATCCTGTGACACACACCGAAACCTTTATTTACCGTCCTGGTAACAACGCGGTGCATTATTGAGCAGGCAGCTTCCTTCGTGGCAAAAAATACATGAACTAGAATACTTGATGTCAGCTCTGAATGTGGCATAGATTGTGGATCACCGACTATTATGGGCTAGCGACGAGAATAAATTAATAATACTTAGTTTAAGAAACTAAAACAACGCTTTGACCTTTCCATGCCCACCTTCAAGCTTATTGCATTGCCATCCAAGTCTTGGATGAAAGTAAATATCAAAATAGGTTAAGTTTAGCTTGCAAGATTCCTTACAAAGATAGTGTTGTTAGTTAGTCACACCACGATATAATTAATAGAAGCGTTGTAAAAATCAATTGCAAAGGCATAGGATAATTTCATTACGCCTACCTGCATTGTTTAAATTACTTTCTGGCTTGTAGCTGAGTATTTGGGTTCGAATTACAGCAACAAGATTATTTATTTTATATTTTTAATTCATAATGAAATCGCCGCCCATTTTCTACGCTCTTAATAAACAATAGCCCTGAATGTTAACGAGAAGCATTGTTGAGTTTTTATAATTATGCATTTTACTTCGATTCAATTAGAAACAGTTTAAAATCTAACATTGAAATGAAAAGAGGCCAAATACGAGTCGCTTTGTTGGAATTTCAGTAATGGCTTTCATTATTTTCTTATTTTCCTTTTATGCTTCGTTTGTTTTAGGCAGGCATTATTATCAAATCGTCTTGGGCGTCCTCACTTACGCATCAATCTCTAGTAACCAAACACCACAAATAGTTCCAAAAGGTTGCCCGACCGCAACCCCCATATGCACAATCATTCAGTTTAAAATTGTATGCCGTCACTATCCCGAAATTGGCAAGTACGTCTTCGAGTGATACCCCAAGATTAAAGATTCAGAGAGTTCGCATACACACTTTGCGTTCATAAATATTCAGTGTAGACCGCACAATCAATTCTTACCCGCGCAAAGGAAAAACTGTTTGAAGGCCCAAATAATACGATATCAAATAGAGCGCACGTTTGAATAATATCGAGGGATCTATTGCGGAAATTATATTTGATCGTGCGTTTATAAGTTAGGGCCTAGAGGCTTAGGCAAGGGGTGAATTGGGGACGTTCTCAGAGCCGTCTAAAGTTGAGAACCGGTTCGAGTTAGTAAAGGTAGAAGGTAGGTAGACTATGTTTAACTTTTGCGTAACGTGGCCAGGGGATGGAGAAAGTTTTTTTGTTAGTTTAGTAAGTACTCGCCAAAAAAGCCAAAAAGTTTCTTTAAGTATTTCACCAATAATGATATTCCCCTCCGTAGTCGGATCATTTCTAGTTGGCTTGGTTGCCGTATTTCTTTGAGTTATGTTGGGAAAATTTGATTTTCTAGACGTTTAAACCGTTATTGCTGTCAAAAACGTATTCATATAATATCTAGACGTAAGGATGAAATCAAGCCGGAAATTATAAGTGAATGCTCTGCGAAGTGTACTCCGAGATAGTTTTCATAACTTGTCAGCAAAAACTGTATTGTAAAATATACTTGAAGCTTGGTATTCAGTGGAGTGTCGTATACATTTAAGATCAACCCGAACATACATTGTATTTTATGCCGGGACTCCACCCGAGCGAGAATGATAATGCACGCGGTCCACTGCGTCACAAACTAGCGGGACTGATCTTGGATAAAACTAGCATTGGATGTAGCTTTTTTGAAAATGATACGAGATGAGTTTGATATCATAAACATACAGTATGTCTAGTCATCTATATACTTCTATATCTGTATAGGTTAAAGTGGTGGAGAATGCCTTTATGGCATTAAGTTTGTCACCCTGGGTCACACCGAAAGCAGGGGAGTACAGTGAAACAGTCAGTAGGTAGATGGAGTGGTTTATTATTTATGTCAAAAAGGCACAATTTTTGTGCCTGGAGATATTTATATAGGTGTTTACTTTGAAAATCCGGTGACAAATGGACGAACAATAATTAGGGTGTTCCCAATCTTGAAAAAAAAAACACACACACACACACACACACACACACACACACACACATATGCATGCTCATAATTGTTAAACCAGTGCTCATCTCTTATGTTTTCCTGATTTCCTTTCAGTAGTATTACTTTCAGAAAATGTTTTTGTATTTTTGTGGACATCTATTATTGGGTATGTTAACTGATGCTTTTCTGTATACTCACTAACCGTATTGCTGTTGATGCCCCTAATAAAGAAAATAAATAAATAATCTTAGATAGTTGGATATGTTGTAATTTAGCTATGGAGGGACGAGAGAGCGTGTCCTCAAGAGAGGTGCTTCTCACACAAAAATCAGAATAGTAATGTGCGCGCGCATTCAAAGCATCGCAGGAATATAATGTTCGTAAGATGATTAATATTGAATTTAGACAGTTATAGTTGCCAGGAAGTTTGAAATGGAAGGAGAAGGTATCACCTCGTCACAAGTTCGCATTTTGAATTAGTCTCTTTACTACTTGTTACTACTATACAGGGTCCAGCAAAACGTTGTGCCAATATTTAAAACAGTATCAGTTATCTAATCTAAGCATGTTTATAGGTTTAAAAAAAATCGTATTGTCCAGTATGAGATTGATGGTGTGAGCGACACCTGTATCCCGTATTTTTTTTTACCTCGATAACTGATCCATCATCATCATCATCATTTCAGCCGAAAGATGTCCACTGCTCGACATAGGCCTCCCCCAAGGCTCGCCACTCAGACCGGTCCTGTGCTACTTGCTTCCACCGGTTTCCCGCGACCTAATAACGGCGCAATAACTGATACTGTGGTTAAAATATTGGCACAACGTTTTACTGGATCCTGTATATCCTCATAAGTTTTACTAAAGTGCAGATTATTAAAATTGTTTTCTTTAGTCAAATTCTATTTTATAAGTCATTAAAATCTGTATTTTTTTTATGTTATTGGTGGGAAAACGATCATACAGGCCGCCTGATGGGAAGCAGTAACTATAGCCTGTAGAGTGGACATAAGAAATCACGAGATTTCAATACCCTGAGATCTAGAAAGAATACCTCTATGCTAGATGTCACCGGTAGCCGTACCCCCTTAGCGGAACACAAAAGTGCGAGAACTGGTCTTTGTTGGCAGTTTAGCGACTAAGACTGTGGTAGCTATCCGGCCGGAGCTTGCACCAGATCCTACCACAAGAAAAACTTACAAACTACACTAAATACAATACAAATACAAATACAAATTGTTTATTGAAACAGTGAAATACATGTGAATATTACAAAGGGAACACTTAAATCTGTCATGCATGACACTGTAAAAAATTTACACAGTTTTATAATTACCTGTGACATCTTACACTAGGCGTGGCCTGTTTTGTAGAATGGCACTCTTACGCTTACCATAGTAGAGAAGAACAGTGATCGTTAAAGATTAAAAGATTAATAACGGAGAAAGAAAAGGAGTTAACTAGGAATTACAATAAAAACGGATAAAAATGTAGTGTGTACATTTGTGTGTGTTGGATCTGTGTGTGTGTGTGTGTGTGTGTGTGTGTGTGTGAGGGAGTTTATGGTAGAATTAAGTCGCTAATAGGCTTTCCGTATCTCTATAGTCCAGAGCGCTAAGCCATTTATATATTTTATTTTTGGCCTCATTGGTAGAGGATGTTGTTATGTTGCAAATACCATTTACTTTATTATAAAGCTTCATGCGAGAGAAGGGGCCGAGTCTTTTTGCAATTTGAGTTTTGACTTTAGGTAAGGGGAGTCTAAAAGTTCGTTTTTTGAGAAGGTATTCATAGGATGGTAGTGTTGGAAGCATTTTGTGCACGCTTAGGACGATGCGAGAGATGTACAGCTGTCTTACGCTAAGCACCTCACTTTCTCTGTACAGGGTAGTCGTAGAGTATCTGCGCGGTCGCGAGTGCATGACTTTGAGGAGAGACCGTTGAGCTCTTTCCAAAAGTATTAAGCGGGAGTTCACGCTGCCACCCCAGACTGTGATGCAGTACGTAATTATGGACTGAGCGAGAACCAAGTATACAGTTTTCAGAAGGACTTTATTCATAATGGCGCGTAAATTTTTAAAAACGTATATTAGTTTTCTGACCCGATTAGCTGTTGCTGCAATATGATTAGTAAAAGAGAGTTTCTCGTCCAAGACAATCCCCAAATATTTTACTGCTGTTTCTCTAGATATGTTCTTGCAAGTACATTGGAGAGGGAATTGTCGCTGAGAACAAGAGTGGACTGTCATTGGAGGGAGAAGGGGGGGAGCAGAAGCCCGGGTTTTGTGGAAACATAAGTAATTAGTTTTAGTTGCATTGAGAGTTAAGAGGTTTGATCGCAGCCAGTAGGCATTGACGTTAACTATTCTATTTTTAAACACAAAAATAACGAGATTCTCCTAATTTATTCTTTTCGCTTTTAAGTATTTTGGTATCATACTTAAATAGAGGCGCAACGTCAAATAAGACTTATATTGTAACTGGTAACCAACTCGGTACATCGAAAAACGCCGCCAATAATAAAATTAATTCAAGTGTTCTTTCTTGCAGGTACAAGAAGGCTGTACTGCTGGCGACAGCCCGTCTTGGCCTTTGTGGTCATCGTTCACATCGAATTCATAGTCTGACTTACTTTACCAACAGGTGAGAAGTTTGGAGATAGCCTTCTGCGTATTCGGGATATGAACTAGAATGTGGTGACGCTAAACCTTGCGTTGAGAGTTTTGATTGTGTTTGATGACACCGAGTAAAAACATATGATACTAGTTAACACAGATCTCATGAATGAATTACATAGGTGAATAATTTGAATGTTCTTTGTAAAACCAAAACTTTAAAACATTTTCAATCGAAACTTGATTTCCTTGAGGACTTCCAGTGAGTTCGAATTTTTATCATGGTCTCTAGCCTCTTTCGCGTCCCCATTGTTTTGTGGTCGACGATACAATTTGGTCTGTCAGTAAATCCTAAGAGATCCTTCATAAATTGATATTTTTTCTGAATTTGATTCCACGCTAATTTTGGAGTGAAGAACTTAGTGTGATAAGACTTATCATACAATTTAGCAACAGTAAAAAAATTGTCCTTACAATTGATAGGATACTTTTGCAACGATATTTTGAAGTGGCAATGAAGATTCTTGTTTCCCTTCATACTTCTTCATAATTATTTTTCTTACTTATAGTTTCAGGTTAAGGGCAAGAACATCATTCTAAAAATATTTCATAACAGTTATTCAATTTCATTGAAATTCAAATTAGTTTAACAAATGTTTTGCTCATCATCCTTACATTCCTTTTGACATTCCACTACAATAACAATAACAATAAATGCTGCTGGTCTGATTCCCATAACTACAACTGATTATTTACCTATTTGTTTATTATTAATATTGAAAATGTCTTAGTTGGTAGTTAGGTGACATAGAAAATTTTCACATCTTAGAGGTAGATCGTAACTTTTTCTTCTATGTATTTCGAGAAATATTTATTTTACTTACTTTTCTGGGAATCAGAGGAGCTTCGTATTACACCATCTTCTAGCTACTTCCAATGTGAAAAAAGAGTATACATAAGTAGTGTGTATAGACACTTTGAACTTTGATCAACGTGTACCTATTATATTTATTTATTAGTCCTATTAATATTTTGGTTACCATGAACTAGATTGTAAGTGATAAGTTATTAAATTGAACATATCATAGAAATAGTCCAAGAATCCACGGTAAGTTTTTGTGATATTTTATACATTCGGTTATGGAAGACAACATGATAATTATTAAAATTTACATATTTTTGAGTACCTAAATGGTTATATTTATTATTTGTTGGTACATCTTCATGTCATTCGCTTTCACGGGGCCGAAAGCAACATGAAGATGCTTTTGGTACCTTTTACTAGAAATGTGAGATGGCCGCAACTGTGGAGATCTGTCCTCCCAATACAACATGAAGTTGTTATTTTTATTTCAAAATTGTAATATTAAGTTAACTACATCCTGTTAAAATGTAAATTAGCGTGTTGATCAGCAACCATTATTGTTATGTTTTAAGTAAGCCATTTACTAACTACCAACTTTAATAAAAAAATGTACCTATTGAATATTTATTTGTCAAATTGGCAACTAAACAAGCTAAAATTTATAAAAGATCGTTTAATAAAGTTCAAAATCATTTTCAGTCTCCTTGTGCAATATGAATTCTTAAATTGTTTAATTTACGTTGAGTTGTGTATATTACTTAATTTTCGTTAAGTTTCAATTACGTGTTTTACGTTACAAGGACAACATATTACCAAAATCCCTTAGTCTGAATCTGCCTGGATTAAAAAATACAACTGTTAAGTATTTCACTGGGTCAAGCGACTCACCGCTAAATCGTCCTGCACCTCGTCCGAGGGTCCTGGAGCAGACGTTCGCAGCCAGCCGGCACCAAGCACGAAAATCCAGCGAATGATACTCAACACTAGTCACATAGGTCACTGGTTAGACGTGGAAAAAAAATGAAAATTGTGCGCGCGCGACGCCGGCAGTTGTTCACGCGGCGGCCATAGGTAGAAGTCTGTACGGACGGTGTTGCCCGTGGAATCCGCACAAGGCGGGTGGCGCTAGTGTCGCCCATTTCCCATAGGAATTCGGTGCGTTCAGAGATAAACAGCTGATCGCTGACCCAATTAGAAAAAAAAGAAAGCACCGAAGAATCTTATTTACCAAATTGTGTTGTCTTGTATGAAACGAAATATATTTAAAAATAATGAAACAAAAAAACCTGTTCCAGTACGGAACATGCCGCTCACCTTAAAAGAACGTAGCTGCTTTTAAAGCTTTACACTAAACTGTAGTAGATAGAGAGATATAAATAAGACTTAACTACTAGGATTAAGTTTGTAACGATTTAACCTATTCTAAAGGAAGGGGACATACTTTAACGACAGGTCGTTTACAGAAAGTGTTCCCTATTTTCAAAGTCACTACGCGAGTGACGCCGTCAGAGCCGGGATGTAGAGCATGGACGCGCGCCAGCTTCCACTGCAGCGGCGGGAGGTGGTCGTCGCACAGCACGACAACAGTGCCTTCACGGAGAGCGGGTCCGCGGTCTTGAAACCATTTAGTGCTCTGTTGCAATTCGTGGAGATATTCCCTACTCCACCTCTTCCAGAAATGCTGGACGGATTGCTGTATCCAGCGCCAGCGTGTGAGACGATTAGGGCTCTCATCTACCAAGTTAACATCAGGCAAGGCGGTTAGAGGTTCCCCTATCAAAAAATGTGCAGGAGTTAATGGAAGTGGGTCCGAGGAATCGGAGTTCATAACGCAGAGAGGTCGTGAATTTAACACCGCCTCGATTTGGCACATGAGAGTATGCATCTCGTCGTAAGTTTGAGTACGTGTGCCGATCACACGACGTAGGTGATGCTTAAAGCTCTTTACTTTCGATTCGAAAATTCCGCCGAAATGGCTTGCTGAAACTGGCTGAAAATGGCACGTGAGGCCTTGGCTTAAGGTCTGTTGATTCAGCAAGCCCTGGACGGAGTCCTGACGAAGGAACTCGTATAATTCCTTGAGATATGTGTCACAACCGACGAAATTCTTCCCGTTGTCGGAATAGATATCCGAACATAAGCCGCGCCGGGACGTGAAACGCCGCAGAGCAGCGAGGAAAGCTTCAGTGGAAAGCTCCGATACTAACTCGAGATGTACAGCTTTAACGCTCATACATACGAAAATGGCCACGTAACATTTTACGATTTTAGCGTTTCGTACTTTATTAGCACGAACGTAGAAATGGCCGCAAAAATCTACGGCGGACCTCAAGAAAGGTCGCGCGGGTCGCAAGCGTGCCGCGGGGAGCGAGCCCATGCGCGGTTGACAGCGCGTGGGGCGCGCGCGGAAACAACGAACGCAGCGATGTATGCGGTAACGCACGATGTCGCGACCCGATAGGATCCAATATCGCTGTAGAAGCGAGTAGCGCACGGCTTGGGGCCCAGCGTGCAGATTGCACAGATGGGCGTCGTCGATGATGAGGTCGGTTAACGGATGTCTCTTTGGTAAAATCAATTGGTGTTTCGCTTCGAATGGTAAAAGTGATTTGTGGATTCGACCACCTACACGTAACGAGCCGTCATTATCCACGAAAGGCGTAAGACGTCGTAAACGATTTGAAGACATTTTACCTAGAGAAATGTTTTTAATCTCGTCTTTAAAAACCGATTGTTGAGTGACTTGAATAAGTCGTGTTAATGCGAAGTTATATTCAGGAACAGTTACATATTCCGGGAACGATGATACACTTTTCCGGCATTTTTTATAGAAACGGAATATTAAAGCAGTGACTCGAACGAGTTTGCCGAGCGACGAAAATCGCGTTATCAAATCATCATCCTGTGGAGGCGACGTAGTAGACGGGTTGGAAGAAACAGGTAAGTTACGCTTTTCTTCACATGTATTAATTATTTGTTTCCCTTTAGGCCACGATTCTGGACATTGTTGGAGCCATGCGGGACCATGGAACCACAAGTCGTGTCGAACGAGCGCGGCGGGCAGCAGGCCACGGGACGCGGCGTCGGCGGGGTTCTGCGCCGACGGCACGTGGCGCCAGCAGCTCGCGGGGACGCGAGACAGGATTTCACTCACGCGATTGGAAACAAACGTTTTCCATTCGTGCGGGGATGAATTAAGCCATGCCAGCACGATGGAGGCGTCGGACCATGCGTAGACTTGGTCACGAGGGATACGATCGCCGTATATGTGAATCACCTTGTCGATTAATTTCGACAGCAAGAGAGCCGACATGAGCTCGAGTCTAGGTACGGTTAAACGTACACGAAGCGGAGCGACACGTGTTCTGGCCATTACCAGGTAGGTTTGCACACACCCATCTTTGCCCGTAAGGCGTATATACACACAACCGGCGTATGCAATTTCAGAAGCGTCAGCGAATCCATGGATCTGGATTAATTCGAAATCGTCAGTATTAAAAATGTGACGCGGAAAGGACACGTGTGATAACTGTGGTAGCTCGTCAATGAAGCACGTCCACGAATTAATTATGGCAGTGGGAGGAGGATCGTCCCAACCTGCATTTGCTATCCACAAAAGTTGGATCAAATGTTTGGCAAACAGGGTTGCCGGAGCGAGGAATCCGAGAGGATCGTATATTCTCGCAACCTCGGAGAGAATTGATCTTTTAGTACAAGTATCGGACGAAACATGTACTTGAAAAGTGAAAGAATCGGATTTAGGGTTCCACTGTAACCCGAGAACCTTAACTTTATTGTCATTCTCCATTTCAGCGAAGGGAACATTCTCCGGCCGCTCACCATGAGAATCTGGCGGCAGCACCGCGGCGAGTATCGCTGGCGAGTTGCTGTGCCATTTACGCAGCTCGAACCCCGCCGTCTGACAGATACCTACTAGGTCCTGCTGCAGAGCGATGGCTCTGGCTTCCGTATCTGCGCCCGAGACGACGTCGTCGACGAATACGTCGTTTAATAATACACGCGAAGCGAGTTCGAAGCGATGTGCTTCATCGTGAGCGAGTTGTTGAATAGTTCGCAGAGCGAGATAGGGCGAAGAGTTCACGCCGAAGGTGACTGTACGCAAGCGATAGTCACGAAGAGGCTCGTCAGGTGACTTACGCCATAAAATGCGTTGAAAATCCCTATCACGTTCTTGAACGAGTATGTTCCTATACATCTGTTTAATGTCCGCAGTAAATGCGACAACATGAACACGAAATTTCAGGAGGACGTCTACTATGTCCAGGTGAAGCTTTGGACCCGTGAGTAGAACGTCATTAAGAGAATGACCACTCGTCGAGCGACAGCCGGCGTCGAACACGACGCGCGTGCGAGTCGTCTCGCTCGACGCTTTGACCACGCAGTGGTGCGGAATGTAGTAGCTCGCGCCGGCGGGCGGCGCGGCGGCCACGGGTTCCATGTGGTTGAGGTCCACGTACTCCTGGAGACACGCGTGGTAGTCGGCCTTCAGCTGGGGGCTACGTTCGAGACGATATTCTAATTTGCGAAAGCGCGCTAGGGCGATTTGCCGAGACTCGCCGAGAGGCGGGGCGTCGGGCTTGAACGGGAGGGCGACCACGTAGCGGCCGTCCTCGTCACGAGTATGCGTCTTTTGGAAAAAGGATTCGCATAGCTGCTCATCGGGAGTATAACTCCGCTGCTCACACACTGACTCCAGCTCCCAAAAGCGTTGAAGATTGTCGTTGTCAAACGAGCTAAAACACACTTGGAGTGAAGTCGGAACAATTGGATCGAACTCGAGTTTACCGAGTAACAAATAACCAAACACGCTATTCATCGCCATAGGCGTACCCGGCGGGCCAGTGATAGTGTTGCCTAGTAACACGTGGGATAGTATATCCGCTCCTAGTAACATCTCCACCGGCTGGGGTGTATGAAAATCGGGATCGGCCAAAGTGAGATTTTTTATATGTGACCATTCTGTATATGGCAAAGAAACACTGGGCATTTTGGAAATTAATTCCGGTAGAATTAGTGCATCAACTGGAATGACAGGCTGACGTTTACCTTTAGGCGTAATCATGCACGAAATTGACCCTTTCGGTCGTACAGGTTCCGTGTCACCTATACCGAAAATCGGAATACTATTTTGCCTACGCGGCAAACCTAAACGCTGCACGCAGGCCTCCGTAATAAAAGACGCTTGACTGCCCGTGTCCGCTATACATCGAACGGTCGACACCCTGTGTTCACCTACGCGTACGTCTATAAGCGCAGTGGAAAGTAAAACAGTGCTTGAACGCGCGGGCGACGAGTTGGCCGCGCAGTTATTATGCACCTTGACACCAGTCTCCTTCATCTCTGCAGGAGCGAGTGAGACGACACTAGGTTCTGCAGTTTCACTAATGACCGCTAACGATTGAGATGAAAAATGAATTAAACTATGGTGTCGTTTATGACACGTACGACACACGAAATTCGACTTACAAGTTTTTAGGTCGTGTCCGAAGTTGAGACAATTGTAACAAACATTTTTGTTTTGTACGAAATTATACCTATCTTGCGGCGACAGATTCAGAAACTCGGAACATTTCGTTAATAAATGTTGTCCGTTGCACTTTAAACAGAATTTGACCTTATTGCTAGGACTGTTAGGTCGAGTTTGGTCTGCGCAAACGTTGGCGGTAAAGCTATTTGTACGCCGCACCTGCGCAGCAGCGCCGGCGCCTTCGCTACCGCTACCCTTATAATATCGACCGGAGGTATTTATCGAACTACCCACCTTTGGCGGTAGATTTTTGGTGGACTGCGTACTACATGTACTAGAAATGGCTATTTCTTCCGCGGAAATTTCACGTTCCAAAAATGAAATCAACGTGTTTACGTCGGGAATATCGGATGGTTTAGTTAAGGAACGCTCGAATTGTTTTCGAGTGCTACCGGGAATTTTACGTAGTAAAATATGAAGTAACATGAAACTCCATTCTTGAATAGGGAAAGACATAACCTCCAATGCCTTGATGTTCTCCTGATAGGTATTAAGAAGATTCCGTACACTGCGAACCGATCGCTCGGAACACGGTTCAATATCGAGAATGCGATCGAGATGCTTTGTCGCAATCATTCTTTTGTTTTCATAGCGAGATTTAAGAATATCTAACGCGATCGAATAATTATCTTCCGTTATAGGGATAGACTTGATTAAATTGAATGGCTCATTTTTAACCGTAAGGAGTAAATACCTAAGCTTCTCTGTATCTGTGTAGGCACTGTTGCTATGCACTAGCGATTGAAATAAATCATAATATGACGGCCAATCCGTAGGATCGCCGTGGAACTCAGGCAAGGGCAAAGTAGGCAAATTTCTTCTACTAGCAATAATCGCGTCTGGGGACGGCAATAAAGGTCGACTACTAGAACGTCGCTGCTGTTCATCCACGGCTTTCAACTTATTCAAATGCGTAACAACGGCATAGTACAGGTCATTAAAATCGTTACGAATCTTAATATGTTCATCTTTGTTAAAAGATTGTAATTTGATCAGCGTTTTTTCAATCTTAGTTTGAACTTTGTTGAACTTGCGTTGATGAACGGCTAAATCAGTAGTTCGCGAACGAAATTGTTGTTCATTTGTTGTTGCGAACTGTAAAGTACGTTTGAGCTCATCGAGAATTAAATCTCTTTCGAAAATATCTTGTTCGCACGGAGATTCTTCGTCCGTCATTTTGCGATACAAAGATGGCGGCAATCGAAAACGTGCAATGTAACGAGTACGTAGTACTGCAATATTACGAAACAAGACAACACAAACTGGAAAAGGGGATCCCGGTTAAATGGATCAAAGGGATCCGGTTCGAAGGACCAAAATTTATGTTAAGTATTTCACTGGGTCAAGCGACTCACCGCTAAATCGTCCTGCACCTCGTCCGAGGGTCCTGGAGCAGACGTTCGCAGCCAGCCGGCACCAAGCACGAAAATCCAGCGAATGATACTCAACACTAGTCACATAGGTCACTGGTCCGTAGATTCCAGGATGAAAGAGTCCTCGATATGATTGTTAAACGTGGAAAAAAAATGAAAATTGTGCGCGCGCGACGCCGGCAGTTGTTCACGCGGCGGCCATAGGTAGAAGTCTGTACGGACGGTGTTGCCCGTGGAATCCGCACAAGGCGGGTGGCGCTAGTGTCGCCCATTTCCCATAGGAATTCGGTGCGTTCAGAGATAAACAGCTGATCGCTGACCCAATTAGAAAAAAAAGAAAGCACCGAAGAATCTTATTTACCAAATTGTGTTGTCTTGTATGAAACGAAATATATTTAAAAATAATGAAACAAAAAAACCTGTTCCAGTACGGAACAACAACATTATCCAATTCATCTCTTGTTTTATGGGATTTAATCGAGTATATTTTAATGTTTCTTTCTGATACTATCATTAGATTCTGTTTGGCCTTATGACTGGTAAAGAATATCTTTAAGAATTAAGTACGACAATTGTATACTTTTTGTATGTACAATGCAGTTTAAATAAAGATTTATTTTATGAAATATATCCCAAATGGTACCGTTGACTCTTGAACTATAAAGTCCCTGTGTCATATCCGAAGCGAAGACAGTGAGTGAGATTTCTATATTTATAGCGATTATTTAATTTTAGCCCATTAATTTAAGAGTAGACGTAAGAAAATTTACCGTAAACACGATTGAGAAAATCTCTTTCTACTTGAATGAATTGCGCTTTTGAGCGGAGTTCTTATTTCGGTTAAAAACTCTTTCAAAACTGAATAGACGGGCTAGGGTTGCCAAAAATATTTATGAAAAGAGATATAATGTTTGTGAAGCGTGCTTGAAAGTGTGAATGAAGTCTGTAAAAGCCTTATTATTTGTATCCCTCAGGAATCCACTTTAAAATTTACCACAAACATGAATATCCCCGCAATGACTGTATCGTTCCAAATTTACATTTAATTTAAATATTACACGGTGTGTAAGTGCATAAGTCTCTGGAGATTATCTAGCGTACATTTACATACAAATTTAACAAATTATATATACCGCGTACGCTTTGCATACATATTGTATTATTACTGCCCTTGTGTACTAAATGTGCCAAATACCTTGTAATTCTTAATGTTACCTACTTACTTCCATACCTTTAAGCGTACCTACCTAATAATATTGTTTTTGTTTAAGTTCGTTTTACAAATGAGTTTTTATATTGTTAGTAAAAAAATACTTAGTTATAGACTTTCTACCTTAATGTAATAAATAAGAGTAACCAAGCTTGCCCCTCACGCTTGTTGATTGTAAATAAAACAAAATTAATGCACAATAAAAGATATTTAAAAAATTATGTAACTTAATTATATCTAAATTATAATTGTTAATTATTCGAAATAACATAGTTACTAAATATTGATTTAACTAATGTATAAAAGTATGTCTTTTATTTAAAATAAGGGATATATCACTAGATAATGTCTATACCTTTATTGTACAGATTGTGTGATTTTGACGATGTATATACCTAAAGATATTAAATAAATTAGTATAGATTGTGTTTTCTTTGCCGCCCTGTCGGTGCTCCCGTGGGAGTAAGGGATTCGTGGCGGACGGTAGTGTTATCGGTCGACAGTATCGGCTACTAAATCGATGGTTCTCTTTAATTGATTCTCCATTTTCGACGCTTCCACAATCGACCCCTTTGTCTTTTTGTAATCGGGAATTCCGCCCGGGTTCGCCAGCGAATTTTTGTAAAAGAGAGTAAAATACTGATTTTAAGTGGATCGTGGAGATGCTCGATAACATCGAAGGGCGGTAATGCAATGTTTTTATTTATGGGTGTGCTTCGGGAGATTCTACACTCAACAGCAATGAATTCGGGTCACTTTGTATTAGCATTTTCTACACAAAGTCACCCGAATTCATCGCTGTTGAGTATATTTCTAGGTAGGTATTCGGTTGTTCTGGGCTAATTCCTACTCAATAGTAAACATAGAGAACTAAGATTACAGTGTGCATGCACAATAATATAACTTGCAAATTTTATGAACGTTCTTAAGTTACTCGTATAATATAATACCTAGGAATTGAAATCTCTGTTAAGTTAGTTAAGTACTACCCCATAAAAACACCGTAGTAGAGTGGAGCTGCGGGGAGAAACTATTTATACAATACAATACAATATACTTTACATCACACAAGACGTAAAACTTTTGACAAACCACGGGTGGTAATTCGTAAAGCCCCAGATCGCATATTTATGGCCCTAACCTTCGGTTCGGGCCACAGAAACCTGCGATCTGGGACATTTACGAATTCACCACCCTAAGTCTGTAATGTACTATTATGGAATATCACACACTAAAGGAACAGATATAATGTAATTACACAAAAAGTATAGCATACATCAGGCGGTCTTTTCGCTTAATAGCAATCTCTACCAGACAACCTTTGGATAGTGGAGATGTACTAAGATGCGCAGAAGAAAGAAACACAAAATGTAATAAACATACTTAAATACATAAACATATATAAACTTACATATAAATAGATAACAGCCAAATAAATTAAAATACATATGTATTACATTATACAAGAAAAGAAAAGCAGTGCATCAGACAAGTGACAAATAATCCTCCTTAACCTTGTTCTTAAACACTCAAAGAGATTTAGCTAGTCTAACAGGTATAGAGAGTTCCAAAGCAGTATAGCTTGGAATGTAAAATATTTACCAAAAAATTTAGAAAAGGAAGGAGGCACAGTCAGAAGGTAGTTCTGGGAACATCTCAGAGACGAGACGTAACCAAAATGTACACTGTATTAGAATTCTCTATTCTATTCCGTGGTAGATATTTTATTCGAAACTTTCGTCATCCCGAAGGCTCGGAGCCTAACCGGATCACCCTTCAACAGAATTGTCTAAAAGTTGTAAACTTGTTTCACCTATGTAAATCATAATCGAATTTGGACCATGGGGCCCTCACGCCTGAATGTTAACTTGTAGCTTTCGGTTGAAAGAATGTGTTGTGACATTTATAAGACAATCTGACTAAAAGCCAGGTCAAAAATACTCTACCGGGATGCATGTGTGAAAAACGGTGTCAAGCTTAAGGGCCCTAGCCAGCGACTTTTTGTTGCGATGCTGCCACGCTACCCATATCGCTATCCTTTTATACTCTTTGATATAAGAAAAGGATCGCTATAAAGAGACACCGTGGGCGAGGGCCCTAAGAAGCGAGAGAGGTACTTACTTAGGTCAAAGTCATAAAAAAAACCCGGCTACGTGAAATAACACACATACCCCAAAGAATTGCGAACCTTAAGTGGCAGTGGGCGGGGCACATTGCTCGCAGGACTGATGGCCGATGGGGGCGGAAAGTTTTCAAGTGGCGCCCGCGAACCGGGAGACGAGCTGTCGGTAGGCCTCCAACAAGATGGAGCAACGACCTCGTGAAGGTCCGGGGAAACCGGTGGAAGCAAGTAGCACAGGACTGGTCTGAGTGGCGAGCCTTGGGGGAGGCCATATGTCCAGCAGTGGAGTGTTTCGGCTGAAATGATAATGATGATGATGATGACGTGAAATCATAAAAAAACTGAAAAGTAGTAACGTAACGATTTCTATTTAGAATATTTTTCCGTTTTCTGTTTGTCTAATTAAAAAGAGATATAGATACCTATGCAGGTATTTCAAAACATTTCTGACTAGTAAACATATACTTACCTATAGGGCTTCATTCTTTGTCCAGAGGCTTAGGCCACGTTATGTTAAATCAGTAGGTACCTAGTGTAATTATAACATATAGGTTTCCTGTTTACCCCAGTCGACAGAATAGCTGCACACCCGTCGCCGTCTTTGCGTTTAATTGACAGAAGAAACCGCAGCGCCGGCTCCGGCCGGATTAAACCAGTTAATACTGGATACTGAATTGCAAATACGGACATATTCATAGAACTAAGCTTATAGCCGAGCCGATGTACCAGATAATCTAAACAGTAATTAAAAGCTGTCAAATCAAATTACTATTTACCTATGTATTTGAACATTTTTTGGACGAGAAAAGAAAGATGTAGAAATGGCGAACTTAATAAGTAACTTAGTAATTTTAACTTTTATTTACCTATTGAGGGTCGAAAATATCGATCATCACGTCATAACTCTTTTTCAGTAAATGAAGAAGGACGTTTAGGATCATATGATTGTCTCGGTATTAAATGTTCAGTCTATCAGTACGTGGTACCTATTAGATAATATACCTACTGAGGTATTAGGAAAGGAGTAGTAGAAGGGAGGAGTACTTATATAAACCAACAAGCTCACCCCGTGACTTCATCATCATCATCATCATCATTTCAGCCGATAGACGTCCACTGCTGGACATAGGCCTCCCCCAAGGCGCGCCACTCAGACCGGTCCTGTGCCGCTCGCATACACCGCGTTCCCGCGACCTTTACAAGGTCGTCACTCCATCTTGTTGGAGGCCTACCGATAGCTCGTCTACCGGTTCGCGGACGCCACTCCAGGACTTTCTTGCCCCATCGGCCATCAGTCCTGCGAGCAATGTGCCCCGCCCACTGCCACTTAAGGTTCGCAATTCTTCGGGCTATGTCGGTGACCCCAGTTCTACTGCGGATATCCTCATTTCTGAATCTATCACGCAGAGAATCCCCGAGCATAGCCCTCTCCATTGCCCTCTGGGTGACCTTGAGCCTTCTTATGAGGCCCATCGTAAGAGCCCATGTCTCGGAACCATAAGTAACCCCGTGACTTCGTTCGCGTGGAATTCGGTTAAAGCGTTCCCCAGAGAACTATGCGTTTCTCTGGGATAAAAAGTAGTCTAACTTATGTCCTTTCCCGGAACCCGAACTATCTCCATACCAAATTCCATCTACTTAAATCGGTGCAGAGGTTTAATCTTGAAAAGGTTACAGACAGTGAGACAGGCAGACAGACCGAGTCACTTTTGCATTTATAATATTAGCATGAATATAAAATATTTTAAGACTTTTTCAGCTTTTGGAAGCTTGGCGCTGAACCCGAGTAAAAGACTGCACTGTTTCATCATCATCGCTCCATTCATGATCTGACGACTAAATAATGAAAACTAATTGACCCCTGCCATCTACTACTACTACTACTACTACAGCCTATTTGCGTCCCACTGCTGGGCACAGGCCTCCCCTCATCATGAGAGGGTTTGGGCTATAGTCCCCACGCGGGCCCAGTGCGGATTGGGGACTTCACACACATCTTTGAATTACTTCACAGTTGCGTGCAGGTTTCCTCACGATGTTTACCTTCACCGAAAAGCTCATGGTAAATTCAAATTGAATTTCGCACGTAAGAAAACTTAGAGGTGCGAGCCGGAATCGAACCCCCGACCCTCGGCAGAACATCATATTTTATGTTCTAATTTCAGATAGGTATACCTATCTGAAATTAGAACATAAAATCGAAAAATTTACTCCAGAAATTGATTTTAGGAACAATATAGGTAATTAGGTAAGTACCGTATCATTTCCCTGTCACACGGTTCGTTTGCAGCATAACGACCTCTTAAGGGTGCACAACACTGTCTTGCAAGGTATAAAATATAAATATGTACCTACATCGTAACCAAATTGTATTTTTCAAACCGCATTTTTTTTTAAATAAGTTATATTTTATAATGTTGTTTCTCTTTTTTCTGCTAAATAACTCAATACAGCTGTTTGAAATAAATGGTACAGAATTCGCTTAGCATCGACTTTTAACTTTATCTAACCCACACAGGTAGATAAGCACACCGCATAAAAATATTCCTTACCAAAATTGGCAAAGAGTCTGATACTAAGTGATACTCATATGAATTATTAATGGATTGCATCAGAAAAAATACACGTATGTACGATAACGACATTGTTTTACATCTGTATATTATAAAAGGCCAAAAGGATTTGACTGCGTTGATGTATCAACGCACAGGCCATACCACCGGTAGTAAGAAGCTGAAATTTGGCATGTAGATTCCTTGAGAAGAGCAGAGGAGCCCGAAATTCCCCTGAGGACGGGAAAAAATTGGATTTTTACATTTAATGTTTACGCGTGTGCGAAGTCACGGGAATAAGCTAGTTGTGAATATACTAATTCAATTCAAAACAACTCAAATTTATTACATAAGCACACGTCAAAAAAATATATTTGTAAAAGTACATAATTACCTAGGTAACATGAATTACTTACAATATTAACTGAAACATATATTACTATTACACCTGGAAGCAACCCGTTTTTAAAAGAGGACCACTTTCTCAAGATTAGGTATCTCTTTAGACTCTAACAGCGTAGAAGTATGTTTTAGGTACCGATTTTCTGCAGAAATTAATACATAAATGCCCCGTCTCATTTCCCTGTCCTGCCTAACGGCCGCTCTGGCCAGCGACGCCTGCTGCATTTCGCGCCTCGCTGCCGCTGGGCCACTTATCTCTGAGGACGGGATCATGCGCGCGTGCTAAAATATTTTTATGAGGGTACTCACAAATAACTCATAGTTTTGAAACGTTGAAAGAGTCTTAAATAAACGGAAAATGTTTTTATACGTATTTCTGTTCTTATAAGTGATGATACTGTCTAAGGCAGGGATAATCTACTATAGGAAGTCCCGCGCCTTCTCAATTCAAAACGCTTCAATGTGTTTGGAACGTATTTGAAAGACGACACCAACACTCTCAACGCATGTGTGCGTGCTGAGACAGCCGTCAAACATGTGCTGAGAGGGTGGTGTTTTTTAAATACTTTGAAGCGTTTTGAATTGCGAATGTGCGGGATTTCCTATAGCACAGATTATCTCTACCAAGAAAGCAGCGTGAGGAGTAAAGTTTAATTAACAAGCGTCGACTCGAGGCGCCGGCGCAAAGCCGTGCAACCGCAAGGGTAGCTCCGCAGATTGTAGTACCAACTGATATTTGTGAGCCTTACTGACTTCCGTACACAACCTCTTAAGTCACCAAACCACTAGATTAACAAAAACGACCTTAAATTTAGCAACACAAGGCTGTATCTGCTTCCAAATCTTACACTTACTTGCAAAGTTACAAGATGAAATGAGGATATGGATTTCATAAAGCTATTTACTCAGCGACGTGTGTTTATGTACCCAGATGATGTTTGATTATGATTGGAGGCTCAAAAATACTGTGTAAAGTAACGGTGAAATAATTACTTGTCATCCTTATTTTGATAGGTACTTACCTGTGAATTACCTAATGTATTTCAAAAAGACAATATTATCATCGAACAGACCAAGTTTGTGTTGCAAGATCAAGTTTGAAAAAAGTTACGCGATATGTTTTTCGACAGAGCTTGGCGAAAGTAACTACGTGTAGTGTGTACGTCTATAACCTCTTCACGCTCAAACCGCCGGATCTATTTAGACTACATGGAGTTCCGGGAAAGGACATAGGCTATGTTTTATCCTGAAAAAAGAATCCGTTCATATCCGATCTGACCTGATCATAGAGCTAGAAATTTTTGGCAGAAACACACTCAGCCGCCACTATTTCATAATGTGAGTTTGAGCAGAGTTAAAACTTCTATCTTTTATTTTAGTATGTTTTTATTGGCATTATTTGAGTAAATAAATCTTCTAAACTCTATTCATACTCTCATATTTACCTCTAGGTATCTCGAAGTATTCGTCGTGATCAAAGAAAATTACGAAAACTGTGCCAACTCACACTCCACTATAAACAAAGATTAAAGCCGTGACTAGAATGGCCGGCAAAAAAATAAAAATATCCTGAAGGGAAAAAATACGATATTGCTTTTAAATATGAAATATTACGTTGGAAGTGTGCCGGTATATGAAGAAAAAGGGTTCACCCTCGTCAGATAGCGCGATGCGTCTTCATTGTAAAAACAATGAATTGGTATTAGACGCGCTCTTTGTAATGTTGCTTTTGACCCTGGGTATGAAGAGATATTGAGACCTGGAACACGGTCAGTACTTGGGCTGGACTACCACGATATTGTATTTCAGAGTCGGCAGAGAGCGCGAAGTTTTCATAAAATTGTAGTCTCGCTTTTCTTCCAAAATGCCTTATCGGATTAACTCAAAATTGTGAGCGTCAAAAACTAGAATTGTACCTCTAATGTGTCATGGTAAAATAAAATGCAATTAAGTTACAATTTGGTTGTTACTACACCAAATATAACCAAATTTTGTCTTCGAACTAAGCAACTCTTTTTAAGTGCCATCGGCCACTTACCTCCTCTCATCACGAGAGGGATTGGCGCTTAAGCTTTGTCGACTCAAATAAAACTTAATTATTACGTCAATGAAACTACAAAATATAGATAGATATAGATATAATATACTAGCTGACCCCGCGGACTTCGTACCGCCGTAGAATTTTTTTTGGTATGAAAAATAGCTGACGTCCTATTCTCAGACCTACTGAATATACACACCAAATTTAAAAAGTATCGGTCGAGCCGTTTAGAAACACTGACACGAAAGTTTTATATATTACGAGTAGATATAGATCGTGTGGGCGTATATAAGTATGTTTATAAGACTCGTCAGTTATAAATCTACCACGCTGGAAAAAGCTGAAGTGCTTATAAGTATATCACAGTTTCAAAATAATAAAGTCGGAATAATGATCCTTTCTCAGTTCAGTATCACAGAATTTTTAAAAGTAACAGGATGGCCACGGAATCACCCGCATGAATCTAGCCCGCGCGCTATTCTCGCCCAAGTCGCCTTACCGTCATTTGTTTCATCCGGAGATGGTGAGTGGATCATTGGCCCGCGTAGTAGTACACACACATTCACAAATGTACAGACATCCTCGCACGCACACAGACGTCCTCGCACACAAACATTGACATTTCATTCGAATTGTGTTCGAAATTGTGCTTTTATAGGCCGTGTCCGTCCTACTGTCACTATTTGAATCTGTTAATATCTACGTTCATCGTATCGTATCGTACATACATAAAGATAAAAGATAAAGAAAAGTTTATTCAGAAAGCAGACATGCACATACAAACCACATTCTTAGAAAACATACAAACAAATATTACAGTACAAATATTACATGAGAGTACTTAGTAATTATATGAAAGGAGGTTGCGAGATTACGTAATGACAAATTAAGGTTGCACAAAGACAAATTCTGCGCCTCGAGACAGGTTTGGTGTAATGAGCAGGATAGTTTCCAGGCAGATTATTACCTTGATTGAAATGTGAGCGGGGTGCGAGATTCATATCAACAATACACAATTTCAGCAGCAGCAATTATGGCTAGAGATCTTCTACTATCTAAAGTCCCGCGCCTTTACATTTCAAAACGCTTCAATTTATTTATTATTATTTAAAAAGCACCATCAACACTCTTAACGCATAGTTGATGGCTGTCTCAGCACGCACACATGTGTTGAGAGTGTTGGTGGTGCTTTTTAAATACATTGCAGCGTTTTGAAATGCGTGTTTTTATATAGTAGAAGATCTCTACCTACTCATAATTTTAGCCGAATGACGTCCACTACTGGACATAGGCCTTCCTAAGGCGTGTCACTCAGGCCGATCCTGTGCCAGAGATAAACTTGGTAACTATCTACTAATCAATAATTAATCACAATCAATAGGTATTTTTAATAAAGTTTTTCGATCGTTTTATATTGCTTGATTCTTTCAATCATCGGTTGTAAAACTAACATGAGCATAGGGTTTGATTTTAATAGATAATTACTGTTAGCTAAAAAAAAGAAGTACTTATTTAAGACATGTGCCCCACTACCAAACATTTTTTGTTGTAATAAAACAATTTAATAGATATAAAAATTGAATAAAAGCATATATATAGTATAGCTATTGTTAGGTTTGTTACGTCATTAACCTTTAATGAGGAGTGCTCCTGTCTTTACAGTTTAAATCACCTCATTAGACTGAACTAATCAAAGTCTTCGCGTATCACATTCAAGTAAGGCTCACGTCGGAGGTAACGAGTGGATAGCAGCGCTACAAGAACACGAAAGTACACAGCGAATATGTTTAGAAACGCTTTTGCTTCAATTTCACAGTGCGCACAAAAACCATAGCATAACGTAACACGCCGGAACATTATGTCGTTGCATGCGAGTGAAAAATGGAATATTGAAAATGATTATAATATGGCTTTTTTATTTTAACTTTGTGATGTTTGTTGTGAAAGGGGCCCACTTGAGGATGCGTCCGGTGAAAGGTATAACCAACCCGTATCGGCCGGCATTGACGCAGAGGCTTTGCGGCCCGCATCCGCGGCCCGGGGAGCGCTGCCGCCCGTCGGTCTGCACCTTCGTACCGATCAACGGCGACGCCAGCTACGAGGTACTCTGTTTACCAACATAGACATAGTAAATGAGTTAGCCTAGTAAAGATTGTAACGAGCTGCCAGACAAGTGCACTGCAATCTTTTGTCAGAGTGCATACATTTGTGACAACAATAACCAAATCAATGAAAATCGCGCCTTTCGAAGGGCAAGATGAGAGCGATTGGTATATAGTAGGTCTCTCAATTGTGTATTATCTCATGAACTCAAAGAAGGTAGCTAATGTGCACAACTTTCTTACGATGTTTATTATAACGATGCAAGTGATGACACATTTGATTACATACCTATATGTACAAAACGGTGGTGGCGTAAGTTTTTCTATTTTAAGGTGCGTTTCCTGATAAGATATTACAGTCGAGATTAGCATGAACTATGAAGAGGTTTTATATGTAAGTACCTGCCTATAAGACTCTTCCGTTACTGACGCGCGGCTACGTTATTACGTCTGGAAACGGCTTGTGTACAATTTAGGGCCTTATTTCAACGACGTTAAAGTGTGTAGGTATTAATTGGCAAACTCGACTGTGTTTATAGTCATACGAGTCTTGTCCACACTATTTACCCGCCTATGTACCATTATTTTCGTTCTGTTAGTACTACACTGCCCAAGTAAACAATATGCCTAATTTTACTTTTCAACGACCAGTAGTTTCGGCTCTGCGTTGGCTGTCAGTCACTCAATCAGTTACTCAGTAGCGAAAAAGTTTACAAAAAAAAACACATGAGAAATGTTTCATCCTCCGGGCCTCCAAAGAGCATGCCGGTCAAAGGTCACAAACACTCACAAGAAATTTTTTGATGAACTTCATGTCAATGTCAGCGCAAGCTTCCAAAGTCAGCATTATGGATATCAGCTTGTAGGGCCTGAAAATCTACCCCACCAAGATTACTGCGAAGAATGACTAATAAAGTTTTATATTCATTGATTAAATTGATAAAATTATTTTTTCAGAAAATGCACTACGTACCTAAATGCGTTCCTGCTCAGAGAAATGGGCTCTCGCGGAATCGAATTCCGCATCGTTACATGATGAGGACAGGCGACGAGTCTATCACGAGCAGCACCTCAGTGCCCATGGACGTCGGCGGCAAGACGACGCCCGACAACAACAAGCCCACCAAACATCCCATCGAAGTGAAGTGCAACGGACTGGCTCACTGCAAAGTTGTCGGCGAGAAGTTATCAAGAAAAGATTTAACAACAAGAGAGAAATCAGCAGAACATCCTGGCGAAACTAAAGTAACAAAAAAAACTACATCAAATAGCAGCTCTAAGAAGACAACGAAAAAGAAATCAGAGGAAGGACATACTTCTGACGAAACTGAAACCACAAAAAAAAGCACATCAAGAAGCACCTCTAAGAAGACCACGAAAAAGGAATCAAGAGAAGGACATACTTCTGATGAAACAAAAAGCACTTCTAAGGCCACAACAAAGAAAAAGATTTCAGAAGAACAGGCAACAGAAAAATTACCACAAGATGATGATGATAAAAGTGGTCAATTTAAAGCAACTCATGATTCGGAAGGCATGGACTTGGATTATTGGTATGCGGATGAGGGTAGGAGAATACATGGACGTCTTACAATAAGCATGTAATGTACTAGTAAAAAAGAAGGCCTATAACGAGTCATTTATAATAGTTTTCATCTCAATTATGTAAAAAGTAGGTAAATATATTTTTCCGATTGCGTTTATATTTAGAAAGAATTGTTATTTTATTTATTTTCAGTACCTAGTTTATTCCAAGTGGTTACATGTTATTTAAGCTGATTAATATATGACTGTTTCACCATCAGCCAGTTTCTGGTCAATTTCCTCAGTTTGTGAACCTATTTCACGCAGGATCAACCAGGTTGCTTTTCCTTGTTCTTTTTCACATCTCCTATAATACTATCATTTATCTTTACTTCCGCGACTCTCAAAACAGAAGCTAAAATCAAGTTTTTTTTTTTAAATTTCCTATTTGCCTTTCCAAAAAACATCGAACTGTGTTAAAATTTTAGTAAAATACGTGTCATTCTGTGGTGTTTTCCTAAATTCAAGAAAGTTTTTTGGAGCACAAACCAACAACTTAAATGGAATATTAATTTAGCGACAGTGAGATACATTCTTGATTTTAGAGAAGGTGCAGCGAGCGGAACAGTATTTGTGGTTACAGAGTAAATATCTATTAAATAGGAGATTTGGTTCTTCTTTATTCCTCGGGTCACACGTATGCTAAAATTCATTCTCCTGCGGCCATTTTTTAGATGAATTCATTATTTAGGAATCAATAATATATATCTTATTCCATTACTGACTGGCTGACTGATGACAATGCACAGCCGAAACCACCTGTTCGTAGTAATAGGAATCTAAAATTTGGCATATACTGGGTCAAGCAAAACGTTGTGACAATACCTACAGTACCTATATTGGTAAAATAAAAAGTATATGTTGTGACCGATACCTGAATCCCATACTTTATTTTGCCACATCGAAACTTTTTTTTATCTATGACCATGCATGCATTGATAATATTTATTGGATAGTTATATAAAAATCCCTTGAGGGGGATGACTGTCGAAGAACGTAAGACTAGCTACTGCAGTTTTTGAAAATAATGCGAAATTCATAATCACTAAGAAGTCAACCAATTTAATTTAGGAATCAAAACTTAATAAAACAAACCAATGAGAAACAAATCTTTAAATAACAAAATATTTTGTCTTTTAAATATGTACACAGATGACAGATAGAACAAGTGCGTCCTTGGTTGGAGACCTCGTTCGAGGAGAGGTGTCGGTAGGTCGCCATCCTGATGGTCTAATGATCTAAAATAGCGAGTCTGCTTGTATGAATCGGGTGGAGTGGAGGAAAATTGGAGAGGCGTAATGCCCAATAGTGGGCTAGTAAGCGCTGCTGCTGAAGAAGAAGAGGAATTTTAGTTATGTCAAAGTTCTCATAAAACTTTTATATGTGATTAAACTAATTTTCAACTCCCTGAAAATTTTATTTACAAAAATCTTTAATGTAATTTCACAGTGAGTAGAAAGCTGCTGGAGCAGATCAAAACAAGGCTACAAAGGTAAGGCGACGCGACATGGCATGAATGAAAATGCTTGTGAAGTTTTTGGTTTTTTGTAACTGTGTGGTGTTTGTTTCTTCGGTTGTGAGGATGAGGCCGATGAAGGGCGGGACGAGGAGCACCCCCGCCGCGAAGAAGAGGCTGTGCGGGCCGCGTCCGCAGCCAGGCGAGGACTGCGAACCATCGCTCTGCGGTGTCCTGTCCGGCCATGGAAATAATCCTGAGGTAACTTTGAAAGCCAAAATGCAATTGAAACCATACCTTGTTATAAGGGCCAGGTGCGTTATCATGTCTTAGTATGTGATGACTCCCAAAAACTACCGTACCCTGTTTTGTATGTAATAAATAATGGAAATTTTGAGATAGCAAAAATAAATACAAAATATACTTACCTACTATCAAATAATGGTCAACTTTTATTTGTTAAAAGGTAAGAAATAAAATTCATGTCATAAGAAAATAGGCGGGTTGTTCAAGGAAGAACATTTTTCTTTAATCTTTTGATGTAAAAAGAAGTGAAAAGAATATTTATTTAGATATTCTCCCTTAGATATCGTATATTCATGTAGTAATATTTGTCAACATTCAAAAAAATGTTAACGAGGGCCACCGTATTCTCGCTCACTAACTAGTTGGTGCCACTGTCGTGTAAGAAGTCGGCTGTTAATGTCAAAGACTGTCATTACAGGCAATAGTGTCAATATTAAAGTGACATTTGAAGATTTTTATGACTTCAGTGTTGTATAATATGCTAGGTTTATAATATGCTAAATTGTCAACACTGCACTTCACGCTACTAAAGCTCCTCTGGTGGCGAATTCATTCCTGGTGACCCTCAATAAGTTCCTAATAAATTTCTATAAAAATCACCATTATAACTTTAACGTTCACTTTCCAGCTCCAGTTCCTTACAACCTGCGTGCCGCTGAACGTCCCGCCGCGCCAGCTGTACCGCAGCCACGACATGACCCACATCAACAGCCAGCTCCGCATGGCCCTGCGCGCCGTCATCACCAGCAGCACCTCGGCGCCCTACGACACGGGCGAGCGCCCCACCCCTACCGACCCCACCCCGGTCATGAGGTGCCACGGCCTCGCCGTTTGCAAGAACCTCTTCGTAGTCACAAAAAAGACACCCAGTACAGAAAAATCTTCAACAGATAAAATCGACGATCAGACGTAGAACTCTTGGTATAGATTTCGCCACGAGAGTTGAAGTCACGCACTCAACGACATACGAGTAATCACACATCACACCGGAATTTTGAATGTATCGTTATTTTTTCGTACCGATAGCCGTTCCTTATGTAGGTAGCTGTGTGTTATCGTTCACTCCAACTCTCGTGCTCTCAACTCTCAACCTATAAATGACGAATCATTTTTTTCTAGTGACTTCCCAACGATATTTTTTAAAATACCTATCTATCGACAAACTGTGTAATTTTCCTAGGGACTTTTTCCCACCCAACGATATTTCGAATAGTTATCGACAAACTGTGTAAATGCACGTATAACATGTATATGCAAGTTGCATATAAGAGTATGGGTCGGTTAAGACGGAGACATGTTAAAAGTAAAAAATGAAATGTTGTTTACATGGATATTTCTTTAAATTATTAAATATCTAAGAGGTACGGAAATGTAATATATTATGAATCAAAATAAATAAAACTGATAATGACTGACTAATGACAAAACGCACGATGGCATGCATGATCGCTGGCAGGTTCCTTGGGGAATGTAGGGGAACCCTCAGAGAGGTTCTCCCGAAATTCCTACGGGTACGGGAGATGATGGGACCTAAGCGGGTTTATATCTACCTCGGGAGACGGCTAGTATCATTAGTCATTATAAAAAAATATAGTCATTTGACCCGATAACCTCAATAATTACTTGGTAATTTCACGATATAGATCTACTCGTAAAGAAAACCATAGCGTTTTGTATCCTTCAATCAAGACGAGTCCTCTTTTACTGGGTGAAACGGCATTGAATCCGACGTCATGTGTCTAAACGTTTTTTGAGCAACTTTCAGTAAATATTGTCCACATTTAATTTTGGCACGTGCGCACATGTATTTATTTGTGTGGACATAAAAACCGACAGCTTTCGGACAGGGAATATGAAGAAAGGGGATTTACCCTTGTCAAGACGGCGACGGGCGGCATAATAACTGACGGCGAAAAGAACTCTTAAAGAGTCTGCGATGCAGCTAAATGTGGGCAGGAGGTTCCTGCACGAGTGTTAACAAGTCTCGGTTTAGTAAAAAATACCATGGAAAATGTAGAAATGAACGTTGGACAATTTAAGGCAGGTCTTTCGTAAGGTGTGAAATATTTTAACCTTTTTGGGAATAAAATATGTCCAAACCCTATGTTACCTAAAGTATGGCAATCATTTTTTTTTATACCTATGGTTTAGGCAAACGAGCGCTCAGCCCACCTGATGGTAGGTGGTCACTGCGGCCCATGGATACCGAAATCCTATGATCCCCCATTAAGAAACCATAAGATCTCGAATGCGTTGCCTACCCTGAGGTCTAAGATGGAATGCCTCTGTGCCAGAAATTTCACCGGATGGCTTTACTCCCTACCGGGACACAACAGTGCGAGCACTGCTATTTGGCGGCAGGTTAGCGGTTAGTTACCACTAAATATAAGTTTGGGGGATTGAGGAGTGTTATTCAGCAGTAGGTATCTCTTAGTTTTCCGAGAGGTTTGATTCCATGACTCCGAGCTCTCAGGCCGAGAGTATCGAGCTAGTCTCAGCTGGAGACCCAGATCGTTCCTTTTCTTATCCTTCTGATAAAACCAACACTTTAATATAATATGTATTTCCGATGTACTCTGTGAGATTGTGGAACCAGCTGCCATTGGAGTTTTGACAGCTACAGATGGTGGTGTCACTTAAAGTTCATTTAAAAACGTTTTTGCTCGACTACTACTACTACTACAGACTATTTGCGTCCCACTGCTTGGCACAGGCCTCCTCTCATCACAAGAGGGTTTAGGCTAATAGTCCCCACGCGAGCCCAGTGCGGATTGGGGACTTCACACACATCTTTGAATTACTTCGCAGATGCGTGCAGGTTTCCTCACGATGTTTTCCTTCGCCGAAAAGCTCAGTGGAAAATTCAAATAGAATTTCGCACATAAGTAAATAGAATTTTGCTCGACTAGAATCAGTAAATTATTGTTACAGCTTACATTACTTACAGTTAGTAGTTTTATGCTTAAGTGAAGGTACAATAGGGACGATGACAACTTTTTTTCCCTTAGTCTATCAGGAAGGTTAATGAAAAGTATTGGACACGTATTTTTTCTTTTTTCACGTAATCAAACTTATACGGAGATATATCGAGTTGAAATGTCGCGTGACGTCACGGTTAGGTACCATTTATACCTAACAGTGACGTAGTTAGCCCCCACTCTCCAACTTTAATGCGTTTTAAGGTAGTCATTCTTTGTTAATTTGATAAAACAAAAAATACGTGTCTAATATTTTTTTATTACCTGACTGACGGACTAATTAGAATTTCGATTTCTTCACCCTGTCGTCATCCATATTATTGTGTAGTTTACCTTTGCATTATTTATTATTTTGTACAATACACAATAGAAGACAATACTTACACATTATTGATCACCACACATTCAAGGGATCCATACTAATCCATTATTATAATATTTATTATATTATTATCATAATATTATAAAAAGTAATTCTGTCTGTCTGTCTGTCTATCTGTTACCCTCTTCATGCTTAAACCGCTGGACTGATTGAGTTGAAATTTGGCATGGAGATAGTTGAGGTCCCGGGAAAGTTTTTATCTGGGAAAAACCCATAGTTCCCGCGGGAACGCGATAGCCGAATTCCACGTGGGCGAAGTTGCGGGCAGAAGCTAGTATTATTATAAATGCGAACATTGCTCTTTCATTGTCTTTTACCTCTTCATGATTCGACCGCTAGTAGCTAAATAAAATAGCTGGTAGCTAGCTAAATCCGAAGCTGAAATTTGGTATGGAGATAATTCGAGTATGTATATGCCGGGGAAGGACATCTACTTTTCATCCGCAAACGCATAGTTCCCGCGGGAACGCATTTTTTATATATTTATTTATTTATTATGACATTACAATATGGACTTATATATAAATCATATTCCTGTTGCTGCAAAACTGTTAGCACAGTTCCAGAATTCCACGCGGGAGGAGTCGTGGGCAGAAGCTAATATGTAGTGCATACATAAATGTAATTACACAAAAATTATGACTTATACCAGGCGGTCTTATCGGTAAATAGCGATCTTTTACAGACAACCTTTAGATAGGAGAGTGGATTTACATATAATAAGAATAAGAATAAAAATTTTACATTCTGGCTTCCCAATTGAAAACGAGATAGTAATTATGTCAGCCACAGGAAACTTCCAGGTCTTGAAATACTACACAAGATGTAAGGAGTAGACTGAGTATGGAAGAGAATGTTAAAGAGCAATGCCAGGGCGTGGATATTTCTACGGCCGGCGGCCCCGTACGGGCAACCAATTACAATTAAATTCCGCGACTGTAATCGATTAGATTAATTTATTCATTTTCTGGAGTGGTAGTGGTGGAGGTGGTTGTATTTCCTCTTAAAGTAGAGGTGTAGAATCTGCACTGTGACAGGTTGTTACAGAATTTGAACTCATCGGGCAGCTTCTGTATTTCTGGAGCCTTATTCAGCCATTGAATAGCTGTTGACAACGTCCCGTACTCATCCGGCGTTACCTGTAAACATAATTTTGATCACATAAACATAATTAATATTATTTTCATCACACTTGCTCGAAAACAGTGTCATTACAGGCAGGCAAAGCAGTCTCTAAGGCCCAGATTATGGCCACGGGCTTTTGAGATTTCTTATGAGCCCACGGGCCGTAATGTATTTGTTTTCAATTGTTTTGCTCGAAATAATACAAATTAAAAAGTAAAACTCCTTAAATGGAGGCACCATTGTTAGTGGCCAGTACGAATTGAATATTTAAAAATAAACAAAAAAGGTTTGTTCGCGATGCCGATTAACCTACAGGCGCAAGTTCACAGGTCCATTTCCAGGCATATTTTCTGTATTTTCCTCACAAGTGTGATGAAAAACATTGTCTGTATCACGGGCGGTATAGGAATTGGAGTCTGGAGCCCTTTTAAAGCCCTCAACCTTCGGTTTCGGGCTTATAAATGCTCTCGACTACAATTCCTCGCTTACCGCCCTTAATACACAATGTACTATTCCTCTTCTCCGTCAGCGTATTGTACGCCCACCGTAAGGCACACGTCTCTCCAGATTTCTCAAGCTGCGTACCAAATCACGCTCAGAGCGCTCACAGCAACTTGCATCCTTTTTCCTCTTGATAGTCGACTCCTAAGAAAAAAAGGACGGAACGCAGCCTCAGTGGCCCGGTTCCTTATAAGTCTCTTCACCAAAAAGGTCCTCTGACCGCCACTATGTCCAAATCATTTATAAGTTTTTCAATCAAAAGTTTTTGTAGATAATAATTATGTAGTTGTTCACAATGTTGTACATTGAAGTGTTAAATACGATTAAAGGCGTGTAAACGCTTGTAAATAACATTAAAGATTTTATTTGCTGCGTAATTTTGTATTACATATCTAATAAAATTTTAATGATTTACAAATTTTAATCTCACTCACCACGGTATTACCAAGAGGATTCTGTATCTCCTTTACGAGTTTCATTTTGTTATCTTCATTGAAATCAAATTCATCGCTTAAAATATCTTCGTTTGTTGCGTATGTATCCTTTAACTTTTTGGGGCGTGTCACTTTTTTATTTTTTTTGAAATCGAATTCATCGCTTAAAATATATTCGCTTGTTGCATATGTATCCTTTAACTTTTTGGGGCGCGTCACTTTTTTATTTTTTTTTAAATGAAATTCATCGCCTAAAATATCTTTGTTATTTGCATATGTATCCTTTAACTTTTTGGGGCGCGTCACTTTTTTATTCTTTTTTAAATCAAATTCATCGCTTAAAATATCTACGCTTGTTACGGTTTTCTTCTTTGGTTGTGTCTCTTTGTTTGATTGTTTATTAGCAGGTTCACAGCCATAGTATTCGTCGTAAAATGGATCCTCTCCGCAAATAGCTTTGCAACCTAATCGGAGTTTACTGGTGGTCTGTCCTTCTACCTTGAGTTTCGATAAAAACTTTGATTTTAACGGCAGTGACTCAATCACCGGGTATATTTGAATCAAAACTGTAACTTGTAGCACTTGTGGCGTTAAACTTGTCAACATATTTTAAAATTTCATCTCGTAAAAACTGTAACGACGGAAACATAGAATCAAAAACAGGTTGATAAGCGCTGCCGTGAAAATTGCAGAAGCGTGAATTGTTTTTCGAAAACAATCCACTGTTTAATATTCAGTCATTTTCATTGCATTTTACGTGTAGATAAGTTTTTTCTTCGTTTCGGTCGTTTTTCTTACTTGCATCCATTTTATTGTGAAAATATGAGCAGAAATACAAATATTTGTACAGAAATGTCAGGTCAGCGGGGCTTAACCCGCGTCAGGCGGACGGGCGGATTACCGCGGCGCCCGCCGCATTGATCACTATACATTACAACAATGATAGCTGACTATCTAATGTAACTTGAGGTAAATCATGGGTATATGATAAAGGATGAGAATGATCATTATTTAGGAGGTAGGTACAACGCGTTATGTCCCACTGCTGGGCTCATCTTCACATCATAAGATGATGTGGGCTAATAGACAAGCGGACCCGGTTTTATTGTGGGATGTCTATGTTGTTTTATAATTGCACACCTATTTGGCTAGTTCTTTCTTTCTGTATTTGTAATTATCAAGGTTTTTATAAAATTAAATGTTGAAAAAATATGTATAAAAGTGATAAATTGTATAAATAAGATTATAAAATAATATAAAGTTTAATAGTTCGTGTTGGACAGACGGCTAGTGAAGAATAATTCAATCTTATTAGATATCTAGATTCAATGGCGTCAGAGATACATTATAAGCTTGTAGTCAAAATATCTAACGTACGATCCATATTAATCGTTAATGGAAAATCTCAAAGTGCAAACTTGAGCACTTGCGAAGCGCGGGCGCACGAAGTTCGCCGAACTCTGCCGAACTTATGACGCCCGACTAACCGCTCTATAATTGACTGCCAAATGTTAGTCACTTCGGAGTTAGCGATTTCTGTTCCACTCGGCTCATTTGATTTATTATGAATTTATGTGTACTTAATAGCTTGTAGTTAGTATCTCTATTTAACACCCGAAAATCATTGATAATAATGTTCACAATTAACGAAATCTATGTACTTATAATAAGTCTGTTGAAGAATTGGCGTTGAAAATTAAAATAAACTATCAAGTCAAACTATACTCGTATAAACGATACTAAACACAAAATAACTATTCTTAGAAAAAAATACTGTATGTATGTATGGATTTAATTCGAAAACTACTGGACGGATTGTTGCAATAAAATTTGGCATGGGGGTACTTTAGAACTGGTCGTTCCCGCGGGAATGCTATTAAAGAATTCCACGAGGACGAAGTCGCGGGCAGAAGCTAGTCATTGATAAAGGAGAATGCCAGGCGTCCCATACAACCGTGCCCCAAGTTGTGCACATACCTCTAACTGTTAGAAATTAATAATTTGGATTTAAAAACGTTTTACCATTGTTTTTTTTTCTCGTAAAACTGCAGGTTTAGATTTTAATTAAACAAAGTTAATCAATCTATAAATTCAACATTTTATATCGATGATTGCGTTAAGAAAAAATGTATTGTTTTGCGTTATCGTTGTCCAATAAAAAAGACATGCAAAACTAGCAATAGTGAAAATAATACTCAAGGTAATGTTTGAAATAAATAAGACGGACGTAAGTTGTTTTTTTTTTAGATTGAAATGATTCATAATACCCTCGGCACCGATGTATCATCGCTGAAACGACGAAAATGAATCACACGATTTGCCGTCTGGGTATATAAGACTCAGCTTTTGTTTTAAAATCTCAAATGAATCTGGATATTGAATAAGAAATGTTTGAAAAACTTTAATTGAAAACATGTTACCATTTGCCAGGCTGTGTGTGTATGTAGTACATATATCGTTAGTACTTTGAAAACAACAGTATCCGCATGCCGTATGCAAATCATTTTAGAACATGTGCTCTAATAAATAAATCATTTGTTCTGTTTTCAAAGGAATTGAGATGCAAGATTTTTTTTTTCAAAGTCCTGAAGTAATAATTTATTGGTTGATTAGATTAACCTAACGTTTTTTCTTGTCAAATACACTTGCGAAATAGCAAATAAACAGCGTAAAGTCGTGATTCCCGCACAAAGCGGCAGGTTCACGCAGCCAAGCCTTTCAGGGAAATTAACAGGACTACGTAATTAACAAGTCATTTGCATAAGATTCGAGTAGAGTAATTGCCGGAATTTAACGAAAATAAAAGAGAACTTGCCCTTCATTGGTAGAAAAACTGGTAACAAATGGTCGAGCTCAGGGTCTGGGAAATAATAAATAGCTACATAAATAGGTGGAAAACTGTTGATTATGAAATATGTAGTCAGTAATTTGCTTTCATGGAGAAGTTTTCGAATTTTATTCGCGTAACAAAGGAAACGTTTCCGGTGCTTGCAGCAAGGTATAGATCGAATGATCGACCGACAGATGAGGGTATATAGTAAACCGATGGTATCGGAATCGGTCTGTGCGATGGATCATGTGTTAGATCTATGACTAGCTGATGCTGTTTTTCATCTGAAATGTTCAATAATCTTATACTAACTATTAAATACCTTTTATAACTTACTAAAAATGATCTTGATTATCTTAATATAAAGACGGACAAAAACAGTTATTTTTTTTAGAAAGCTACGTTATGAAAATAGAACCATACCTAAATCACTCAGAGGGCAATGAGAGACTCAGAGAGACTCAGAGGGGCTCAGAGAGAGGGAGAGGGCTATGCTCGGGGTTTCTCTGCGTGATAGAATCAGGAATGAGGATATCCGCAGTAGAACTAGGGTCACCGACATAGCCCGAAGAATTGCGAGCCTTAAGTGGCAGTGGGCGGGGCACATTGCTCGCAGGACTGATGGCCGATGGGGCCGGGAAGTTCTCGAGTGGCGCCCGCGAACCGGGAGACGAGCTGTCGGTAGGCCTCCAACAAGATGGAGCGACGACCTCGTGAAGGTCGCGGGAAACCTGTGGAAGCAAGTAGCACAGGACCGGTCTGAGTGGCGAGCCTTGGGGGAGGCCTATGTCCAGCAGTGGACGTCTTTTGGCTGAAATGATGATGATGACCTAAATTAGGTATACATTTACATCACTAAAGTCTCACTAGGTAGTCAAAACAGAAATTCTACATCGATATCATTGTACAATAGGGAATGTTATAAAACTGAAAACTCCATACTCGAAGCACCCGAAGCATCAAAAATTACAATCGCTTGCAAGAAAAATAGTTCGCTCGGAATCAAGGATGCGAATTAGCGGCGCGGGGTTGCAACCGCCGGCGCTGCAACTTTTATTGGAAAACTTCCCGAATTTACATATCCTGCGCATTATTAAAAACGCTTGTAAAGTTACAGGCATTTGCAAAGTTAATCGCCCGGTCGACTTCAACCTTGTTGTCAGCGGACAAGGATAAATTTAGATCGCCGCGCGAAGTTTAAAGGGGATTTGTTTCAGATTCCGGTTGAATTTTAAATATGGGATTAAAGAGTTTACGAACCTGTTCCACCTGGGTATTAATAACGTTTAACCGCATATCGGGATGCCAAAGGGTTGAGGAATATGTCAAGAATTGCAAGATTTTGGATTAAATTAGAAAACGCTGCAATATTTGGCTTGTGTGTCGAGAAGATATAATTATGTTAACGTCCCATCGTATTATGATAACGTTATCGTCTCATTTTGAGTGACAATGTTGATTACCTATAAAATGCATGACATGGCATAGAAGCAATTCAAAATTGGACTTTTTTTAAACCTTATGAATGAAGTAGTCAAATTAGATCAAAATACGTAAAAAAAAGTTTGTACGATTGGTTACGCTCTTCTTGTCTTAAAAAGTGATGATGGGTAATTGAAGTATCAAGAAAGAATTAACTTTTTCATATTGAATCATTAATCTTTTTTTTGTTGTTTTGTTTTGTCGTGTATAATTCTAGTGAAATATGCTATAGCATACCACACTGGCCAAACTTTCCCAATGCAACCAAACACATCTTTCATCCGAGCGCATCATGTATTTGTAATAAATTTCGCAGAGTTGGGCACTTTCCCCCCATATTTGGCCAATTAGGGAGGTGCGACGAACTCGCTCAAAGTTAGGCGGCAGTTGCACGCGGCGTAGGCTTAGACATAGACCGCGGCGTTCGACTGAATTTCATTTATGTTGCAAGTAGGTATAGTTGCACTAATTAAAATATGTTTATCATTCTGCCAGTAGTAGGTTCTGATGCAGGATCACTCCGGATAGCTAACATCATCTTACCCGCTAACCTACCAAACAGCGGGGCTCGCAATGTTGTGTCCTAGTACGGAGGTAAGAATTAATGCATAATGGCATTCAATGTTAGTCGTCGCGTTGGCAACGCATTCGAAATCTTTTATAATATTCATGGGATACAGTGACCATTTGCCGTTAGGTTTCCTGTGCTCTCGTTTTTTAACGAAAACCATAAAAACGTATTACCTACGGACTAAAGTTATTAGGCTTTTGTGCGATAGAATGTTTGATTTTTCCATTCCTAAATTGATGCTGAGAGAAATAATGGTCGTCTAACCATCATCAGGCAATGTACGTGATGGTGGATACAGCAGTTTTATTTACAGAAAAAAACGAAATATTTAAAAAAAATACATAAGAGTCATACACAGAACGCGAAAACAGGGGTCTTTCCTGTGGACAATGCAAAAGTTAACGACTTGGGTATACATAAGTTATGTTTTTATCATACAGGTTACAAGAGAGGATTTGTATGCACATGTATGTAAGAAATTAGGCTTTTAAACCCCTTAACTTTGGGCTGTCCACAGGAAAGATTTGTAACCTTAACTCATACTAAAAAATGTCTATGACTCATTAAATAGATGTAAGTTTTGACGTAACTAAACGTACCTATCGGACACGTTCGCGAATCCCGAACCATTTCGAAATCGTGAATGCGATCGATACATTTACAATGGCTGCCGACCTCAGTTTCACCCGTCAGGTCTTTGCCTCCTGTGGCTTGCGCCCCGTCGCCTCCGCTCGCCTCCGGCAAGTTTTATTGCAAGTAAGTCGACTGCAACGCATTCGTGCAAGGAGCTACTACTGCACATGTAGGTACCTACACTAACTTGGTACCATGTCTCTTGGAGGAAGTAACAATTTTTTTACATTTAACAGGAGCTCTGTCTTTTTGGCGCCAAAAAGACAGAGCTCCGACAGTCAACACTTGCAGGAATTTTGGTTCAATACCAAATAAATTTACTTATTCACCATTCATAGGCAAATGATAAGTCTTAATGATCCAAAATGTATAATAACAATTGAATTTTATTGATATAAAACGTACTTTTTGTACACGTAGTTAACATGCAGTAAAAAAACGCACCAAACATTTTACAAAGAAATAGAAATAGAAAATCTTTATTTTCGATACTGTAACAATAAGTCTTAAGGCTATAACAAAGACATTACAGTTTAAAATAAAACACAGTAGGTACGTAGACGACATGATAGCGCATCTTCTGACTGGACCGCTGTTTTCCGGTCCATCATACCCGCGGCTAATCTGTCTGTCCGTCTGTCCGTGCCGTAACATGGGTTGTATGAAATTGCCTATTTTTTGCCCGACAATGCCGTTTTGTGCTTAGTGCCCTTAATTCTTTATCGTGTTGTTATTTATGGACGTAAGGGAATATTAGGTTTTTGGTGTTATTTTTAGGTTATTCGTGCGTAGTTTATGTAGCATGGATAATAGTTTATTAATACTCACTCCTTATACTCATAATAGTTACAAGGGTTTGAACAGACAATGAAATTTCTTCACCAATCTGGAAAAGATTTCAAGACCCTTGCCATGACAGACACAATTTCATCCACCTAGCTAGTGAGTTTGTAAATTTATAGGTACTTTATTTAAATTGAAAGAAATAATACAATTATTGCCCATTATTTCATTTAATAGTAGTCCGATTTAATTGTATTATGCCCTAAGATTACCACGGATTTCAACTTGTCTCACATAATCCATACTCCATACTAATATAAACTAGCTTCTGCCCGCGACTTCGTACGCGTGGAATATAAAATTGCCGATAACTTTTCTTTCCGACATCCGATTCCAATCAAACATAGCTTATATGTTGCTCCAAACTGCATTCAAATCGGTTCAGTAGTTTCGGAGATTAACTCTAATAAACAGACAGACAGACTGAAAAGATTTCTAAAAATCGCTGTTTTGTGGTATACCATACTAATCTTTGGACCCCCGTTCCTTTTTTGAACTTTTCTTTCTATGTACAGACACGCCGGGTTCTGCTCTTTTATTATAGTATAGATGTAAAAGTTTGTTTGTTTGTGTTCACACTAAAAACACGTGTTCACTTTGAGTACACTTGGTCTTTAACTCCTTTCAGATCCCTATCATGTCAAATCATCTAAATCTCTAAGGTCACTTCCACACAGCACCGGTCGTTAGTCCTAAGGGCTCCACACACCGACGCAAAGCGCCGAACTTCACTCAATTGCCGTAATGTGTACGCGATTGCCTCTCATTTATTGTCTTGCGAACTGGGAGCGGACGCGGTGGAGAGAATAGCGGAATCAACATATTGTGTAATTAATTATGGTCAATCACATTCCACCATATTAGGTAAAATGTGGAAACAAAGGCAAGTTGTGCTTGCAATGTTGTGACGGACATTCTAGTAACGGACCAAACGAACAGTATATTTGTTTACACTATCCCAAGCCGTGGTGGCCTAGTGGTTCGACCTACCGCCTCTAATGCAGAGGGTCGGGGGTTCGATTCCGGCTCGCACCTCTAAGTTTACTTATGTGCGAAATGCAATTTGAATCAACCACTGAACATGGATTGGATACCACCATGGATTACATATTTTAATTTATTTGGCTGTTATCTATTTATATGTATGTTTATATATAAAAGTATTTAAGTATGTTTATTACTTTTTGTGTTTGTTTCTTCTGCACATCTTAGTACAGAGCACCGCCTACCAACCTAGTTTGTTTTTCTTCATCTCCACTATCCAAAGGTTGTCTGGTAGAGATCGCTATTGAGCGATAAGACCGCCTGCTGTATGCCATACCTTTTTGTGTAATTACATAATGTCTACTGTTCCTTGATTGTGTGGTGTTCAATAAAGTATATTGTATTGTATTGAACAAGTCGGTGAAGGAAAACATCGTGAGGGAACCTGCGCGCATCTGCGAAGTAAATTAAAGATGTGTGTGAAGTCCCCAATCCACACTGGGCCTGTGTGGGGACTATAGCCCAAACCCTCTCGTGATGAGAGGAGGCTTGTGCCCAGCAGTGGGAGGCAAATATGGTGTTAGTAGTAGTCCAATTTCTATCAAGTTGCTCAAAAGTAAACGTACCTTACATCATTCATTATTTGCGAACGAGTGATTTTTGCATTTTCACATTTACTGGGCGTTTCGCAGTAGTTTTCTGCCCTTTAGTCATATTTACTTTTTGAACAATGCTTCCATTTTTAGTTTAAGTAATACCTATATTTAATTCTGCATTTAAACAAAAATGCTTAATGTACGTGATAATTCGTACAATTTGGATATTACATACAGTGGGAATCAGCCACTCACGTCCTCTTGGAATGTTCTGGAGTGGCAACGTACCGGGCAACACACCTCGGAAGTCCGAGGTCGCTCCAGGAAGTCGTCGGCAACATCAAGGGTCTGCTAGGCTTTCTTCAGGAGCTGGGTTGGCAGGAGTAGCCCCGCCAGCCAAAAACCATGCAACAATCTTGACGTCGAGTTGCGGAAAACCAGCCCGCGCAAACCTATACCTATACGTGATAATTCTTCATTTTCCTTCGTCCCTTATGTTGAGCCTCGCTTTCCCTCGGGTCAACATAAGGGACTCTTGTTAAAAATGACAAACTTACCGCAATTGCATCAAAACGTACTCTTGTTTTCGTTGTGGAACCTCTGTTCTCGGCACAGTGTCCGCTCCCTCTGGCAGCATCTCCGGCTGATGGGCGGCTTATGTTGTTTTGTTCACTCGTTTACCCTTATCTCACTTCTGAATTGTTTCCGAATTACAAGTGTCATAATGTACTTTGTGTAAGGCCGCAGCATATAAAAACGTCATTGTTGTGTCCCATTCACATATTAGTACATTACTACAGAGGCCGGGAAGGAGGATGTTGCAGGCCGAGTATTATATATGATAGGATAGTTACGAAGCCGACAACTTCCGTTCCCCGCCGATGTATGTATAGTGCTTTTCTCAAACATGCAATGAAATAAATAAATATTATATACAATTTATTTTGTCTTTTTACATAAATAAAACTGCGATACTTATGTAGCAAATATGGATCATGTTTTTTTATTAGCTGTAGCAGAATTTCATAGTGAACCATAGAGTAAATATTGCTTGTAGCTTTTTAAAATGGCGGAATGCCAAGATGCTGTGTCACAAATATATCAAATGGAAATTTAAAAAAAGTGAATTGCCGGCCTGCCTGCAACGTTTGTATGAAATTTCATTATAGACCAATTGTCTAGCCGCGCCTGAAACGTGATACTTCCCAGGCTAATAAAAATAACATACCTAATATCAATATTTTATTGCATGTTTGAGAAAAAGGTATTTTATCACTGAGTTTTTTATTGCTGTACGTAGTCTTGAAATGAGTGTTTGTTTAAAAATGTTCATCTTTGCAAAAGCTATAAATAGTTATCTATATATGTGAATAGATTTTAGATCTATTTAAAGAACAGCAAAATACCTTGTGGGTTTCATGACTCCCACTCTCAGTGAAATTTTTGCTAAACCCCTCGAAACCAGCCAAGACAGCGAGGCTTCACAACAACCAATTTCACAAACTTTAATATGAATATTAATCTCAAAGTTGAAATTAAATTTCTACGCCGCGGAGTAGAAGCACGCAAGTCGGTGTGAGGCTAATTTGGTGCATGGGAAATAGTTTTGTGATACAGTAACTCATTTGCGTCAGTCAGTTTTGTGCGGTTCACTTGGGCGGCGGTTTGGAAACTTCGGGGCTATGGCGCTTCGTTGCTCTAATTTAATAATGGGTGGTGGAGCTACTTCAAAACGATTGAAGTTATTGGCAATTGACGGTAATCATTTTGTCCTTAACAATAGTTTTGTAACTCCTGGTACAGCATGCAATAAACTGTGATTATGAGATATAAAGCATGCGTTTCATACGACAGTCAAGGTGTTCCGATGTGATGGAACATACTGGATGAATATTACTTGTAATTAAAATAAAGAAATAAATAAATATCTTGGGACATTTCACACATATTGACCTAGCCCCAAACTAAGCAAAGCTTGTACTATGGGTGCTAGACAACGATATAAATACTTATATAGAGAAATATATAAATACTAACATCCATGACTCGAGTACAAACATTCGTATTCATCATACAAAGTTTGCCCCGAGCGGGACTCGAACCCGCGACCATCGGAACAGAAGGCAGGGTCACTACCAACTGGACCAAACCGGCCGTCAAATTAACGTCAAGCAAAATGTTACGACGATATTTTACCCACAGAATCAGTTATCGATTCTATTTCTAAGCATGTTTTATACCAAAAAGAAATTAAAATATTTTTATATTGTAGACATATTGCAAATAAAAATAATTATCACTACATAGTATAAAACAAAGTCGCTTTCTCTGTCCTATATCCCTATGTATGCTTAAATCTTTAAAACTACGCAACGGATTTTGATGCGGTTTTTTTTAATAGATAGAGTGATTCAAGGGGAACGTTTTAGTATATAATTTAAACACTCAATTCCCGCGGGAACTCTATAACCGAATTCCACGCGGACGAAGTCGCGGGCAGAAGCTAGTTATATATATATATAATAATAAAGTGATTTAAAGGCGCTAATCTTGTATTTTCTCTGTTTATTTAGGATAAATCCAAGCAATTTCAGAAACGGCTCTAACGATTTGGCCGACATTTGGAATATAGAGGTTTACGGGGGCGACCAATCGACCTAGCTAGGTCTCGTATCTGAGAAAACTCGGTTTTCGTTATTTTCACCCGAAGTAAGCTCGGTCGCCCAGATCCTTTACACATTGACACGTAAGTAATAACATATGGACGAACAGTGCCTAACAGAATATGTCAAAATATATGGAGCAAACTGACATTAGGTGGCCTAGTGGTTTGACCTACCGCCTCTCATGCAGAGGGTCACGGGTCCAAATCCGGCTCGCACCTCTAAAATTATTTATGTGCGAAATTCAATTTAAAACCACTGAGCTTTTCGGTGAAGGAAAACATCGTGAGGAAATCTGTACGCATCTGCGAAGTAATTCAAGGATGTGTGTGAAGTCCCCAATCCGCACTGGGCCCGCGTGGGGACTATAGCCCAACCCTCTCGTGATGAGAGGAGACCTGTGCCCAGCAGTGGGCCCTAAATAGGCTGTTGTAGTAGTTGTCATCATCATCATCATCATCATCATTTCAGCCGATAGACGTCCACTGCTGGACATAGGCCTCCTAGGGTAGTAGTTGTAGTAGCCTCTTTATAACGAAGGCCAAACGGGTGCCCGAGCTGTTCCTGCACCCGTTTTGACAGGGCCGTTTTTCTTCGGCTGATTGTGAATCCTTACTTATAATAGATCAATTGCTTTAGACGATCACGTCATACCTATGACGTTACATTATGTCAATCCGTCAAAGCTACGTCAGGTATTTCATTTTCACTTGCCGAACGAAATGAATTTTGGTGCATAATGAAATGCGCGATGAGTTATACCCCGGGGATGTATGCAAAGCGAACGATTTGAGCGGCAACGACGTATGGGCAATGTGCAGTCTGAATACGAATGGATGGACGCGCGTCACACCGGGCTAGATTCTGAAAAAACTGACTGACTTACACATTTTTTACTGACCCCATTTATATTACAATCTGTCAGATATGTAAGTAACTAGTTTTCCGTTCCATATTCATATTTTAAACGGGAAACCGGTGGTGAGTCTGAGTGGCGAGCCTTGGAGGAGGCCTATGTCCAGCAGTGAATGTTTCGACTGAAATGATGATGATAATGATGATGATGATTCATATTTTAGTATAGCTGATGCTGGGTCCGTCCGGGTTGGTGAAATTGCTAGCCTATGCTAGAAAATGAAAATGAAATGCCTTTATAGGCATTCCATCTTAGGCCTTAGGGTAGGCAACGCATTCGAGGTCTTATGGTTTCTAATAAGAAATCATAAGATTTCGATTTCCGGCATACTGTAACAGACAGTAAAGGGCCGCGTGGGTATTGGTATACCGTGGGCGATGCGCTGACAACCTGTCACTACATGCCAGTGTTGATGATCTCATTACCCTCGAAACTTTGTCAAAGACGGCGTAATGTAACTTTGAAGGTCACTAATGCCCTGCCTACCCAGCAAGGGAACAAAGGCGTGATGATATGTATGTATGTATGTATTAACTACTTAGCTGATGGTGATGGTTGATGAATAAAATTAAATAAGCTCGATCTTGAGCAAAATCCATATTAAATTGCCTCCCCTTTGTGATTTTCCTTACTGCGGATGGTAACTATTTCTATGTGCTCATTTTCCACATTAACCACATTTGTTTCGTATTGCCTCAATATTTATTGTCCATTTCAAAATCTGTTTGCCTATTTTATATAATTACGTGCTGATACTTGTGAATTTCATGTGTGCATTGTGCAGGATATGTGTTCATTGTCTTCTGTAACATTTGTTTTTTAGTTCTTCGAATAGCCAACTTTGGCAAGTTTAGCGCTAAACTGAAAAATCGGTAAAAAAAACCATTGCGGTGTAACCACGGACCCGCGTCGAGTGTACCCGGCGAACTAATTACGCCGGCTGCTCAGTTTGTCTATCGCCGTCTCCGCGCACGCTAATTATTTAACTTCATTTCTCGCGCGTGCGAACGCGAGCGAGTTACAGCGGTAACTCCGCGGATTACTTCAACTGAGTGAGATATCTGTTTGTTTTGATGCGACGTAATTGGAGGAAATGTTAATATTTTTGTGACTTTTACTTCGGATTGAGGGTCTACCGTCTATCAGTTTTAATATTATGAACATTCTAATATAACTATTATTTGAGTAATAAACCAAGATTTATTTCCATGACAATTTGGGATCAAGTTTCTTCAAACGAAAATGAGTTATTTATATAATTTATGGCATCATACTTCCAGTTTTATCCCTTGGGGGGATTGCCTAAGGCCCGGTTCCTATATCCACGAAACGCCTCGTTTTGCCTACGGACGGTTGATTTTTGACATTTGTTCCATAGAGAATCTGTCAAATTTTAACCGTCCGTAGGCAAAACGAGGCGTTTTTTGGATATAGGAACCGGGCGTAGTCGCCACGCTTGGCAGGCGGGTTGGCGACCGCAGTATGAAGGATGTTGTTCTCGGAGGACGCTGCTGCCCATCCTCCGGTTTTTCCCTTAGTCGCCTCTTACGACACCCACGGGAAGAGAGGGGGTGGTGCAATTCTTACCCGGCACTACACGGGGTACTCCCGCGAAGCGGGAGACGAGCTGTCGGTAGGCCTCCAACAAGATGGAGCGACGACCTCGTGAAGATCGCAGGAAACCGGTGGAAGCAAGTAGCACAGGACCGGTCTGAGTGGCGAGCCTTGGGGAGGCCTATGTCCAGCAGTGGACGTCTTTCGGCTGAATGATGATGATGATATACCTAATTTATTTACCAACGCTTTTAATTTAGCTTTTAATTTTTCTTGTCTGTTTTGATGCGACGTGTTTTTATATAATTGTAGGAAATGTTAATATTTTTGTGAGTTTTACTTCGGATTAAGGGTCTTTAGCTTTTAATTTTTCTTTTCATCTATGTTTTGTAATAATGTAAATGTGCGTTTATTTTTGACGAATACATTGTTCATACGCGATAAAAAGATGACAAAAAATTAATATTTTAATTTAAATAAATCGACTTAAATCAAGTCATTTGTTTATTCAGAAAAGAACAAGTTAAACTATTAAAAATAAACTACAAATAGCATTTAAATTTACAGAAATAAGAAAAATTAAAGCTAAAAAATAACCTAAAAACCTAAATTAGGGCCTTTCGGAAGGGTTCCCATCACGCAGGCAGCATTCCCTCGCTGTATGGCAGTAGCCAGTCTTTGCGCGAGAAAGCTGCCGGCGCGAGGGTCTCCCGTTGCCTCCCTCAAGCGCTTCCCTGGCTCCCTGTGGAGCCCCAGCGCCCCTATGCCCCATGACTCCATATTAGTCTCCACCCCGAAGGCCACAAACTCATAGCTCGAAAATAAAATAAATCAAGTTATATTTTGGAAAAAAGATTTTTTTGATATACTCAGTGTCACTCTCACCATCAGTGAATCTAACATCTAACATGTACCCAGCAATTATTAATAAAGACGACTTACTTACCAGAACAGCGTTCTGGTCCGAAAAAGCGAGAATCCCGACACACCCACACCTCAATCGCATTCATCAAAAACACATAAAACAGGAAAACAGAGCTTAACCGGGATCCAGCCAGGTAGTCCCCGGGGCGGCCTTATTGGGTTACCCTGAGAAATATCATTTGTACCGCCCTGTCGTGTACGGGGCTCTTATAAAATGTGGCACTTCCCGGCGCGTTTAGATGCGAGCGAAAATTCCTTATTACGTTTCGAGTGTTTTATGAAATTGGAACGTGTGCCGATTTCGAGGAAATTCCGTTGTTAATAAGTAATATAATATCCATCCGTTCTTATATTATAAATATGAAAGTGACATTGAATGGTTGGAACCTACCGCCTCTCATGCGAAGCTGTGGTGGCCTAGTGGTTCGACCTACCGCCTCTCATATAGAGGGTCAGGGGTTCGATTCCGGCTCGCCCCTCTAAGTTTACTTATGTGCGAAGTTCAATTTGAATTTACCACTGAGCTTTACGGTGAAGGAAAACATCGTGAGGAAACCTGCACGCATCTGCAAGTAATTAATTCAAAGATGTGAGAGAAGTCCCCAATCCGCACTGGGCCCGCGTGGGGACTATAGCCCAAACCCTCTCGTGATGAGAGGAGGCCTGTGGCCAGTTGGACGTAAATAGGCTGTTGTAGTAGTAGTAGAAAGTGACAATTGTTTGTTTGTCTGTCTGTTGCTACCCAGACCTAGTACCTAACTAAAATGGAATTCTATATTTCAATACCAGTAACTAAGAATCTGAGTTCATTACTAACGCTCAGAGAAGCATAGCTTGAACGCTGAATTAGCACGAGTTGAATATCGATAAATCCCGGCTTAGTGCATAAATAACATATTATATACCTACCACCCAATATTGGTGTTTGAAAAGAAATGTGCGAATCGGTTTTTTATGTAATTTTGCTGTCTTTTAACAAATGAGTAAAGAATAAATTAATAAGAAATGTTGTTTTTGTTTTGAAACGCCGTGACATTTTTCTATGTAGGCAACTGCTCTACTAGGTACCTAATTTCATAAAAAAATCGCTAACGACAGACAAAAGAGATTGAAAAAGTTGAAGTCTGACGTGTAAAAGTGCCCCTATGTGGCCAATTTGCTGAATAAATGATTGAATTTGAATAGTAGTTTTTACAATAGGTACCTATTTATAAACAATTAAAGCTATTGAAATATCGTTTATCGTCAACGAATAAAATAAGCGGAAACAAAATTATTGACAAACGAATCTATTTCGAAATCACATCGAGTCATGTGTAAAACTCTGTTTCGATTTCACGCCCTTAAAAAAACTCGCGCCTACACGAAATAATATTTGTTACCGAGGATTTATTGTGTCCCAATTGAACGCGAAAGATACTATGTCACTCGTGCAAGAAACATTGTATTTATCACGTAATAATAATAACATCAAATGAAGGTTTATTTGGAAATCGAGTGCGAGTTTGAAATATCGCTACACGAAGTGTATCCTACATAGTTGCGTATTTGGTAAAAAGTAAAATTTTAAGTGGTACCTTTAAGGACGTACGTCTTATCGTCACTTTTCTTTTTTTTATTATAATTTTAAATAGCTTTTTTCATACAGGTGCTCAAAAAGTAAACATTTCGATACCTGTTTATCGTGCCAAAAGTTTGTCATTTCCAAACGAGCGTTTTTTGTTTTTTGACAGCTAGTGAGCGTGCCTAAAGTTTTTTTTTAAGAACTAGAGCGTAAAGTTTTTTGATCTTCATCCGTTTCGTTTATTTCTTTGTTCTTTTTTTTCGCAAATATATTAAAAAAATGTCGTTTGATACACGTGCGAAATTGTCATTTTCACTCGGCCGTAGTTTTAACGCTCGCTTTTGCTCGCGCCAACATAACTAGGGACTCGTGATAAAATGACAAACATTTCGCACTTGCATCAAAATATACTATTATTGATCTCCACTTATATCTTGGAACTCTGCAATTAGTATTTTACCAACTGAAGCTGTCAAGCTGAAATTTAGCACACGTGTTTGGTTCTTCTGATATTATATTACAATATAAAAATAAAAAAGATCTGAACTTTTTTCACAAATCTTACAAAAGAAAAAATAAAACAATAAGTTGTTTGAGCTTTGGGGTACCTTAGTACCAAGTTTAATTACATGAAAAACGGAAAAAGCCTAAGTTATACATTTACTAGCTTCTGCCCGCGACTTCGCCCGCGTGGAATTCGTTTATCGCGCTCCCGCGAGAACTATGCACTTTTCCGGGATAAAAAGTAGCCTATGTCCTTTCCCGGAACTCCAACTATCTCCATACCAAATTTCATCCAAATCGGCCCAGCGGTTGAAGCTTGAAGTGGTAACAGACAGACAGACAGACAGAGTTACTTTCGCATTTATAATATTAATATGGATTCCGCAATGTCACTTGATTTTTTTTTTAATAACGATGTTATATTTTTTTACGACCAACACGGTTTGTGTTGGTCGTAAAAAAATTAAGTATAAAAAATATTACCTACAGTCGTAAACCACAAACTGTTAATAATGAAAATGGTCAATGTTAACTCAATATGTAACCAACGTAAATAAGCACATTATAAAATACGGAAATTAATCCCTTTGAGCAGTCTGTTTCAAATATCAAATTATGAAATCGTGGTTTAATTTCATTAATTTCTCCCATATTGTTGAATTTAATCCTGTAAGCCATAGTGAAAAATATTGTAGATGTATTTGTGTGTAACCTAATTGTGAACAACGTTTGTTTTTGACAGTAAATAAAGATAAATCAGGTTTTTGACATCGCAGGGTCAAGCAAAATGTTGTGACGATATATTTTACACACACAATCAGCTATCGATTCTAAGCACGTTTTTAGTTTTTTTCCGAGTTGGTTAAACAATTTTATGGGATGGATTAATGGTGTGAGCGGTACCTGAATCCCAAACAACTTTTTGTTATCAACTCGAAAAAAAACTTTAAAACATGCTTACAATCGATATCTGATTCTGTGGGTAAAATATCCTACAAAGCATTCCGGTAATGGTGTTACATATTGACGGCCATATTCGTCAAATTGACGAACTGTCGAAGCGTCGGATGACGTTGGCCGCGGGCTATGAGACTTCGATAATAAAAGATTAATCACAGAATATCAAATCCAAGCCTAGCCTAATTACAGTGTATTGCTTCTCAAACTTAGTCGTTCTTTGAGACTCAATCCCAAATTTTAATGAAACACTCCCCTGATACCATGCATTGTATAATATAATGATATAAGCTTTCCTTTGAGTTTCTGTTACGTTCGTTAGTATTTTTGACGGGGTTTAATGTAATTTCTGCGCCGTTTTCGCTCATATCATGTTAAGCAAGGATGAACCGGGTATTGTTAAGAGAAAGTTTTCCGCTATGTAAATTTCAGTAAAATAACATCGCAGTAAATTAAAATTATCTCAGCAGACAGTCGAGGTATTTTATACACATCCAAGGGATTTCTTTTCAAGTCGGTTCATTAGCGAAGCTAGCTTCTTCTGTACGGGCGAGTATAAAAGATGTATATACACTTCTGACTTCTGACCCTCATAGAAATAAGTTTAAAAAGTGTGGGGTACCTACCGTACCACCCGCTCTATACCATACCTCTAATGTTTTTTACCATTTACATTTCTTGTATTTTTGTCATGTTGGTGTTCAGTGGGTATTGTAAAGTACCTATATATTAGTAGTAGGTACTAAGTTTTAGACAGCGTGGTAGCCTAGTGGTTTGACCTACCGCCTCTCAATGCAAAGGGTCGGGGGTTCGATTGTGGCTCGCGCCTCTAAGTTTAATATGTGCGAACTTAAATTTGAATTAACCACTGAGCTTTTCGGTGAAAGAAAACATCTAGAGGAAACCTGCACGCATCTGCGAAGTAATTCAAAGATGAGTGTGAAGTCCCCAATCCGCACTGGGCCCGCGTGGGGACTATAGCCCTCTCGTGATGCAGTGGGACGCAAATAGGCTGTAGTAGTAGTAATAGTAGAGTTAAAGGGTCTACATTAAAAAAAATTGCTCGTATTACAGGCCGCGCCGTGTATATGAGGGATGGAAAACATATTTAAGAGAGCATATTACGTATGCCGTTGGGATATCATCACACAGGTCTTGTAAATGATAAAGACGTTTCCATGTGTTTAACTGACCACCCTAAGCGCTGACATGTTTTTTAATTAATCGCCAACAACATTTGCAAATGGAGCTCAAGGCCCGTGAGCCACTAGGTACGCTACGAATTCTCCCGCTCTAAACTACCGCTCATTACGCCGCCGCCGCTAGTTCACCTGATATTAATTTCCCAGAGGACGTATAAATTTTGTCCGCGAGCGACACACTGGGCCCCACATTGACCTGGAACTTTGTTGGCTAAAGGGTTTACGCGTTACCCTCGTGTAATGATTTAAAATTAAAAGATAAGACGTTATGTGTTAGCTCAGCGAGCGTGATTTAAGTAGACCTATGAAATTTCAGTTTTGTTAGGTTTTTTCTTTTTCTTTTTTCCTATCTGCAATAGTCCCGTTGGCCATAATCAAATGTTTGGTAATTTTGACGGGTAGAGAGCGAACAGATCCAGTAACCAGTTGCTCCATTTGGTTAACTTATATGAGCCCGTTTGAGACGGACAATGTTGTCTGAAGAGTCGGTAAGGACATACTATGCTTCATTGTTCACATGTTGATTGAGGCTTATTTTTTACTTCGAACAAGATTGCCTGATGGTTTCTTTCACCGTTTCCATATGGATTTCTATGTTGTGCCTGTCTTGTTATTCACTAAAATTATTTTTCTGATATCACTTTCTTCTCATTGGGAGATGAGGATGTAGAAGTATGTTGTAGTTTTGTTCTCTCTTTTTTTCTCTTGCGGTTCAATTAAGGAGATGGATAAGATGTGCAATTTTATAAATTTTTCACAAATAAAATAAATATAAATCGCATACGCAAGTGTCCACTACATCAGCTAGCAAAAGGTACTACATACTCCGTGATTGCTTTTAAGAAAACAGTATTTGATTTAGTAATGATATTGAAACAGCACGTTTTTATTGCAAATATAAAGCCAATGTTCCAATAAATAAGTAAAATAAGGTTCGTCAGATGAGTGCCCTCTCCCAGCGTTCCTACTTCGATGCGGCGCGACGTGACCAGCGAGCAAATAATATAGAGTATTATTATAGCTCGCGATTTTTTCCCCGTTACGTGTGTAATCTCCGTACGTTGATTGTCTGGAGGCGGCGATGACAGTAGGGGGATAAAGAATGGTTATTTTAATCCGCCTCCTTAAAAATATTATCTTTTCGAGATCTTTTTTGTCCAGGAAACGGCTGCGAGGACCTACTGGGCTGTTTTGTGAAGCAATGTCTTTTATTAGAATTTCGTCCCGTGTAGACTTAGAATTTGCGTACCCGATGATACTATGCATATAGACAGTTATAGTTATAGATAGAAGTATTGAAAAATTGGTTTGACCCGTGGAAAACCGTTCCCGTAAAAATATCGGGATAAAAAGTATTCTATGTTATTGCGCGGCTCTCAAACTATGTCCATACCAAATTTCATCATAATCGGTCAACTCGTTACGTCGTGAAGGAAACAAACAAACACACGTTCACATTTATAATATTAGTATGGATTTACGACACGAATATTGCTCGTGTAGTTAAAAACTAGTATAAGTAATAGTGATGTTCCTTTTACTAGGTACATTTATTTTTTTGACTTCGAGACGTGAGCGAAACCTTTACTAAAGTGAAAGGCAAAGCGCAAGTAGGTAGGTAATAATACCACTAGCATTGCAAGCGTCCATAGGAGAAAGCTATCTTGGTTGCTATTACGGTACTTGCCACTTGGTAAAAAAAACATAAGCTCTTCTGTATTAACGCGGCTTTATCCCTTAAACAAAACTGGCACTAAAGCATAGTATATTTACGGCTCACCGCACATAAAGCGGTTCTCTCCACCTCCCCCAACACCTCTTTGCGTTTTGACTGTAATTTAAGGGCTCACCCACACGGGCTGCGCGCAGATAAATATTCAAGGTTATTCGCGCTTTTTCGGTTCTTCTTCCGTGGGCCAAGAAACGTGAGGAGCTAGACGATAGGTACGGGAGATTTTTTTTACAAAAGTCACTGCATAAATAGATGATCCCCTTCGCCAAACTACTAGGCCCTTAGAGTTAAGTTATATACGAGTCGTGTCAAGACGTGAGACTGGATGGACGGAAAATTGAACCTATCAAGGTAAAAGTGCTTTCCAGAACATGGAAAAAATGGTGCGTAGTCTGCCTAAGGCTTTGTAAAGTTTAAATACTACCCTGATCAGACTTGACGCCCTATCTCGAATTTCAGTTGACATCATTCATGCCTGTAAAAAAGAGCATTCAATTTAGATCGTTACACTGAAACAAACTTTTCCCTTTCGCTCGAGCCCTGGCCCGACGGCAAACAAGTTTGTAATATGATCATTGTTTCCCTCCGTCTCGCGGGCCCTTCATTTGAATACGCCCTTTATTGCTCGATCCGCGGTGTATGCATCAAAACAGATATCTTGAACTATCTACGCAAATGATGTGCGCCTCTTCTCGAATTACAATCAGCCTGCCGCAGTGCGACGTCTATTCTGGGTTGACAAAAATATGTACCTAAATCCCATGTCTTTACGATGCTGACGGACTTGTTGCATCTATGTGAGAAATTTGTCGTGTAATCTAAAAAAAGCGACTTTGTCTGATTGGCTTGAATCCTTAAAGACTAATCATAATATGAAGGGCACGCAGAAGCGTATATCTGTTAAAGTTGAGGCCGTGAATCACCAACCTCTTCTTCTTCTCTTAAATAATGGCTTCTGTCTATGTACTCGATAGACCTCTCTACCTTTACCTAAAGAAAGAATTCTAGACTCGACCTAGAGTGCAATAGGAGTTTGCTTGATATTTACCTCTCTATAAATGTATTTGTTGATCTGAAGTTCAGTTCAGGATAACCAGAGAATACCGCAGCAGCGGCGCCACATTTAACCCACGCCTTCCGCCTCTCAATCACTCTCAGATATAATGCTATAGATGAAATTTTCATCTATAGCATTATATAAAACTGAGAGACAACAAAAACATGTTAAAACGAATTTTAGTTTCCTTTCCTTTTCATGTTCTTATCTAATATTATAGAGTTAACGATGAAAGAACAAGCCTTTAAAGAGTAAACCTTGGTGGGCCGAGCCCGAGGCATTAGCATCCAGCGTAGATATCGGGATATTAATATTGCATGAGTCCGCTCTACACGCCGCTTGCAGTATAAGCTAGATCGACTGCAGCTGATTTTTAAAATGGCTAACATTGTAGTTTAGAATTACAACTAACATTACATATAAAGCTCTACTGAGACTTTTAGTGTCTCGTCTAGGATTACCAATAATGTTTCAACTGAAAGTAATTTTGATCATAAAACTTAGTCAACAACAATCTTCCTTTTTTTCTTCAAGGTGGTTTAAGGAGTTAAAAGCGTTTTAAATCCAGGAAAAGAAGTCGTCAAAGCTTTATATTGCCTGGCTAATGCAGAGGCCACGGGATTAGCGGTTAGGAGAGTTATTTTTTATTTTCATTATAGGCTGGCATAATAATTTAACAAGTAAGTTTTAGGGGAAAAACCCGATACTGATTTGGCGTTTCAATATCTGCATTTATAAACCCTAGGAAAAAAAACATCATACCTACCTATATGCAATCGTACACCTCACACTTCATGAGACATTACTTCACGACTTGATACAACCATCCACTTTTATCACTAGTCTACCAAATGACGCTAGAGTTTCCATCCTTCCATGTGAAGATATGACCATTAATGTAGGCCAAGGAAGTGACAGGGTTAAAACTGATATTGTTTAGAATTTTCTTGTTTTTCCATTTGGTGAAAGAATAGTGTATGCAAGTCAGAAGCTAATAGGAATCTTCTCTGTAGGTATCTCCCACCTAAGATTATATTCCTTGCCATTGGTGTAACTATGGTCAAACGCCAGGTGATTTTATATTATTTTTACCCCACTGCGCTAGAAGGAGGGTTATATTTTTCGAGTGGATGTATGTACATATTTCTTTGGCACGCTCTGTAGGCTTGATGGATTTTAGCATACGAGCGGGTGTCGTTAGATTCGTCTTAATCTTGAGAGTGACTCTGGGCATATCAAAATTGCAAAAAAAACAAAATGTCTGACTTTTGGAGGAATTTTAAACGTTTCCAAATTTTTTTTGTGTCAAAGCCTCTTGAGTGGGTTAGGTGTCAAAATAAAGGGTTTAATTGACGGATTACAAAAATATATAATGTGACATCAAACGTTTGTTTGCAGTCGGGTGTATTAAATAATTATGGTAAAAGAACGTCCAAATGTATTGTGCCAAAAACGGTAAATAAAATAAGTTTATTAAGACACACACCTAAATTTATTAAAATGTTATTAAAATCAAAACTAAAAGATTACCTTCTCGATAACAAATTAAAAATGTGATAGGAATAGTACAAAACGGGTAATCGAGGGATAAATACCTATTTTTAGAAAGTCCTTTTAGATAAAAAAAGTCATTTGCTTGTTTAATAAATAGATTAGGTGAGGATTTATGGATAAAATCGAGCGCGTCTCACCATCAAACGTAACAGTTTGGCGAGTAAATAATTATTGTAATCAATGTGTTTATTTTTTATTTTTATCGAGCTATTATAACAAAATACTGGCTTGAAAACCAGCTCATCGAGTCTCTTGGCCCGCGCGCGAGTAGAGCGACGTATGAGTACATGTTTTATGCATTACGTACTGTTTGCGTCTAAACGGGCTGAAGCGTCTGAAATTAAATTTGGCATGCAAACATCACGAGCTCACCGAGTGACGCCTACTGAAATAAGCTGTTTATTATTTAAAATATACTTACTAACGAGTAGTTTGCTTAATACTCATCGCAAATTGGCTGAATTATTTACTTTATGCAAAGATCAGATAGTCTAACAAACTTTGTTAATGGAACAGAATATTATTACACATTTTATGCTACCGACAAACATGCATGAAGCGAGTTATGAATAAAGATGAAGCGAGAGGAACTGAAGAAAACTGCGATTTGTAGGTGTCATCGACACGGAATGAACTTATTATGATTGTGGTTAGATAGTGCTGTTGCCGCAACTTCGTTTGCATTTGAGAACCTCCTCCTTTTTTTGAAGTCGGTTAAAAAAGCCAAGTTTACTAATAAGTGAATCATAAATAAGACATAATAATTCTAGTTAGGTTACAGCTCGGTTCGCAACTTTGACGACCTAAGTTAGGTAGTCAAAGTTGCGAGCCGAGCTGTGAAGCCTCCACCCGCGGCATGAGAGGCGGTAGGTCGAACAACGCCTTCAATTTTCGCTACTTTTAACCAATAAAACTTAATTCCCGCGCGGGCCCGACTCCCTTTGTTTCCCATGCGATAACATTATCTATTATTACAATCATTATGAACTCCGCACTGGATATCGGCCAAACTAAAGCTCCATATTTTAGTTTGCAAGGGGCGAAAGGTCTTTGTTTGCTCCTAGTTCGAAATGTGTAGTAGTTATGAATAAGTTTAGGTTTTAGGTTAAGTTTGTTGTGTTATAAAAAAAGTTTTATGAATTTTGCGGAGTGGAGGAAAATTGAAGAGGGATGTGCCCAACAGTGGGTGAGTAGGCGCTGCATAAGAAGAGAAGATATACCTATTGTGAGAACTACGAACACATGCCATGCGCAGCGATGAATTATGTTATGTTTAACGTTAACATTTTCCAGCTGATAATTTTTAATGATCGACTGTATTCGAGTTCTTTAAAATAAACAATCTCTAGCCAACAGCCAACGTCAGAAGTAAAAATAAATAAATGGGATTATGTATACATGTTTGAAGAGAGCCAGTACGGGCTCTATTTTTTACTTCATTGCACTGTCAGCTCTATTGTAGATTGACTTGTGATTGACGTACAGTTATCCGTGTTCATTCGACCTTTTGTGAAACTCAAATGTATTTCAATTGCAATTTCCAGCAGCGGTATTGCGTTAGGCCATTTGCCATGTTCAAGAAAATCGTGTTTTTTTTCCTTTGTTTGAATCCAAATCAATTACACCATGGTTTGATGAAAAATAACTAGTGTAATGAATTTTCATCAGCTACACGTAATAATTAAACTATGAGTACTTGTACCAATTACCTCAAGTTGTATATTAAAATATCATCATTATAGCTTGTATAATGAGTGGCTTACATGAAATTTTATTGAGAATTAGAATCTTCATAATCAGCCATTTTATTAGTCTGGGGTCAGGACAGTTACATGGTGCAATGACTCGGTGCAATGAAACACTTCGCATAACTTACTTCGCTATGCTCCGGCATTGAAATAGAATTTTAGTTTTGTTCCCTCGTTAGATAAACTATACTCAATATTCTATTTCAGACTGTGTTGCACTTCCTAGCCACGTGTCCGAATTCAAAGCAGTAGCACTACCATGAGTTTACAGTGACCGTACTCGCTAGCGACTACGTAAACGATTCGTATGAAGAATTTTAGTTCAACGAGTAACCGCCAGGGGCGCTGTATTATTCTTCATACAAATCGTTTACGTAGTCGCTAGCGAGTACGGTCACTGTAAACTCATGGTAGTGCTACTGTAACAAACGATGAAGTGTAATGTTTTCTCTGCAGGATGCAGGCGCATGAATCATTTATAAATGCAAATGTCCGCGCTACCTATCACCCGCCGACCCCACCGTAGTAGAATTTGGAAAACAGCACGTTGAAATTTTTTCACAAAAAAATCAACATAATTACCATTTTCACTAAATTTAATATAAAAAGGTTTCTGAACCTACATATGAGACATAAAAAGTGTAAAGCTGCGAAACTTCTTATTGTATTTTGAAATATCAACATTGAATTTTACATTATCGTTAGCACCTATTTCCGCACATCTTGCATAGGCTTTTCCGCTCTTTTAATGATTATGTACATCAACTTTGAGTAAACATCCATAAAATTGTCTTGGGCAGTATTTAAGACGTATCATATTTATAGTCACGATTAAACATTCTCTTCTGCTTAGCTTATTTATGAAGTAATCCTTGATGAAGTCATCTACAAAGAAAAATCTTCAACCGTAACCGTTCTTGAAATCCAAAATGGCACTAATTCACACACACTTATCAATTGCTTTGATAATGCAATTCAGTCTACACCAGTTAATTCAATGGAAAAACCTTAGTTAAAATCAAAAAAAGAAACGCCAGCCATTAAGTGAGCGAATGACAGTCGCACCGGTCCATAGAGCTTTCATGTTTAGAGACCTCATCATGTTCTTATTGACATGTATTAATGAACTCTTTTATACATGATGTATTTCATTATTTATTGACATTTTGAGACTGTCGACATCTATGGAATTTATATTTATTTGACAATGGAGGCCATCTCTAGAACGTTTTTAGCGCGTACTATAAGCATTTGGAATGAACTCCCTGCTGAAATTTTCCCTCTGCGCTACAATATGGGATGTTTTAAAAAGGGTGTCATTAAATATCTACGGGACCGGCAACGCATTGGTGACGCCTCTGGTGTTACAAATGTCTATAGGCGGCGGTAACCGCTTTCCATCAGGTGGGCCGTCTGCCTGTTTGTCCGTCTATAATAATAAAAAAAAAAAAAAAAAAAAAAAATCTCCATTTTTAGGGTTCCGTACCTCAAAAGGAAAAAACGGAACCCTTATAGGATCACTTTGTTTTCCGTCTGTCCGTCCGTCCGTCCGTCTGTCAAGACCCTTTTTCTCAGGAACGCGTGGAGGTATGAAGCTGAAATTTATATCAATTACTCAGGTCTACTGTCCCTTGAAGCTGTGAAAAAATCAAACTTCTAAGCCAACGCAATCAAAAGATACAGCCGTTTATGCCGCAAATTTTCGACACTTGCAAGGGAATCAAAACCTACAGGGTGCTTCCCGTGAACTCAGAATCTTGAAATTTGGTACGAAGCAACGTCTTATAGCATAGATAAAGGAAAAATTACGAAAACCATAAATTTTTAGTTACATCACATAATATTTATTTTTTTTAATAATTTTAACCTTACTACCCATTTCCTCATAAACGCGTAGAGGTATTAAATTGAAATTCATACCAAATACTCAGGTCTATAATACCTTTAAGCTGTAACAAAATCAAACTTCTATGTCAACGCAATCAAAAGAAACAGCAATTTAAGCTGCATATTTTGAAACTCGCAAGTACTCGCAAGGGAATCAAAACCTAAAGGGTACTTCCAGTCGACCTAGAATCTTGAAATTTGGCATGAAGCAACGTTTTATAGCACACATAAAGGAAAAATTCCGAAAACCTTAAATTTTTAGTTACATTACAAAATATATATTTTTTAAGATCTTTGTCTTAAATTTATGCTACTCCATCTTTCCCCATTGTAATGTTATGAATTTCATTTTGCAATAAAAATACCATAGTTATGACTCGATTGTCGTAAAGAACGAACTTTGTAAACCTTACAGGTTTGTACGGAACCCTCGGTGCGCGAGTCCGACTCGCACTTGGCCGGTTTTTTTTTTCTGGACCCTTGGAGACTATACATCTCTAAGATCTTAGATTTAAGTTTAAGTTAGGGACTATACATCCCTTCAATGTAATTTTAGTACGTACCTATATGTATATGTATATACATGTAATGTAAATTTTGTAAATTTTTATAAAAGGCCTTCTGCTTCAGTTTGTTGCGGCGCTTCTTCTCAAGCAATGGGTCTAGGAAGCGCTGGTAAATTCTTTTTCTGACGTGTAAAAGTGCCGCTAAGTGGCCAATTTGCTGAATAAATGATTGAATTGAATTGAATTGAATTTCAGTCTGTCTCCAACAAGAAATAGCAACAACCTGATGGAGTTGGCGGAATCATCCAAAGTCTCTATGGAGCCATAACCACAAGAATTGAGTTGACCCTGATGGAGGAAACTTAAGGATTTGGACGGTGCAGCACCAGGAATAATTAGCGTTATATTATGATACTGCCTACTGCGTGGTGGCCTAGTGGTTCGACCTACCGCCTCTCATGCAGAGGATCGGGGGTTCGATTCCCGCTCGCACCTCTAAGTTTACTTATGTGCGAAATTCAATTTGAATTTACCACTGAGCTTTTCGGTGAAGGAAAACATCGTGAGGAAACCTGCACGCATCTGCGAAGCAATTCAAAGATGTGTGTGAAGTCCCCAATCCGCACTGGGCCCGCGTGGGGACTATAGCCCAAACCCTCTCGTGATGAGAGGAGGCCTGTGCCCAGCAGTGGGACGCAAATAGGCTGTAGTAGTAGTAGTAGTATGATACTGCCGCCGCTATGGCGGCTGCGCGTGCGCGATAATTCGTTGGTTATCTCAGCGTATTGCAGAGGGCTTCGGCGCATCAACGATTTATATGGCGTCCGTTACGACTGTGTAATTCACAGGATTAACGGCCGCCGAGCTTTAGTGTTTACAGTTTTAACATTTTTCCAGTTAATTTTATTTGTTTTTTCTGGTTGAACGATCTGTTATTGTAAAAGTTTCATTTTAATATTTGGTTATGATTAGTAGTGTATCAAAAAAAAACTTTCTCAAAATGTCCATCAGTGAAAACAGAGTGAAAATCCGTTTGATAATTTTTGAGTTTATCGCAAACAGACAGACGCCCGGGGATTATGTTCGGACTAGCTTTATAAAATGAACAATTTTATTTTTATTCAATTGAAACTTTTCAATTACAAAAACGTTGGTCTTCTCGTTATTACCTGTATACACTTTGTTATCGACGTGTTATTTGCAATATTACGGGGGTCTGAGAAAGTTACTTTATCTTTGTCGTGTTCAATGCAACGTTAAGCAGGACCATTGTTTTTTTAATAAAAGATAAAACGTAAAACTCCATTTAAATTTCATATAAAACGCATTCCTAAAAATAAAAGAATCTCTTTTCTCCGCCAAATTTTGGCGCACCATGTAACCCGTTCACTAAATTTATTTCCCAGCGAGGACAGTAGAAAAATGCACTTTTTCAGTAACTTTTTATCTGACCCGATTCCCATTCACCGTTCATTTTTGTGACTCGTTTCATTCATTCGGGTCTTCCGTTCGTTGCGACGCGGATCGACCGGCTAACTTATATTGGAAAACTTTCGCAGACAATCCATACAATTTCAAAGCACGATAATTGTTTACGGAATGGTTTTTCCCCATTTTGATTTTATTGAAAGGCTTTGCAATACGCGATGATGTTTTTTTTTCATAGTAGGTATTTTTTTATTCTTATTTTTAATCTAAATGTACGAACATTCCAATTGCAATGAATATTGTAGGCCTCCCAATCCCTTCCTTTGTTGCTCTTCAAATAGGAATAAGCAATATTTCCGCTAAGTAATCGGTCTTCAAATCTCCGGCCATCATTATCATAACAATCGGCATAAAACAAGCCACTCGCAGCGATCACTAAGCAGGAATGATCAGCCCCACTATATTTTATTAGGGTATGACAGAAGTGAGAAGGGATGTTTTTGCAATATCGCTCAATGGCGGCTCGGCCATTTCTTTTACGGCATTTTGAGCGCTCGCCCTTTGCCTAAACGGGTTGTCATAAATCAACATTTTTATTCCAGCCTGTTTAGGGTTTGCGTCACTATATTTTTATTTGCGGTATTTGCCGTTTGCGATGGCATTATTTATAATTTGCTCTATTGCGTTATTTGTTATTTACAGCCCTCGGGGATGCTAAGAGTCTGAATAAAATATTGGAATGAATAATGATTGTGAATTCGGAATACTAAGCTGTGGTAAAGAACCTTTGAAACTTACTTTACTGGACAATATTGGATGTGTCAATTGCAGCTTAATTTATATGTCTACATTAAAATAAAAACAATTGGATAAATGTGTAACATCTAGGTAAATCGTATCTGAAAAAAGAGTACCGAACGGTTAAACTCCTTTCAACTTTCTTTTTCCAAATTGGAGCTTTTTACTACCTATCGACGTCTTAATGTTAATACACAATAACAGTCGAGGTCACTAAATAGTATAGAATTTTCGACCGTAACCTTAATCCAATGATATAAGGTGCAAAAGTGTATGTACGTACATACATGTACACATTAATCACCTCGACGGTACTCATCCCACGGTTAACAGGGAATCCTCACGAGCGATATCCCGTTTCCCAGTTGGTGTGCATGTCCCGTGAACTCCCTCACACCTGCTATTAATTTCCCGATGCGGGTGGATGGTAAAATTTCCGTCAGTCGACATAATAGTAAACAGCTTTATTATCACAGCTAAAGTAGAAAAGGCCGAATTCAAACTTTTTTTTCAGCAGCAGAGGGCAGCTAAAAGTAAAAGACGTTTGAAGGGTCCGGCAAGAATAATGAAGTTGAATTAGTAAATTAACTGTAGGATTGCACAAGATAGAGTAACCGCAAGCGTCAAAAGTTGGTGGCGTTAGAAATCTCTGTTTTTTTTTTTTAATTTCTTATTCATAACTTTTTAATGGAACAATATTTTTGCTATTTTCTTTATTTACTTCCATTCCGCAAAAGCTCCCGGATCGTTAGGTACCTACACAGTCTAACAGTTACATGGTTATGGTTAACAACGATACACGCTATTCATGTTTTCTAAGTAAATAAACGTTTTTTTATTTTAATTTTAAAATATTAATTCACTTCTGCAAAAACATAATACCTAGTAGTAAAAAGTAACTTATTAATTAAACCGATTAGTCTCTCTCGTCGGCTGCGGCGGAAGACGGTCAAATTAACAAGGGCGGTTAGAAGCCTTTAACTAGATCGTCTGCGCATTAATATAATAACCTGTTTCCCGCCCGGTGGTAATTTTTTAATAATAATATAATAATAATAATCTTTATTGCACACAAATTACATCAGGTTCAGGGGAGTTATAAAAATTAAGGTACATTTAAATGCTGTTATGAACAAGATGACAAATTATGGCCTTAAAATAACATTTCCAATATGTTTACACTGGTCCCTACACTAGGCATAGGTAACCAATTAGGACACGAATTTGTAACAATGAGATGCAAAAGGTTAATAAGAACAGCCATGAACTACGAAAATGAATGCAAATAGTCTAGAAGAAATATAGTAAGTGCACATATGCGTCTATCTGTGAGTTGTGTGCATTTGATCATTTGTGGTTTAATTGTGTATTTGCATGCATGTTGATTCGTGTGTTTGTGTAATGTGTGTATGTGTATATGTATGTGGTTTTGCACTCTCTTCAAACATGGGTAAATATATTATTTTTAAACAGTAAATAGAAACTCTATGTCAGCGTAAAAGAGGGAGCCAAGCCACAAAGGTAACTTTTGCTTAAGTTCTCTTGTTGAGAAGTTGCTGATGGGAAATTTGGCATTCACCTTGTTATAAAGGAAAGGATGTATAAATGCTGGAAATCTTTTAGCAAAGGCTGAGCTTGTGAAAGGTACATGAACTTTAAATGTGCGCTTTTGTATCATTGAAGAGTAGTCCGGAGATTTAAGGATTTCTTTGTGTACTTTTGATACTGATAATTGTCTATGGGTGAAAAATGACAAAGTGCTTGATTCTTTTTTTATGGATAGCAATAACCTTCCGTAATAAGAGAAAAAAATCCGAGAATTTTCCGTGGCGTAGATTTTGCGTAAAAAATTAAATTGGTTTTGCGTTATAACGATTAAAAGATTCGGGTTTTCCTTGGTCCAAGTAATCACAGCACATATTTCTAAAAAAAAATAGTGTTGACATTTGACGTTGACAGTTCTCGCTTCCATTGTACGAATATAACTTTACGTGTTAAATAAATAAATTTTATTGGAAAAATAGCTTATTGATAACTGCTTTTGCTTACTGGACTTTCGATTATGTTTGGCCCCAACGACGACGAATGCTTTAAACACGTTATTACGAATGAAGCAAGAACTGTCACCGTCAATAGTGTCAACACTTTTTTTAAAGAAGTAGTGCTGCATACTTGAACCAAGGAAACACCTTTATTTCAGTCGTCATAACACAAAATCAATTTCTTTTTTTTACGCGAAATCTACGGCACGGAAAATTCTGAGATTTTTTCTCTTGATACGGAAGGTTATTCCTATCCATAAAAAAAATAATCGAGCACATTGTCATTTTTCACCCATAGCCAATTAGCTAGGAGAACAACTCCTGATGGTGAGAATGCATTATTTCGATCCTTTGAAGGTTGGTGTGACTTTGAAATTACAGTTTTGTTTTCACAGTCATTTTACGTTGGCATATAAAATAGATACGTCAATAGTTTCAAGCGTATTAATTTGTGACTAGGGCATTAATTTTGCTATTAAATTGACGCATTTTTTTTCAGCTCGTAAATTAAGTTGCCTATGAGATTCTCGAACTTGCTGCCTATATGATTTAAATAGACATAGATACTGCGTTTTTACCCGACTGCGCCAGAAGGAGGGTTATGTTTTTCGAGTGTATGTATGTATATTTCTATGGCACGCTGTGTAGTATGGCTGGATGGATTTTAGCTTGCGAGGTGTCGTTAGATACGTCTTAATCGTGAGAGTGACACTGGGTATATCAAAATTGCAAAACAAAATGGCTGACTTTTCGAGGCATTTTAAACGTTTCCAAAAATGTTTCTTTTTTGCCATAGCTTATCGAGTGGGGTACCAAAATGAAGGGCTGAATGAATGGATCACAAATATATATATATATATATATAGGTAATACATGTGAAATCAAAAGTTTGCTTGCGAGTTATAACATCTTATTTTCGATTCTCATCATCAAATCAGAAAACCGAAAGTATAATTTAGCGTCCGTGATGGACGATTGCACAGAACCACGCAGTCACAGACGCAAGCGCATCACATTTCAAGTTGCATTTTCTCACAGAGCTGTTAAACCTCTACAGCGGAAATAAATGCCCCCAGTTTACTGGCGACATGTCCCAACACGTCGTTAAGCGACGCGAGGCCCCCCAGTCCCCGGGGCCTCACTGACCGTCGAAAATACGTCGCGTTGATGATACACTTAAACAGTTTACGTCGTGTATTACAATTATGTCCATTTAAATGTATAAGTTCTTTTGGAGCTGCTAATTTTTTTATAGATTTAGGAGACAATTCCATGAAAGTGAACGATCTCAATGAAAATTCTGCCGACACATACTAACAGTTGTTTCGCAGCAATGGCTAATTTTAATTGACAGTCAGTGTTTTTTGTCTAACTAACTTCATGTCACATCATGTCAAGCGAATTAGCGTTCAAACTTCCTTACCTGATATAAAGCGACTTACCTGAAGGTCACGTCTGTTACGGCCTCCATTTAATCTATTCATTACACCCATGGGGTTCATAAATGCTTGCTCCTGTATTATATGACCCGTCGTTTGTGTGGTATCGCATAGACTAGGCGTTAAATGTTAAGATCTCGTTGAAGAACGTTTCGTTATTAAGACTAATATCAAGCAATAGATTGTTTTGCTTCACAAAATCATTAAGAACATATAAACCAATACGCGATAGGGTAAGTTTCTTTACTATTAATAAAAAAAAAAACAGATACGCAAGATTACTGAAGCGTGAGGCAGTAGGTCAATCTCATCACATTAACTTGCTAGCTATCACAAACACACTGCTATAAAAACGTCAATCATAATGACGTGCCCGATATCTACTAAAACTGTGACAAATGATGTCTGTATACACACTTAACTCTCCGATATCAATAACTGGACCCTCTTCAGGTAGGCTACGGGAGCCTGTCACTTTTCATCTCCACTACACTTTATATTGTTTTTATTTGCTGTGTTAAGCCAAGTCATGAGATTTTGTTCTCTTATTCATCAAAGCATAACAACACTCCCCAGCACATAGGAAGGTATTCGTTACCCTAAACTCAGCACTCAGCCCAAATGGAGTCCCATTTGGGCTGAGTTTAGGGTTCTAGGGCTTAGGCTACTCAGCCTGGCTTAGGATGCCAAATGTACGCCTATCAATGGACTGAGCCACCCATCAAGTTGCCATCAACTTGATAGGTGGGGCAGGCCCAGGTAAGACGAGAAATTTTCAGTAGAACTAATTAATGGTCTGCTTTTTAAAAATTAGGGAACAAGACTTAATTATATCGTGGTGAAACTTTGACTATCATTGTATCCTTGTACTTAACCTACCGTCCAATCTGATTAAAATAATTACTTTTCTTATGTTTCATTTACATACATAGTTACATACATATATATTATATTAGTAGTACTAAATTTAAAGCATTTCAATTAAGTCCAACTACTTAGTGCATTACAAACACTTCCTAGTCATGTATAAAATGTCACTGGAAGGAATCTAGCCTCTAAGACACAGGCTCGGCCTAGTTTAGATGCTAGAGTACATTAATCTTAAATGCATGTCTATGTCTACTCTAACTACATTAAGATCTAGTTTTAAGCACTCCATGTACTTTCTCTTGTGTACAATAAATTATTATTATTATTATTATAAAGCTGGACGTGTTTGAAGGTATGGCCAGTAGTAGCGCGAGACCAGAATGAATGGAAATCAAATCGGAAAAGTTTTTCCTACCGGTAGATAGTCTTTTTGTTTATCCTGTCCATGTTTATCCTGAGAAGTAGAAGAGTTAATGAGCTGTTTCCATTCAACCCTAACCCGTCCGAGTGTTTCAGTCAGAGCGAAAACGTAACATCTTCTATGGAGTCAGACATAAATGTCGATGATCGACCTCTTGTTATTTCTATATTAAGTTGAACCCAAGAACAGACATGTAAAATCATTCAATAAATATGAAACACTTCGTTTCTGAGTGAATCACTGACTAACTTGAATAGCTGAAACTATTGGTCGTAGACATCTGAACTCTGTCATGGAGTTGCAAGTTCCGCACGAAGTCGCGGGAGAAAAGTAGTTTGTCTATAATAAAAAATATAAAATTCTCGTGTCACGAACAACAAACTCCTCCGAAACGGCTCGACTGATTCTTATGAAATTTGGAGTGTATGTTCAGTAGGTCTGAGAATAGGAAGTAAGCTATTCTTCATTCCCAAAAAAAAAATCTAAGGCGGTACGAAGTCCGCGGGGTCAGCTAGTGTACTATAGATCTCGTTCGCTCATCCTTTGGTCCAACGGCCAAGTAGCTACCAGGACTAGGCCTCTCTGGCCTGAGAGCGCGCGGCGCGGCCGCCGTCTCGAGCCATTACATCCCACTCAATTTCCCAAATATTGACGCAATATTCAATTTGCTAGTTTTACAGCTCGGGGAATTCATTGTCAAATTTAATCCCTCATTGGCTCCGTTAGCAAAAAGGAAGATTTAAGGCCCTCTAATCTTCAAAGAAAGGGATTTGCTATTAAAAGACGGGTATTTTAATACGTAACTTTGTTGGATTTGCGACTTGGCAAAACACAAGGAGTTCGATATTTTGGATCATTTTCTTTGTTTACTTCTAGTACCTAAATGATCATCATCAATGTGAACTGGAAGATGTTTAATTTGTCAATTTATATAATAGGTAAATTACATTATCACTATCTAAGACACTGTTACAGCGGGGCGTGATACACGAGAAATTTAATCATCAACGAGCCAAAAAGCTCTCGGCAGCTGTGCGTGTATCGAAATACTCAGTGGGATTTCAAAAGCTTGGTTATTATTATTATAGCCTATGAAGTGTACCTAAGGTCCCGAAAAAGAGGGGAGGCAAAGGCCTCCCCTCTTTTTCTCCACTCTCCTCTATTCTGTGCAAGCTCCCGCCTCTGGGTAAAATGCGTCCAAGTTGTCCCGCCTCCTTTTGAGTCTGCCTCTTCTCCGGCAGCCATCTCGTGGAACCCACTCTGTGGCTTTTTTGGCCCACCGTTCCGGATGCATCCGCCAGACGTGGCCAGCCCAGTCCCATTTGAGCTTGGCTGTTTTAACACCCAAAGAAATGAAAGTTTGCGGCAAAATTAAGTGAACAGTAGAATTCAACAACAGACTATTTAAATAAACGTTACAATATGCATTTAAAATAGCACAAATTTAAATGACACCTAAACACAGTTTATAACCGAAACAATGTCCTCTATAATAAATCCATTTTAATTTTAATTCACATTCAACGCTCCCAGGGCAGTGCTGAGCAAATATTTACACGGCTGTATAATGATATCGAGCGGACGGGCTCTGTTTCCATTCATAACCACTAGGAAACCCTGTAACCAGAACCAACTTGAGCAGGCAACCTTCTGCAGTGAGCTATCCATTGCGGTTTTGGCGCAAAGATTTCAAAGATTCTCCACGTGTAAGCGGCAATGGAAATGATTCACTGAATTCCCGCCGGGACTGAAAGGTACTGACCATATTTCATGAATACAAGGCGTCCTATTGAGACGTACAAATGTTTGGCATGGGATTACTTTTCAATTGGAACGTGCCTACGAAGACGGCCACGGCTCCACTTATTTGAGTTCCAATTATCGGCAGCCGCTGAATAAATACCCGGGATTGGATACGATATGCATATTATCCAGTCGTGGCTTTTTTTCGCGCCTCCCGTTGCTTTACGACAGATCAGCCAAAAGACGTCCACTGCTGGACATAGGCCTCCCTAAGGCTCGCCACTCAGACCGGTCCTGTGCTACTTGCTTCCACCGGTTTCCCGCGACCTTCACGAGGTCGTCGCTCTATCTTGTTGGAGGCCTACCGACAGCTCGTCTCCCGGTTCGTGGCAGATCAGCCTTTTACAGGAATCTGAATGTTTCCTATTGATATGAATGCTACGATACAGTGTGAGGCTTTTTTTTACAAGCTTTTATTTTAATCTCACCAGTTCCGATGTTTGTCTGTAATCAAAACTTGCAAGTTTTTGATCTACTTTTCCCGGTTACCGATTGAGCTGAAATTTTGCATGCATGTGTAAATGGGATGACAATGCAGAATTATTATGACATGGAGCTGATCTGATAATGGAATGGGAAGGTGGCCATTGGAACTTGGTAGTTAAACGACGAAACCCCATCGAGCTTTTAATTCTTTTTATTAACAAGTAATAATAGCTTGTTTATATAAAAAAAAACTGTGTGCCAAATTTTTTTTTTAATCGAGTTATTTATTTATTTATCCAAGAGACCTCGGAAACGGCTCTAACGATTTGCATGTGGAATATAGAAGTGTACGCGGGGCGACAAATCGATATCTGAGAAAACTCTACTACTGCAGCCTAATTGCGTCCCACTGCTGGGCACAGGCCTCCTCTCATCACGAGAGGGTTTGGGCTATAGTCTGCGGGCCCAGTGCGGTTTGGGGACTTCACACACATCTTTGAATTACTTCGCAGATGCGTGCAGGTTCCTTCACCGAAAAGCTCTGTGGTAAATTCAAATTGAAATTCGCACATTAAGTAAACTTAGAGGTGCGAGCCGGAATCGAACCCCCGACCCTCTGCATGAGAGGCGGTAGGTCGAACCACTAGGCCATCACGGCTTACTCACGGCTCTGAGAAAACTCGCTTTTAGCTATTTTCACCCGAGCAAAGCACGATCGCCCAGGTCCTCTTGCTTCACGGATATATGTTTTGATCTCTAATCTGCATTTAAGACGGTACTTCAAACCCATGCTGCCACGGCTTCGGCAATGCAGCAGAGATTGTTTTTTTCTATGTAGTTAGAAGTGTTCCTTAACTAGTTGTAACTTTAATAAGCTCGGTAACTGAAAACCTCGCAAACAACGCCTTCGTCAAGGAAAGTGCAAGTAATCGCCAAGTTTCGAGATGAGTTTACGAACTTGCGGTGCATAATATCCTAGTGGATATTATTAAACTTATAAGAGGAAGTCTCTCGGACTCCAGTTTAGTTAAAACAATTTATTTAATTATAATAACTAGTTAAAATAACCAGTAGCTCTGTGAGATTTAAAGTAGACCTCGCGAGTCTATTTTTCCCAAATTATTTTCATTTTTAGTTTGAACCCGTAAAATTTTACCAAAAACTGAATAGGTAAAAATCTCCATATATAGGTAAGTTTTTCACGAGAATCGGTTGAGACAAGAAATACGACCTGTAGAAAAAACATCCGGACTACGAGTAGGAAAGCATTGCTAATTAAAATTCCCAAAATTTGCCACTGACTCATGATCATCAAAATTCCAAGAAGTACCTTGGATTTTTTTGGAATTTCAGGCACACTAAAACTCCAAATTTGGAAATAAAATAAATAAGCGAAAGTAACTCTGTCTGTCTGTCTGTTACCTCTTCACGCTTCAACCGCTTGACCGATCTGGATGAAATTTGGTACGGAGATAGTTGAAGTCCCGGGAAATGACATAGGCTATTTATCCCGAAAAAACGCACAATTCCCGCGGGAACGCGATAGCCAAATTCCACGCGGGCGAAGTCGCGGGCAGCAGCAAGTTTTTATTGTAGTACTTTTTATTCAACTCACAATTTTAGTGCAACGCTCGAACCACCCGTCCGACGACCTGGCTGGACCGCGGCCGTCCACTATACTTAGATAAATTGAATTTATTTGATGGCGTTTGAAACACCTCGTAAGAATGTTCGTCACGAGTGCCGAGGCGCACTAAATCGCCCGTTTTATATCCCAGACGCAAGTAAATAAAGTGTGCCTAAATATTCCTTAGAAGGAAATTATATTCCAACGGCCAAGTAAGCGTAAGTATTTATTCCATGAACAATTTACATTGTGTTTGAAATATTCATAAAAAGATCATAAAAACTACAAAAAGCTCATAAAGATCATAAAGGCATACAAGCCTCACGTTTTGACTTTTCGACCGACACAGTTTGCTCTCCATAAGATCTCAGAACTTTTTTACAGTACAAGCAATATATAAGCCGTTACAGGTTTACACAACTTAGAAGGCGCGTGGATTTAGCAATAATAGACCCTGAGGCAACGGCTTAAGGGCTTCGCCACGCGCCTTCTAAGTTGTGTCGTGTCTTGGCCTCACATTACATGACAATATTTTTTGGTGGGACGCATAATCTCTTTTTGTTTTTGTTTTTCTCTTTTTCCTAATTAAGTTATTTTGTTATCTGTAACCAGTATTCTAAATACCAATATTTATGTTCCTAGCTTGAAAATTAACGGAACTTCAATACAAACTTTAATTCCCCCACTTTAAAAGGTGGGGGGCAAAATTTACATATTTTTAATTTTCATGTTGTCAGTGTCCTAATTCTAGATTACACGCTAAACAGCTTTTCTTTTTTTCCTTTTTCTTTTAAGCCATAGCTTGAGGTAGTACCCAAACAATTTTGATGATCATTCAGTCGTTGTGTGACGTTTTTTTTTAATATTTTGGATATTAATAAAATCTGTAGTATAATAGATATTCATTTGAAACTAGGCATGTTTGTTGAGTGCTGTCTTGTTATCATATTCTGAAAATTTGGACTTTCTAACAATATCCAGACCGAACCTACGGCCGAAAATACAGCGAAACGCTTCGAGAAAAGGTAGGGCCTGTCCTGCCGTTGGCTCGTCTTGGCGGGGGCACTACCGTGGCCCCAGATATAAATATAATTTTATCTATCAAAAAGGATATGAAATCTCATTTTTTTTTTTTTTAAATTAGGTACACGAGACGTGGAAAGCAACGTAACTAACTACTCTTTATGTTTATGCGTATGTTACGAGTGTTTATGCCCTTGGTCAGGATCTCTTTTGTGTCCCGGCCAGTGAACATAGGTTATGTTCACGGTTTCACAGAACAACGTTGGAGTAACAGCTCACTATTGTTCTGCTGTCTAGCGGTTCGCTTGAGATTTATCCCAAATTGCCGACTCAAACGGTGAATACGGTTGAAAAAGGATTTTCACTTGGTAAAGTAACGTTTAAAATAGCTGAAGCGTTTTTTTAGGGTTCTGCAAACAAAAAGTCAAAAAACGGAACCCTTTAAATAATTTTTAATTTTATTAACTGTTCGTTTACTCAATAAAGTTCATTCATGTTAACTGGTAAGCCTAAATAATGAAAACCTGTTATTGGCAGTAAGGTCTAACCATAACTTAAATAGTATAATATCATAAGTGCTGTAGATTTTGTGAAATAAAGAAAAAAAAATAGTTTTGTGCACCACAATAGCCTGTTTAATGTTTATGTGTTAGCACTGGGCACACAGGCTTCCTCTCATCACAAAGGATTAGGGCCCATAATATATAGTTCCGACGCGGGCCCAGTGAGGATTGGGAACTTCTCACACATCTGTGAATTACTCCGCAAATGCGTGGTTTCATCACAATGTGTTCCTTCACCGAATATCAGTGGTGAATTCAAATTGAAATTGTAACTGAAGTGTAATTGTAACATCCCAATGGCTTGTTAAAATCCTCGTATCGTGAGGGGCAAGCTATTCCACCGAATAACCGGGAGCTCAGCAGCAGTATGCAAATACTCGGCTACGCGACACCTGGCCCATTGCCACTGATTTAGGGCCCCCGGGGGCCATAAACACTAAATTACACTTAACACACTGCAGCCCGGTACACTCGCCGATGTAATGGAGCTAAATGTAATAGGACGCTAGAATATCCGGTATGATCTGTCCCGTTTGCATTTGCCGGATAAGGTAACGCAATTCGTCAAGAACAAACGTTTGCTTTCTAACCTCGTGAGTACGGACACACCCGCAACACGCCATACAAATGGAACTGAATCTTCACACTACTATAACGATAGATACGTGCACTAATATAAGTACAATTACGTGCGCGTGCCTGCGTGAACCTGTTTAGGGTCGGCGGTCGGAACGAGCACGCGCGAACTACCTCCTCATATTGTAGTTATCTAAGTTCTTGTTACGCGCTACGAGACGACCATCTGAGTGCACGTTCCCGGCGCACGTTCGCTGCGGGCGGGGTGAGGTAACCTGGCATTGGTGCGGGGGGTACGTGTTGCTACTGGTACGTAGTACCTAGGTATTAGATATACTGTGGTGAGGATGTCCTTTATATCGACAACTGCTGGTTCTTAGGAGGTGTATGGACAAAGTAGCCGTTTACCCGCTCCTTCGTTCACGTTAACTTGGAATTTAATCCCGAAAATCCCAAAACCTCTCATGATGAGAAATTGACCTGTAACCAACAGCGGGCCGTAAATAGGCGGCATTTTATGCTCAACTCGTTAGACGAACGACTGACTTTAAAAAAATATATAACTATGAACAGAGACTTTTTACAAAGGCTTTGGAAGCTCATTAAAATGGCACAGAGCAACCGAGGGAATTTGTTGACTTGATAGTTACTGATTTGGAGTGTATTTTCTTCTTTAACTTTCATACCTTTAGTCAGATGGACCTGGAACTGATCCAAGTACAAACGCCTCGGTCTTCCTCTTTCAGCAACTCCATTCGAGTTAGCCATATAAAATGTTTTTTTTTACTCTCCTCCATCCTTTCCAATTCTTTCCAATCATAACATTTTCTATTCTCGTTACCGGATCCTCTTTCAAACCACACCCGCTCCCTAATCTTACTATTCCTTCGAAAGGAATCAAACATACAAATGCAGAAAAGACCAGCCATTCCAGAATACAGCCCGCAAATGGAAGCACACAACGTTCTCGCGTTTATTTAACCGAGTTAACCCCGCCGTGAAGTGAAAGGGATGAAAGAATTCTGACCCTTTTCATCGCTGGATGAGAGCGCCGAGCAATAAAAGTGTAATTCTACAGAAACAATGAATTAAACAAACGGATCGGAGGTAGCTGAAAGAATCCATGAGCGCTGGAGTGCATGCAAATTTAATTTCTTAAGAACTAGCGTGAAACTTGGCTCGGCTTTAATCTTGGTATTAATATTGGATGTAAAGGCTCGTCGCCGTGCTCTGCGATGCACAAAATTAAGTTGGCACTTGAGATGCTCGTTAAAGGTATAATTAGGTACCTACTTGTACCTATTACGGTAGGCATTGATTGATATGTGTAGAAAGTAAGGACATGTTAAATCACGCAAAACATGAACTTGGATTTCCAAACTGTCACTTACTTACTACTACAGCCTATTTGCGTCCCACTGCTGGTCACTGGCCTAATCTCAGCACGAGAGGGTTTGGGCTATAGGCCCCACGTGGGCCCAGCATGGATTGGGGACTTCACACACATCTTTGAATTACTCCGCAGATGCGTGCAGGTTTCCTCACGATGTTTTCCTTCACCGAAAAGCTCAGTGGTAAATTCAAATGGAATTCCGCACATAAGTAAACTTAGAGGTGCGAGCTGGAATCGAACCCCCGACCCTCTACATGAGAGGCGGTAGGTCGAACCACTAGGCCAAACCGGCTTCTTGATATGCTTGTAAAGGTATAATTAGGTTCCGTACCTATTACGGCAGGCATTGATTGATATGTGTAGAAAGTAAGGACATGTTAAATACAGCAAAACATGAACTTGGATTTCAAAACCTTAATTCACTTACTTGCCTACTAATAATACAGTTACACATATTGGCTACGGAAGATTAAAAATTGACAGATTCCCATCCTTATCCAAAATATAGGATTTAGTTGAACAAAATTAAAATTGAACTAATAGGTCGATAAATAACAGTAAAGTTTTGACATGTAAATAACTCTAATTGAACTCGTATTTATGTAGAAAAACCTTGTACTTAGATACTAAGTTGCAGGCTTTCAATAAAAAAACTAATTATTTATAGTTAAGTCCAGAATAGTCCTCACCACAATACACGGTTCTCGACCAATTGATGGAGTCTAAAACCGCCATTCAGGCTCAGACACGCCTATTTGTTAACATCGTCCCGTCTATTCGCCGTCCAGCCTGCAGTCCTTCGACTTGAGTCCTGAACAAGGCATTGTCTACGCTAACGAGAAATGGAACTGCAATGTACGGCTTTGTCACGAATTAAATACTCGCAGATGGCCATCGAACAAATTCAACTAGGTACAGTCGAGTTCGCCAATATATACACACTTTTGCACCTTACCACGTTGTATAACCGCATTGTTCGGTGCCAATTGTCATGCCATGGCCATTAAGATTTATAATCATATCCCAAAGTCTTTTAAGGAAATGCCAATAAGAAAATTTAGATACAGTCTTTTTACATGGCTAATTAACAGTTGTTTTTACACCGTGGAAGAATTTAATGTAATTAATATGTATTTTAGTTTTAAAATTATGACATTTTTTGCATGCTGAACGCAGCTAAGTGTGCGAACTGATAATAATAATATGTGACATCTTTGTAAATACCCACACTTACAGCAAATAAACTATTTCATTCATTCATTCATTTCATTGTAATAAGGTCCAAAAGTGTACACGTGTTAATGAACTTGACTGTACCTACTGATTCACTTTCATGCATACTGTACCTACACGCCTGCCTCGGTCAGTTTGACAGCCGAATATATTATTTGAACTGTGTCCGCGCCGCGCCTCTGATTCCGGAAAGTTCTGACGTAAAGCCCACGACAACCTAATCCTGTTTGCAAATACCTAACTCATCTCTATATTTGCAAGTGTTTGCAGATATCATCAAAATTGTTACTCAGTGACTCAGCAGTAAATTCAAATTATTATTTAATAGGAAGCAAGCGTTACCTGAAATTAAATTTCTCGTAATCCAGCGGTTTTTTAACAATTCACTATAGAGCTCAGATTTCAGAACACATAGATCTAAGCATCATTTAGGTATGTGTGATTAGACATACTTGTATTAATCTTCCTGGATTCCTTACCGATAGTTACAATCTATTCGCGATGCGCGTTCGACAAAATTGAGTTAGAATTATTCTCATCTCACCATTGACCTTCTGCCTTGTATTTATTTTGTGGCTAGGTGCTATGAGGCTGTCTATAAATGCGCTAGAAGGTAGTTAAATTGTCTTGGAAGTGTACTGGTAATTGACTAGACAGAATGAACACTAGATTGTATTTGATTAATGTTAATTCCACATTAGTTAAGATGATCTTCCATCAATCCAGTTGGATATTGGAACTAGGTAAGTGGAAATAACATTAAGGTGCTGACAAGAGTGACAAGACCCATAAATTGACTTTATTTAAACAGTATTTAAACAAAAACTATTTCCTTTTGTAAGGCTAGTAAAATATATGTTAATATTCACTATAATAGGTATATTTAATAAACTTGTTATTTCGTAAAAAGCATAGACATAAATAATACTTCGTATGGACCCGACCTAACGTAGATACATGTCATGTTTCCCCACTTCATTGGTGTCCAATCCAAAGTTAAACTTATATCGTGACACTAAAGCTGGGTCACATTTTTCCAACAACGAGACGAGTTTTTAGATACTGAGAAACAGTTTCGAAAAAAGTTTTTTTAAAAACGCTTATTGTCACGCACGCTCGGTGACAGAACTTTGGATTGGACACCGTGGAAGTGGGGACATATTACGTGTACGTTAGACAGGGTCTATATTATTTACGTCTATGGTAAGAAGGATTTCATGAAATCGGTTCGATGAAAACAAATCGTAAAATTACGTCTTCTAATCCTATTTAAACGGTTCTATAAGTTGATTTTATTAACGCAGATTTCTATGATTAACACTATTATGTCATACTCATATTTGCCAATTTATATTGTTCATGAAGCCGTGGTGGCCTAGTGGGAAGCCGTGGTGGCCTAGTGGTTCGACCTACCGCCTCTCATGCAGGGTCGGGGGTTCGATTCCGGCTCGCACCTCTAAGTTTACTTATGTGCGAAATTCAATTTAAATTTACCACAGAGCTTTTCGGTGAAGGAAAACATCGTGAGGAAACCTGCAGGGATCTGCGAAGTAATTCAAAGACGTGTGTGAAGTCCCCAATCCGCACTGGGCCCGCGTGGGGACTATAGCCCAAACCCTCTCGTGATGAGAGGAGGCCTGTGCCCAGCAGTGGGACGCAAATAGGCTGTAGTAGTAGTAGTATATTGTTCATGCAATGTGGGATATTATTTTTAATCTTCATTTTTCTGATTTTCTACGTATATCGCCCACAGGCCGCGGTCGTGCTTCTCGCTCCCTCCAATGCAAACAGACATTGTCCGCTGAGACAGCTGCCTGCCTCGATTGCTGAAAGTCGTTAGCTCTTGTCAGCGTCGTAGGCATTGACATGAACAAATAATCAAAAGGGCTTTGTTATTTTTGGTTGTGGAAGTTCATTTTCAACTAGATAGGTTTCCAAGTATGGATTATTTCCAGTTTAACGCATTCACTGCCACCGACGCATATATGCGTTTTACTGACTTTCCCGCAGTGCCTCGAACGCACATGTGCGTATTGTGCGTTGCAATCCCTTAATGACAGATATGGCACCTGGCGAAGGTTCGTAAAAAGAAGTGGCAGTGAATGCGTTAACAACGGTGAAAAATTACGAATTTTTATTATGGTTGTATTTGTATCTGTTTTGACGATCTCAAATGTGAATTCATATATTTTGAAATGTACTCAAATTATAATGTAATTTTATATCGATGAAATAAATATCTATCTATCCAATAATATCGAATGGTGGTAGGACTTGGTACAGTCCGTCCGGATAGCTACCACAGTCTTACTCGCTAACCTGCCGCTAAATAGCAGCGCTTCACCTTGCTGTATTGTTATTTTGTGCTCCGATAAAAGGCACCTAATCTTATGATTTCTTATGAATATGGGCCGCAGTCATCGCTTACTATCAGGTGGCTGTCGGCTGATGTACTTGTTTGCCTACCGTTAACTTAAAAAATAATATGAAATCAGAAGTTTGTCTTGATATAAAATAAAACCAATCTTTATTCTTGGCTACTTCCTACCTAAAGAAAGATATTCTAGGCTACTTCCATTAAAATATCTACTACATCATATACCTGTGACATATGTATATGTATGTATGTGGGTAGGTACGTCAGTCTCGCAATACAAGCCTATACAGACTACACGCGTTTTATTGCTCGCTGTTCCCGGCATCCCAAATTCCTAGATATCTCAATACCTACCTATGTGTAAATAGCCGTGGTAGTCTAATGGTTCAACCTAACGGCTCTCATGCAGAGGGTCGGGCGTTCGATTCCGGCTCGCTCCTCTAAGTTTACTTATGTGCGAAATTCAATTTGAATTCACCACTGACCTTTTCGGTGAAGGAAAACATCCTACACGCATCTGCGAAGTAATTCAAAGAGTTGTGTGAAGTCCCCAATCCGCACTGGGCCCGCGTGGGGACTATAGCCGTGACGTGATCGTGACGAGAGGAGGCCTGTGCAGCAGCAGTGGGACGCAAATAGGCTATAGTAGAAACCAATTAATTCTCAAACCAATTAGTTCTATAAATAGTTTCCCCAGAACGTTATGAAATTAGTCGACGAGCGGAAACGTTTGTTTAGCGAAACGCCGCTGTTTGCTTGTTATGACAGGCGGGATCGACGTGGCTGTGTTTACAATAATACCGCATATTCACGCATCAAATATATAACCTATGTCTAAGGCCTCTTTCGGGGGCTGGCGACGAGATGCGCGGGGCGTTACCGCTCGGCCACGGCTTGGAGCGAAAGCGGCAGCGGGGAGCGTTTACGGACATATTGCGCGGTCGTGACTATGGAGTGTGGAATGTGTCTTGGTAAGGAGCGCAATCTTATATGGCACTATCTTTTCCCCGCAACTTCGTATGCGCAGAAATATTAAATTGAAAAATCCCGTTTTTTCCCGTTCCCGTGGGAATTTCGGGAAATCCTTTCTTAGCGGATGCCTACGTCATAACATCTACCTGCATGCCAAATTTCAGCCCGATCCGTCTAGTGGTTTAGGCTGTGCGTTGATATATTTAGATGTACTCGTATATGGCGAAACAATTGAAAAGTCAAGCCAACCATTTTTAGGTTGGCATGACTCTTGACAATGACGGTCATTTTGCTTTTCCGGCGATCGCAGCGCCGCCAATCGACCGGATTTCGTGTCCACATTCGGAAGTATAAAGATTGCGCTCCTTTACTTCAACCCTCCATAGTCGTGACGCCCGCCGCGGTCGCCCGCAATGTCAGTAAAACGCCCATCGCTACCGCTGCCGCGAGAAGTCGTGGCCGAGCCGTTAGGCGGCGCGTCGAGCGACTTATACATATTTTGAATTTGAATTTGAAATTTGAATTTGAAATAGTTTATTTGCTGTAAGTGTGGGTATTTACAAAGATGCCACATACTCCATACTAATATTATAAATGTGAAAATGTGTTTGTTTATTTGTTTTTTTGTCCTTCCTTCACGTCGCAACAAGTGGACCGACTTGGATGAAATTTAATAGTTTGAGACCCGGGAAATAACAAAGGATACTTTTTATCCCAATGTTTCCACGAAACAGGGTTTTTCACGGGTCAAACCAATTTTTCAATACTTCTATAACTATAACTGTCTAAATCTAATAGTATCATCGGGTACGCAAATTCGAATTCTACACGAGACGAAGTTCGCGGGCATCGGCTAGTAAATTAATTTGTAGTGAATTCGCGCAAGACAACGCCACTCCATAATAATTATTATTATTATAGCCTATGAAGTGTCCTACTGCTGGGCCAAGGCCTCCCCTGTTTTTCGCCACTCTCCTCTATTCTGTGCAAGCTACCGCCAATCTGGGTCAAAAGCGTCCAAGTTGTCCCGCCATCTCCTTTTGGGTCTGCCTCTTCTCCGGCAGCCATCTCGTGGACCCCACTCTGTGGCTTTCTGTGGCTACTCCATAAACACTATCATAAATCTACGCATGTTTAATTGGGTCGCTTGACGCGCCGCCTAATGCCCCGCCCGTAGTTTTCAGGTCATTTGTCCAAAAAACCCGCATTTCGAACACAAACGTCGCATCACGTCAGTTTGTTTACGTTGAAGCTCGCGCGACCACGTGACGCGACGCAACGCGCCGTAATCTGACGCTGTTTGACGTAATTGTAACGTTTATGCCATCCGCAAACACCCACAGTCAGACCTACGCGTAATATTATAGTTAAAGTGCCCAAAATACATTTTATTTAGGTAAAATGGGCACTTAATTGTATTTTGACCTGATAACGCCTTATAGATCGTTGAACACACGCTCGCACGAAAAAGCATGATTCATTGTCACGTTCCGCCTGAGCCGAGCGTGCAAGCAAGAGCGCGGAACAAACGATAGAGTGGCACGATCGGCCCAAGCGTGATGTTATCACGTAAAATTATCATCCGTCAACCGACTTTACACAAAACCAATTTTTTTATGATAGGTACGATTCATAACTTTTTTATGCATGTATAGAAGTAGAGAATACATAGAGTAGGATAAAAGGAAGAAGATGCTATTCGACAATATAGGTACTTAGATCATAAGCTTTATTCCTAAAAAGTCTTAAAAATAAAGTCTGTTTCTTTAATATTTAGGTAAGTACTCAAAGACACTCGTTTGGGCAAGTTAAAGCGGCCACGGGACTACTAAAAGTAATTCTAAACAGTTGATTTGATTTTAGATTTTAGGTTTAATTTTGACGAAGCATGGTGTGGCTTTAAATATGTATCTATATGTAATATTCGTGTTATTTGTAAGTAAATGAATGGTACCTGTTCTAAACTCGATTTTTCAGTCACCATCATCACACTATTAATTCAGAACGCACCACCAATTAACTCGACATGATCCACCGCATTAACATTCAGCGCGCGTAAAATTAAAGCCTTCTTTAATTAAAAAAGGCCGAAGCCAAAAAATATTTGCGTTAGAAATATTCGCTCATTAGAATACAGAAGTTCGGGGATCTGCAAGGAAAGTACGTAATGTTTTATGCATCACGAAGTCAGGTGGCTAAATTAAATTTGGGCATGCAAATGTCAGTCACAAGTCATGGCGCGAATTACTGACGCCCTCGCGTAGCCCTCGGGGCCAGCTGAGGTAACGCTGGAAAAAATACTGACAGCGCCTATGTCAGGGTTGTTTGAAACATAATTTAGAGGGAATATTTGAACTGCTCACAGGACTGCAGAAGCACATCAATTGTAGAGTTACAATGCCCTAAGCTCATTCGAGGAAAAGTTGGAGAGAAATTGCAAGATGAAAAAAGAAGAGTTAGAGCTTTTTCTTAAGAATATGAATGATTTCAAAGATGGCCGAGAAGATAAATCAGGTTATCGGGCTCAAATCCTGAAGCAGACACTGTTGAGTAAGTGTTGGGAATCTTGCAGGTGTAGACAGAGAGCTTCTAATTTGGCTTCTTTTTGCAGAGTCGAATGTCAGATGTCGAATTTTATGCATCACGAAGTCAGGTGGCTAAATTAAATTTGGGCATGCAAATGTCAGTCACAAGTCATGGCGCGAATTACTGACGCCCTCGCGTAGCCCTCGGGGCCAGCTGAGGTAACGCTGGAAAAAATACTGACAGCGCCTATGTCAGGGTTGTTTGAAACTTAATTTAGAGGGAATATTTGAACTGCTCACAGGACTGCAGAAGCACATCAATTGTAGAGTTACAATGCCCTAAGCTCATTCGAGGAAAAGTTGGAGAGAAATTGCAAGATGAAAAAAGAAGAGTTAGAGCTTTTTCTTAAGAATATGAATGATTTCAAAGATGGCCGAGAAGATAAATCAGGTTATCGGGCTCAAATCCTGAAGCAGACACTGTTGAGTAAGTGTTGGGAATCTTGCAGGTGTAGACAGAGAGCTTCTAATTTGGCTTCTTTTTGCAGAGTCGAATAAATAAGGACTGAAATACCTCCTTTATGCTAATTCAACGACAAAATTAATTTACACATGCCCACGGCTGCCTCTCGCTGTTCTTTCTTTAAATCAACCAATCGTGCATCTTTATATTTATGGAATTATATTATTAGGTATGTTTGTTGCCAAAAAAATAGATTCAAGTTGATATTTGACTTAGCTGTTTCCTAATGTTTATACCTCCAAGTTCATATGCCGCCAGTTTTTCATTCGGACCAATCCCGTGGCGGGTGCTCCGCCGTCATAAATATCATTGTTATAATACAACACGGGAATATAAAGTTCGAGAGTAAACCGGTGAAGTGTTTATTTGATTTGCAATTCCTCCTTTATGAGACAATAATGACGTGATGAGCGCCGGCTGATATCGGTATTTTTATACGCTTTTGTACACGTACTCAACAGCAATGAAAACGGGTCACTTTGTATAGGATTTTCCTTACAAAGTGACCCGTTTTCATTGCTGTTGAGTGTATTAAAATACGAGCCCTTACGTCATTATTTCCGCCGATTACCCAGATAAAAAGTATCCATATCGAGGGTTGCCTTGCTCAAACCCGATAAGTCGCCTTAAGAAAACAATAAAATTTGAATTTGACGTAGAACATAGAAAGTTCACAATTGTGAAACAAAGTATCTCGACTTATTGGGTTTGAGCAGGGAACCTTCGCTGTTTCAATCCAGATTATAAACTATCTATGTTCCAAATTGCTTTTTAATCCATTTAGCCGTTTCGGTTTTGGCGAGATTAAGTTATAAACACTCACTGAAGAATTGTACTAATGTATCGTGCCAGCGCAGCGGTAGGTATTTTTGACGTTACCGAAATGTTGTCGTCACAATATGTAGAAGTAATTCTAAGGTTTTTTTTTTCAAAGTTATGTGCTTATTAGTTTTCACGTAATATTATTATTAGGATGAGTTCATTATCATTCCTCTGCTTCTTTCTCACGTTGAGTGTTCCGTAGCAAGTCGGCAGTGATCATAAAGTTCCATACATTTCGGCGCAGCGTGCCGCGCAGTGCGCGCGCCAAGTCCTCGTAAAGTGAACCCTTCGCTTCACCGCTCGCGGATTTATTATTTAATTCACGGCGCAATCTGCCGGCTCACAATGCGGTGTGACGGTAAACTACCCTCCTTTGAAAATACGGTTAATAACTTTAGTGGAGTGAATCTGGTAATGTTACTTGTGTTTTTTTTTTCTGCTTTTATACGGGAGGAAATGTGGAGAAATATAATTAAGTATTGTGTTTTTACTAAGATGTGCTACGAAAGTACTAATTATCATGATCTGTAGACGTTTACTGGTGTAACTGACACGTGCAAGTTTATATTCATTTCTATTACATATGTATATACATAAATATGTCATTTTTACTTCGGACCACAGTGACCTTGCCGGCTGAGATGAGAGAGAAAAAGGCAAACGTTCTTACAGAAATGAAGCTAATTTACTATATACATATATAAGTACTTGTACAAAAAATGCAAAACCTCTTATCAATCTCACCATTGTGAAAAATCAGAGAAAATAGCACAGGGCGGACACGGCCTATGGAGTGTGGAATGTGGACACGGCTTATAAAAGCACGATTTCGAACACAATTCGAAAGAAGTGTCAATGTTGGCGTGCGAAGATGTATGTGTACGTGCGAGGACATCTGTCCACTTGTAAATGAGTGTGTACCAACTACGCGGGCCAGAGATCCACTCTCCATCTCCGGATGAAACAAATGACGGTAAAGGCGAATTGGGCGCCAGTTGCGCGCCGGCTAGATTCAGACGGTTGATTCCGTGGCCATTCTGTATGTAGTACTATTAAATATTCTGTGACAATAGTTACAGCCAATACTATGGCTGCATTGCAAAAAAAGAATCCTTAAAATTGAACTCTCATAGTTGAATTTCAACATATTTTACGAAAAGATAACATTGTCCCGAACCGCTTCAAATTTTGAGCGTACATTTTCTCTCGAAAAAAGACTACAAACAGTTTCCGCATTTTGTCACTAGTACAGCGTAAAAACCACTTTGCTTCACATATCAATTTTATCCTTGTTGCCAATACATTAGGTTTATTTAGCCTTGGTTTCTGCACGATGCAACCAACCGTATCGTATATACAATCTGCAACGCCAACATGTATCAACTATGACCCTATCTGCTGTGGGTTTAAGGTCGGATATTTACTGAGTTAATACAATCTAGGCGGCGCGCTGTACGTCCATTCGTCATGGGTACAGTCGAGCACGACATTTGATAAAGCCGTTGCGGTTTTGCGCGCAATATTTCACATACGCGGTGACATCGCGGCCTAGCTAATCCTTGAACGAAATTAGTCTATAAAGTCTACGCTATAAGCCCTGTTTTGTAACGGATGGACGAACTGGGATTAAAAAGAGAGGAGCCGGTGACGGAGCCATTACTATGCCGGCAATTCACCTGTGCATTGAAATTACTTTTCAAGTGCACTTTTGGCAATTGATCTACTTTAAAATATTACTTTATAATATTGGTTGTCTAACGAGCCGCAGGCTACCTGTGGCTTTGGCCCATTGCTACAAAGGAATTGTATTATGATTACAAATGCGTTTCACCGGCTTTCTTATATCCAAACACTGGCAAATAAGGGAAAATAGGAGAAAAATCCGTGTACTTATCTTATAAAGATATTTAGAATGATTGTAGAGAATGGTGATTTAAATAACTTACTTAGAGGGTGAGTATGATGTATAAGTATGATGGGTGGAGTTGAAATTGTCGGGTGGGGAGAGGTATAAAGATCCCTTATTAGTTTTCCGTAAATAATTCGTAAACGGCAACTCATAACAAATAATTAAATTTTTCAAATTTAAAATCTACATAAAATTTAAGATTTCGTAAACTTTTAGCTCCTGAGACCGGTCCCGCCCACCAGGTTCCAGCGACCTTCTGAGCCCTTTTATGCGGAGAGTGGATGCTGCCACCTGTGGATGTAGGTAGGGTCGACGTCTAAGAGATGTTTACACTTTTTCACCCTATACCGTATTAAGGTCCAAAAGATCTCTTTGACGTCGACTGTACGCGTAAGCATAGTTTAGGAAACTACAGACTTTTTTTACTGTCAACCTTAAAACACCTATTCCTATTTATGAGGTTCATATTAAACTTAGCAAATTATGTAAATGCTATCGTATTAGCAAATCAACATTTTAATTTAAATTCAATAATCTCAAAGCCCTTTTATACGCTTTATTTTAAATAATAACGTACCACATTCAAAATAAACTCGAATACTTCGGCATTTAATTGTATTTACCCGCAAATCCTTTCGAGAGACCTCAAAGCATTAAGAACATTATCGTTGATAGCAAAAAAAACCCGCACGAGGCACATATCCCAGGATTAAATTGATAACGTGGCCTTTTTGTAGAGAGATTGGCCCAAACAAGTCTTATCTGGGAAAGCCCTTTCGGAGGACTTCAGAGAGCTTAGAAGTGAACCCTTTCAGCGCGACGGAGATCAATGCCGGCGCGGGGCGGCCAGGGCGCCGGCATTAGCGGGTATTGACAAATAAATCCGTACTAATTTGTTAATACGAAAATATATTATGTCTTCCTCTCTGTCTGATATCTTGTCACGCTTGAGCCACTGGACCGATTTGGATGTTTGTTTTGGAGATAGTTCGAGTCTCTTTATAATCCACGGGCCACAATTGGGCTTTTTTCAAAAAAAAAACACCACTCAAAAAAGCTGTTCTTTATCTATTATAGGTACCCACTAGCTTTAGCCCGCGTGAAATTCAATTATCACGTTCCCGCAGAAACTATGCGTTTTTCCGAGATAAAAAGTACCTATTTTTTTATAGTAACAAGCATTGGATATTAAGGCTCAAAATGGTCAGTTACCTTAATGCCCGTCTTCTATGACTTGTTTAATAATCCGCCCCCGCTAACGCCTCAGTGGTCACCACCAAGAGTATTCTCATTGCCCGTCTTCTTGCTCCCGCTCCCGCCCTCGCCTGCGCCTCTGCACCGTCGCCCGCGCACCCATCAGATACGCGGGCGGGAATCAAATCCCAACAAAGTGAAAAGCTGATGCGAGCTCATCCGCGACTTCTAATGCCGCGGGTCGCCGCAACGCCGCTTTGTTTAGGTCTCAAAGTAAGTGGTATTTTTTTGCTATTCGTCTCTTTTCTGAATGATATCAAGAAGTTGTGATTTGTAGTATCCATATATTTTGAGCATTAATGTTGTAAATTTATATATATGTGTGAGACTTTCTTGTTTGCTAGTTTTCTATTCCAGTCTTATTTTTAGACAGTTCATGCGATATTTTAGTACTTGTTTGATCTATGCACAATTGAATTATGAAAATTTGGAGAAAACACGAATTGAGCCGAAGTAAATTAACTCACTCACCGTTCATAGGCTTCTGGATGACTTTCAGTCCCGGGACACTCTTACACTGCACTTTACACAGCTTTTGGGTTTATTAAAATATTTTCATAGCAAACGCAACGTGCCGGCCGGCGGAGAGTGGACGACAACAGCGCCTCTCGCGGCGTCATGCGCAGTCATTTGTTGTGGACGCGTTCGAAATTTGAATCGCGTTCAGAGTGAGTTTGTGGTCTCAGGCCCAATATCGTACATAAACCCCCCACCGGAATCTATCCCAGATTCCAGGATCCCAAGCTCACAAACCAGGGATGGTTAATTGTTGACTTATTGAGTTATATGTTAGAGTACTTATGTGGACTGTATATTAATTGGTGAGTGATTGGTAGAGTTGAAATTGTGTTGAATAACGTAAATGTGCAAATGAATAAAACTAATATTTCGAATCTAAACACATGCTTAAACTAAAAAACATAAATTTGACACCTTGCATCAAATTTATGGAAAATTAAATGTAAGTTACTATTCTGAGTCCATCTCCATAGGTAGAGGACTATGTTTAACAACGGGTCGCGTGTATTCGCCGTGTTGAGTGCGCACTTTGACGACACGGACTACTCCATCGGCGCCAGGAAAGAGCTCCGTCACGCGGCCGAGGTTCCACTGAAGTGGAGGAGCGTCAGAATGAAGTAAAACTAGCTCTCCTACGCGAAGATCTCGACATTTGCTAGACCACTTCTGTCGCTGCTGTAATGTATGAAGATAGTCTTTTCTCCATACATTCCAAAACTTTTGAGATGCCTGCTGCACGAGTTGCCAGCGTGTCAGTCTATGACTCGGTTCGTCAGATAAATCATACTCGGGAACTGCTAAAAGCTCACGACCGACTAGAAAATGCCCGGGTGTTAACACTTCGAACTCGGATGGGTCGCTCGAGGTGCTAGTTAGAGGACGTGAATTCAACACGGCCTCGACACGAGCAAAGAGTGTACTGAGCTCTTCGAATGATAGCGACCGGCTGCCAACCACGCGCTTCAGCAGAAGCTTCGAAGACTTAATTCCGCTCTCGTACATTCCTCCAAAATGACTTCCTGTGGGAGGCTGGTGCTTCCATTGAACACTGCGGTGGTTAAAGCCAAGTGAAAACTCGGTTGAATTATCGGCATAAAATCGTTTAATTTCAGCTAATTGTCTACCAGCCGAAACAAAATTTTTACCATTGTCTGATACAATTGTGTGACATAACCCACGCCTAGCAGTAAAACGATCGAATGCTGCGAAAAAGGACTCTGTGGTGAGCGCACTTAGCACTTCTGCGTGCACTGCCCGAGTGGAGAAGCACACAAAGAGTAACAGGTAAGATTTCGATATCTTTGCGTTTCTCCTATTAATCTCTTTTGTGTAAAATGGACCGCCTATGTCCACACCAATAGTGTGAAATGCATGAATATCTTCCATACGGAATTTGGGTAAGTTACCCATAATGGGCTGCAGCGATCTTGGGTTAACTCTAAAGCATCGTATACATTTTAGAAAACGCGATCGAATGATGCTTTTAGCGGAGATAATCCAGTATCGCTGGCTTATTATACTATGAAGTGAACGCGGGCCTACATGCAGATAAATTTTATGAAAATAATCGATGAGAATCGTTGTGAAATTCGACTTTTTGGGAATTAACAGCGGGTGTTTTTTTGAATAAGGCAAGTCAGATTGCGACAATCTACCCCCCACCCTGAGGAAACCGAGGGGGTCGATATAGGGCGCAAGTTTTTGAAGCCACGGGCTACAACTAGTGCCTTTGTTGAGAGCATCTATTTCACCTTGAAAATGTTGGCGCTGCACTGATTTTACAATTATGTCATGTGCGTTCTGCAAATCAGATAGAAGCGGATAATCAGTATTGCGTTTTGATTTGATAGTTCTGCAATTATTAGCAAATTGAAAGCAGCGTTCCGGAGTTTCGCAAAACTTGAATATTTTTCAGTTAAGTCATGAATTAAGTTTGAATCTGATTTGGTGTCAGGCACACATGTCTGAGCTAAAGTCATGCAAGGAATTTTAAGTTCTGGTACATCGTTACATTTGAATTGATTCATTGATTTTATAGGCCAACTCTCCTGTGGCGTATAAAGCCAGTTTGGTCCTTGCAACCATTCTGGAGTGGCCAAAAGGATGGTTGGGAGAGCTCCACGCGAGCACAAATCAGCGGCATTGTGTGCGCCACTCACATGAAACCAACGATCGTTAGGCACGGTATCTACGATTTTAGCAACACGTGTCGCTACGAATGTTTTTAAATTATGTGCTGGAGTGTTTAACCACCCTAACACCACGGAAGAATCGGTGAACAAGAATACATCATGAATAGGTATTCGTTCAAGAAGCATCGATTTGGTGTATTTTAGCAGTTTGGCTAACAAATGTGCGGCCATCAACTCAAGACGTGGAATGGACACAGTTTTCAAGGGCGAGACCTTGGTCTTTGCTATGACCAAACTGACCTTCATTTCACCTTGCTCATTGAAGCTACGCATATAGATGACAGCAGCTATTCCTAGACTAGAAGCATCACAGAACCCTATAAGCTGGTAGTAGCTGTGACCCTTGACAGTAACTTGCCGCTCGTGCTTGAAATTCTCTAAAAGAGGAACCTCCGCAACGTAAGTGAGCCACTCCTTCTCTAAAGCTGAAGGAAGCTTGTCATCCCAGTCGAGTTTATGGATCCAAAGCTTCTGCATGAAACACTTCGCATAAAAAATGCAGGGTGCCACGAAACCTAGTGGATCGAACTGACGACCTAGCTGAGATAGCACGCTGCGCTTGGTGACCGCCTGAGAAACTGGGGGTGAAATTGTCGCGAACGAAAAAACGTCCCCAGCGGGCCTCCACTGAAGACCTAGAACTTTGATAGATAGGTCCTTGTCATCTGTGAATGCAACTGGCGTTTCACGATAATCAGCGGGAACTCGCTGCAGCAGCTCTGAACAGTTGCTGGCCCACTTGCGAAGAAGGAACCCCCCACCACTCAGCAATCCTAACAACTCGTCTTGAAGCCGAGCTGCTTCTTCATAGGTTTCCACGGACCACAACAGATCATCGACGAAGAAACCCTTCTTCAAAACTTTACTCGCCATCGGGTACCTCTCCGCATCATCGTCAGCTAGCTGGCGCAGAACTCGAATGGCTAAATAAGGGCTGCTCGCTACGCCGTAGGTAATGGTGTTTAACTCATAAACTTTGATTGGTTCATCGCGAGAAAACCGCCACAAAACGTGTTGAAACTTGCGTTGAGCTTCCTCGATCAAGGTCATCCGATACATCTTGCAGATGTCACTAGACATACAGATTTCATGAATACGAAAATGTATTAATATTTCATTTATATCCGATTGGAGTTTAGGTCCCGCGTATAAAATTGAATTCAATGAGTTGTTATTTGTTGTTTTACTCGAAGCATCAAATACAACACGAAGTTTTGTGGTTGTACTTGATGGACGTAGAACACAAAAGTGTGGAATCAAGTATTCAGACTCTACAGAACCAAATTCACCTACACAAGTCATATGACCCAAGTCCTCATATTCGGACATAAATTTGTCGTACTCCCCCTTAAGTTCTGGTAGACGGTACAACTTCGACTCCAAATTGTTGAAACGACGTAAAGCTTGTTGGCTAGAATCGCCGAGCTCTGAGCTGGGTTTGAATGGGTATGAAACCGTGTAACGTCCTGTAAATTCATCGCGACTGTGTTCGGTTAGAAATACATTTTCGACATACACGTCCTCAGGATTTTTTGGTTTTTCACAAGGAACGTTTTCAACCTCCCAGAAGGACCTCATAATTTTATCAATGCTGCCAGTAGCCGAGAATAAGCCGAGCGAAGCTTTGTTCGAATCGTGATCGCCGCCTAGCATTGTTTGTCCAGCAATGACATAACCGAATATTGAATGCATCGCTACAGGCAACCCCGGCTCTTGCGGTAGTATGTTTTGACCGTCGTAGATGTATGGAAATACATCGCCTGCCAACAACAACTCGACAGGAGCAGCCAAATAGTAATTCGGGTCAGCCAGATCAAGATTTTCGAAATTTTCGACAATTTTGTTTGAAAGTGCCATAGTAGGCAATTCGCTAGTAATATTACCTACTACGACAGACTCGGTAATGAGTACTGGACCAGATGAATTCCGCGGCTTTATTGAACACGTAACTAGCCCGAAATCTTGCACTGGTGCACCTCCCAGACCCATGGGCTCAAACGGGCACTTGCGTCGCAATAAACCCAGCCTTTGAGCACACTCGTTTGTCATATAGCCAGACATAGCACCACTGTCAATGACAGCACGCACGGCGTGGTAAGTACCCCATCGATCTGCGACGTGCAGCATTGCAGTACCTAACAACACGGTCGAATTTGATGAACAAGTCAAACCTACTGCAGGTTGATGACCTTGACCCTTGTCAGGTTGTTGACCCTGACCTCTATGACAAGTTTTATCATTGACTTTTTGAACACTTGAATCTATGTGAATACTGTGATGGTGCGGTTGTTTGCACAGCACACAGCGAATTTTCGATGTACACTCGGACAACGGATGCTGACGAAAGCAATTTTCGCATAAATTTAACTTATGTACTTTATCAAGACGTTGCACCGGCGTTAACTCAAAAAACTCGAAACATCGATACGTGGAATGAGGTTTCTCACAAAACAAACACTTGGTAGATCGTTCGTCATTACCTTTGCTCACAGCGGACAAGCACGGCTTGGAGTAGTGCTTGTTCAAGTTATTGATATTATTATTACTCGAGCGAGAAAAATTAGGTTTTACGACAGTATTCGAGACTGTCTTTGCCATAAACTGATTTTTCTGTGTACTAATCTTGTTGTCAGACATGTCTAAAACACGAGCCTGCTTCTCAACGAAAACAATAAGTTCATCGTATGTAGGTATTTTAGTCTGATCAACTGACTGTTCGAATTCCCGCCTAGTAACAGGGTCTAGATTTCGTAATCCCATATAGAACAATATGAAACTTGACAGGTTTTCGATATTTAAATGGTTCAAAGCTTTCACACATTCTTGATATGTTTGTAAAAATGTGTTTAAGCCGGGGGCCGACTCAACTAACAACGGTTTAAATTGAAACAATCGGTCCAAGTAACTGGTAGCTAAGGCGCGCTTATTTTCGAATTTTTTCACTAATAATGCCCAGACTATAGGATAGTTATCGTTGGTCACTGGCATTCCTTTAACTATGGTTAATGCTGAACCGCTTACAGCAGAGAGTAGGTAATAGAACTTTTCAATATTACTGATATCGCAGTTGTTATGTATCAAACTGGTAAATGTATCGTAAAATGTCTGCCAATTTTCTAATTTACTATCGAAATGAAATAGTTCTAACTTTGGCAACCGCGGCTTAACCGACCGCGAATCGTTAACAGTTCCAGCGGGCCTTTGGGTCGCGTTCGCCGAGCGCGCGGTGCTGTTGCTATCACACGATTGCCAATTCTCACAATTACCCTCCGCGACACTTAAAATACGATAATATAAATCATCAAATCGTTGAATTTCTTGATGAGACGGTTTGAATTTAGAATTTTCTTTCTTTTTTATTGAATTTATATCGAAAATACATTGTTCGAACAGTTCTCGAGTCGTATGAATTTCTTTGAGACGAGAATTGAATTCCGGTAAACGACTTGGATCCGTCGAAATTTCATTTGATAATTCGAATAATGTTTGAACTCGTATAAAATACAGATCTCTTTTATTTACCAATGGTTCCAACAACATGTCGAAATCTTTTTCTTGTTTTTCAGCCATTTTGAACTAAGTATAGAAAAGATTGACGCCACTCGTTGCAAACAGGAAATTAGGCCTATAACAATCTTTAGATTCGAAATAAAGGTTGTGTGACCTAGAAAAGTGTTTGGAAATGCTTATTTTAATGTGTTTTAGTGTGTGTAAATAGTAAGTAAACTTAGGATCCCGGTCGAAGTGACCAAAATGTTTGATCTATGCACAATTGAATTATGAAAATTTGGAGAAAACACGAATTGAGCCGAAGTAAATTAACTCACTCACCGTTCATAGGCTTCTGGATGACTTTCAGTCCCGGGACACTCTTACACTGCACTTTACACAGCTTTTGGGTTTATTAAAATATTTTCATAGCAAACGCAACGTGCCGGCCGGCGGAGAGTGGACGACAACAGCGCCTCTCGCGGCGTCATGCGCAGTCATTTGTTGTGGACGCGTTCGAAATTTGAATCGCGTTCAGAGTGAGTTTGTGGTCTCAGGCCCAATATCGTACAGTACTGGCTTCTGCCCGCGACCTTGTTCGCGTGGACTACGGTTATAGCGTTCCCGCGGGAGTTATGAGCTTCTTTCAGTAAGATGAAAAATAGCCTACTTCCTTTCCCGGGACTCGAACTATCTTTATAAATGCCAAGTTTTAAACGTGAAGAGGTAACAGATAGACGGAGTCACTTAGCATTTATAATATTAGTATGGATATGAATTCTGCTTTTGATGAGCTCATAACCGTCTAGTCAAATTTAACCGTAGCAGATAAATTGTAGATTTGTCACTAGTCTCGGAGTTTGCCAACGGGCCATGGAGCGTAGCATTTTGGATGTGAGATTGGTTGACCGTGTCCGGTACACCACCCTACGCTCCACGACTCAAATTACAGATGTGGCTCAGAAGGCGGCCAAACTGAAGTGGGACTGGGCTGGTCATGTCTGCCGCGTGCCGAGCGAGTTGTGGGTCAAAGCGACCACAGTGTGGGAGCCCAGCTACTCCAGACGGAGACGAGGCAGACCGCGAAGACGATGGCGAGATGAGTTGGACTCCTTTTTGACGCACTGGCCAGGAGCTGCTGAAAATCGGGATCAGTGGAAATGACGGGGGAAGCCTTTGCTCAGCAGTGGGACAAAAGAGGCTCCTAATAATAAAACTAGTTAGTATCATATCACGGTTTATGACAGATCATATTATAGGATATTATTCAAGCTTTATCCATTTAATTATAAATACATTTAACCGTTTGTTGCGGAATGGTCAGGACAGCCCGTGGCCGTTTCGTGTTGACGACGATATAGTAAAATGTAGCGTTTACCATAGAACAGGAAGATACAGCATGAGTACTTTAAATGCTTACCACAATTTCGGATAAAATCATTGACTTGAAAACATACGTAACTTGTCAAATTGTCCTCAATTAGGTATGGTTAAATCAAGACAATGAGCTCAAATTCGTCGTGATCATACGATTTTTACTAATAGATACTTAGAGAGGTTCTTGAGGAAGGTTTAGGTGTATAATTTGGTGTACTACCCACCCATGCACAGTCAGGGCGGGTCGTTAGTATAGAATAAAATGTTCATTTAAATGTTGGAAGAGCCAATAAAGTAAGCACCGCTTTTACATTGCGCACTTTGGCTTTTTGCACTGCCCGCGCCCACAAATTGGCGAATTATTGCGTTGTTTTTTTTTTTTGCCAAATTCTAACTAAATTATATCGCGAGAGGTAACCCGTAGTTTGTAGGAAGTTTCATAGTAATTCTCGATTCTTCTATCCAATGGCCAAGCCGTGATACCCTGCGACTTGTCACGGTCGGCGGCGCGCGCCGAGGGGCCGATCGGAGTTGAACGCGGCCGCCGCAGCGCGGCGCGTCGACGACGTAATGGCCCGCGCAAATAGTCGTGATTTGTGCCTAAGGGGCAAGTCTCTAGTTTATGTACTCACTACTACCTACTCAGCTACCCGAAACCGATTGCGGCTATTTGATGAATGCCAAGTGTACGTTAAATACTCAAGAGAACAACAGTAAGCGTGGCCGAGTATGAGTTGATGAGCGAGACCCGTCTATAATTATAGTACGAGATAGTTTTCACCGAAAATTAAATAACTGTTATTCAACCTCCTTGGTCGTCTTTGTAAACAGATATAGGATTGATATTTAAAGACTGTTCAGGAGGAAAGCACCAACCTATGAAAATTACATGTTTTGTTTCTTGTGTACATCTTAGTAACAGAACACCGTCTAGTCTATCAATCTACTTTGTTTTCTTCATCTCCACTATCAAAAAGTTGTCTGTAAGAGATCGCTTTTAGCGATAAGATATTAGGTTGAGGTAAACATGTCCTATTTCAAATACAATAGTGGTCCCAACCTATGAAAATTGATCAATTCTATTATAAGTACGTCAGAGACAAAATTTTCCAATAGTTACGTTTGTTTATCTTTACGAGTCCTTCTGAAAAAGAAAAGCAGGTGCAGAATATATTGGAGTAGTTATCGATCCTTCGTCAAATGCTCCGCATATTGCGTACCAACTTTCATTATTCACGGCCCGCCAGTTTTATTCTGCTCTATAAAAACTTTTATGTCCCGTAAACCCGTCGTCAATATTGACTCTGGATCGAACCTGATTTATTGTCAACACGCCCCCGTTTTGAGATACGAATTTTAATTTTATTCTGCTATTCATTTTTTTGATTACATCCTGATTGTTGCATTAAACAGGCTTGGCATGTACGTTCCTTGATCAGTATAGTGGAGAAATTAGAGACGATTTCCCGAATTTCACACGGGAACGTGAACAAATGGGATTTTACATGTTACTGTTTATGCGCATACGAAAATGCGGGCAAAAGATAGTAGGTACATTAAATAAAGAAATAGAGTCGCCTCAAATGGACTCAAGCTCAGCATCATCATCATCATCATTTCAGCCGAAAGACGTCCACTGCTGGACATAGGCCTCCCCCAAGGCTCGCCACTCAGACCGGTCCTGTGCTACTTGCTTCCACCGGTTTCCCGCGACCTTCACGAGGTCGTCGCTCCATCTTGTTGGAGGCCTACCGACAGCTCGTCTCCCGGTTCGCGGGCGCCACTCGAGAACTTTCCGGCCCCATCGGCCATCAGTCCTGCGAGCAATGTGCCCCGCCCACTGCCACTTAAGGCTCGCAATTCTTCGGGCTATGTCGGTGACCCTAGTTCTACTGCGGATATCCTCATTTCTGATTCTATTACGCAGAGAAACCCCGAGCATAGCCCTCTCCATTGCCCTCTGAGTGACTTTGAGCCTTCTTATGAGGCCCATCGTAAGCGCCCACGTCTCGGAACCATAAGTCATCACTGGCAACACACACTGGTCGAAGACTTTCGACTTGAGACACTGCGGTAATTTGGACGAAAAGACACTGCGAAGCTTCCCGAACGCTGCCCAGCCGAGTCGGATTCGACGATTGACCTCTTTCTCGAAGTTGGACCTACCTAACTGGACTGTTTGTCCCAGGTATACATAATGGTCAACAACTTCGAGCGCAGAGCCTCCGATTATTACGGGAGTTGGCACAACATGGACATTAAAGCTCAGCATGGTTAGCAAATTCTTTAGCTCCGTTTTGAAGTCTTCAACGATTTATAACCGATTATTTCAAATCATAGTCAAACCTGATAAATCATCTATCATTTCCAATAGATTCCTGCTAGGGTGTATTAGGTTATAGCGATGTAATTACCGCTCAATCAGTCGAGTTCGCCTCGATACGGCGGCAAACAGAAATGGAATTCAATATTACCAGGCGACGGAGTCCAGGGAGGAATGTCGAGACAGCACTACATTTATGTTATGTTGAGGCTGCCAAGCTTTTGCAGTGCATTTACTAGAGCACGCATGGCCGACTTCCTTTCAAATAACAAGATTTGCCTCTAAGAGCTTGCTGGCCGAATAGCAGAGAGACGGGACTGTTCATTCTTGAGTCACTGGGCCTCTTTTCATCGCCCTGTATACCAAAACACTGAGTGCCATTTGCCAATACTATAACTATAAGTCTTTAACTAACGAATCATGGGCAAAATGTTCTGAAATAACTTATAATTATGATATGCCCACTCGCAACACGCAGCTATCGTTTAGGTAACCCTAACTACCTTTCCACTGCTGGTCCAGAGAGCTCGATGAAATGACCCCCACTCCAGTCAATGTGACTGGTTGATTCCCTCACGTCTCTACCTCAGTGGTAAGGCAGCCTAAGCTAACTTCTTCTTATCCAGGTTTAGTTGTATCAACTTAACTCGAGTTAGAGTGTAACCCGAGGCTAGCGGCATTGGTGCAAATGGACCTTATAGACATACTCGTTCTGACATAGAAGCTTTCAAGAAAAGAGTATTGATATATGCCTTCCTTTGTAGGTAAAAAGTGATTCCACTAGCCGATTGCTTATCATGAGTCAAAGCACCTGCTCGGTGGCCTTGTGTGTTTCATATTAACAAAACCTTTTATTTTAATTAAAATCCCTCTTACTAGCTCCAATAAACAGTCTTCCAGTGAGCGCTCTCAGTCTCTCTCTGCCGGCAAAGAAGACCTATTCCAATCACCTATCGAAACTTAATCTTATTTGGCACTAGCAGCGTCCCGTGGCATCGCTTGAGGGATTTACAGAATAACTCATCTATTTGCAATGTACTTATGCACATTTGACACTTTAAAGCTTGGAAAATACGATGCGGGTTTGGAACCACTGGGATTTAATAGTCGAGCTAGCTGTTTTCCAACGCCAACATCTACAATAATCAAAATTTTATGTGAAATCAGAATAAGATCTGAAAAATAATTAAACAGCTGTTTTTTACATGATCCGGCTGACTTCGTTTGCATATTACTATGAACCATAATTGATTAATTTATTGTTGTGTAAATATGATGAAGAAAATTACCTAACAGCCTCCTTTCTGCATTTAGCGTCTTTTCTATCTCGTTCCTGTTATCATCACTTCCAAATGCAATACTTCAAAGGGTGTACAAAATAAACCCAGTCCTCCAAACTATACTTTTAGACGTGGTAATAAGAGCTAGAGGAGCTTCTTTTGCAGCGTAGCTAGTTAAGTAATGTCTCAGTGACGTTTTCCATCTGTATGCAAATATACTCGTCCGAGAAATGCAGCAGCCGCGCACAGCGCCGACACTTACAGATGTATCACAAAGATGAAAGATTTACCTCCTAATGTTGGTACAGTCAAGGGCATTAATATGTATACACCTTTGGACCTTAACACAACGGAACAGGATGCAAAAGTGTACACATATTAATGCCCTTGACTGTACAACTCAGTGCCCAATCCGCACTGGGCCCGCGTGGGGGCTATAGCCCAAACCCTCTCGTGATGAGAGGAGGCCTGTGCCCAGCAGTGGGACGCAAATAGGCTGGTAGTAGTAGAAGTAGTTAGTACAACTTGCACTTTATGATTGCCTTGCCCCTTTTACACCGTGTTTGTCGCCTGCATACTTTTATACCAGTCTTTCCTGAAACTGGAAGAACTTTGAGATGTCGTCCACATACACTTACTTTACCATTCTCTAGGATTGGCTAGGTTGGATACAGTGTCTCAATGGCTTCTGACATACAAATGAAGTAAGTTCTTAAATCATCCTTCGGCAGTCTATTTCGGTTCATTAAGGCCCGGTTCCTATATCCACGAAACGCCTCGTTTTGCCTACGGACGGTTGATTTTTGACATTTGTTCCATAGAGAATCTGTCAAATTTTAACCGTCCGTAGGCAAAACGAGGCGTTTCGTGGATATAGGCACCGGGCGTAAATCATCGTTTTTCTTTTAATCGTGCATGATGACAAATATGATCATGGTGCCTTTGGTTGGTGGAAGATAAATGTTACTGTCGTTTAACATGAAAATAATCAGACGCTTGCTTAGGTACTTGCTTTCACAGAATATACTTAAGCCTTACACTTGTTTCTTCCCTCGAACATCTGTTTTCCCTCTGTTCTGTAGCTAACTGCGGCGCGACATCGCTTAAATATCAAGAAGAGACAAAGGAACTTAGCGGTGACAGATCACCCCCGACAGCATTAACATCGGCGAATAAAGTGCTCTTACCACCGCACCGACACGCTCGCAATTTATTCTCCGGATCGGTGACGTTTTTAGGGTTCCGAAGTCCACAAGGAACCCTTATAGTTTCGCCATGTCCGTCCGTCCGTCCGTCCGTCCGTCCGTCTGTCCGCACTATTGCTCGGAGATGCTTAGGTCTAGAGAGCTGTAATTTGGCATGATTATGCATATTAGTTACGCTGACAAAATGGTACAATAAAATTTTGAAATATTTTTTTTTATAGGGAGGTATCCCCTACTCGTAAAGTGGGGATGTAATTTTTTTTTCTTGCGTACCCCATGATGCGGCATATCGTTGAATAGGTCTTAAAAAATATTGTGGGTTTGTTAAAACCATATTTTGATTAAGTGATGCGTTTGTGAAATATTAAGCTTTAAAGTGCTATTTTTTGTTAGAGTCACGTGTCCCCCCCCCCTGCCAGCTAAATGGTGGTATTTGGATGGCTGAAAAAAATCACGGTTGTGGCATATATAATGTAGTTGAAAGGAAAACTATTAGAGCTAAGTAGGCTGTACAAACTTACGAGTAATAGTCGACCAACTTATAATGATGATTTTTCTCGAGCGGCAGGGGCGTCGGGCGGGCACGTCATACCACAGGCTAGCTAGATGCTAATAAGTCTTAGAAAGGTACTTTGGGCATCGTCAACTTCGGAACCCTATAATTTGCGCGTGGCCTGACACGCACTTGGCCGGTTTTTCTCATTTCATTTGTTTAATGGTTTAAGAGTCGATACGCGTGATCCACCCCTAATGACAAAGTTCAAGGTCAGATCCAAATTCCTTTACAAGTTTTCAAAAATGTTTTAAACCTTCTTCATTATGCTAACGAAACCTTTAAACGTCATATTTAATTCGATTTTCCAACTTAATAAAAAAAACCGGCCAAGTGCGTGTCGGGCCACGCGCAAATTATAGGGTTCCGAAGTTGAGGATGCCCACAGTACCTTTCTAAGACTTATTAGCATCTAGCTAGCCTGTGGTATGACGTGCCCGCCCGACGCCCCTGCCGCTCGAGAAAAATCATCATTATAAGTTGGTCGACTATTACTCGTAAGTTTGTACAGCCTACTTAGCTGTGATAGTTTTCCTTTCAACTACGTTATATATGCCACAACCGTGATTTTTTTCAGTCATCCAAATACCACCATTTAGTTGGCAGGGGGGGGGACACGTGACTCTAACAAAAAATAGCACTTTAAACCTTAATATTTCACAAACGCATCACTTAATCAAAAAATGGTTTTAACAAACCCACAATATTTTTTTAAGACCTATTCAACGATATGCCGCACCATGGGGTACGCAAGAAAAAAAAATTACATCCCCACTTTATGTGTAGGGGAGGTACCCTATAAAAAAATATATTTCAAAATTTTATTGTACCACTTTGTCAGCGTAACTAATATGCATATTCATGCCAAATTACAGCTCTCTAGACCTAAGCATCTCCGAGCAATAGTGCGGACAGACGGACGGACGGACGGACGGACATGGCGAAACTATAAGGGTTCCTTGTGGACTTCGGAACCCTAAAAATGACGGACTCCATTTGTAACTTAATTACATCATAAAAGGCATTGCACTGTTTCTTCAACTCGAAATTTCAACTCTCTTCGAATCCAATGTGACGTCTATTATTTCTAGAAGTTTCACTCTACTTGCAAACCTATCAACCGACGAAAAAAAAAGGAGGAGGTTCTCAATTCGACGCGTATACATATATATATATATATATATATATATATATATATATATATATATTTATGTATGACCACGCATATCTCCGTCAATTGTGAACCGATTTCGATGATTCTTTTTTTAATTGAAAGGTGTACCTCCAACTTGAACCCCTTTTAATAATTTGGTTTAGTTCTGATGATGGGATCCATGACAAAACGAGGGTAATCCTCGAAATTTGTTAGCATGTGTATGATTTTGGCATCAATTTCAAATACTAAAGGTGAGACTTACGTCTCATCGTACACATGTTTGGCAACTATAGCCGAAAAAAAATTGAAATTTCAAAAGTCGAACTTTGCAACCTTTTCTCAACTTGCGAAGTATTTCAGTCCATTTTTTTTTCTTGTACTGTTTTATGAGACTTGTAAGCATATAGGAGTAATAATAGTTCGTAGAAGGCTCGTTTAAGTGGTGCTGTGTAAACACACCCTGAGGGCTACTGGCTTCAGGGTAAATAGTCACAGTGTGTACAGTGCCCACATCCGGCCACTAGCTTATTAGCTACTTGCAAGCCTGTCTGAAGTGAGCGAGTGAGCAAATGCTGCTAAGTCAAGCCAAGCTGTAATGCGTTGATTAAGTTTTCGAGGATATTCTAGAAATTTTAGGAATAAAAATGTCGAGTAGCGTTGAGTAGGAAAATATCGTGCTCATTAGTTCTCGTTTGCATGTTTTTGCGTTTTATCAAAATCTCCTCTACTTACTTGCGCGCAACTTCTCCGTTAAATTGCAGACGTAACTTTACAGACTCATTGCATGTAAGTAATATAGACTAGATTTAGACGAATCTGAGAAACTCCTCTGAGCCTACAGACATGAAATCCAATTCTCTTATAAAAACACGCACGTTCAATTATCCTCAGACGGCACGTTCTCCATTCGCCAATTGCCTTAAATAAAACACTAATCATTTTGAAATTTTAATTAAAACTGCGAGGACGGGCAGCATGTCGATGAGGGAGCCATTTGTAATGCTCGATCCGATCGCCTCTAGTAGAGGAGGCACAGCAGAGATTTTAGAATTTACCTATTCTATCACGGCTGAATTCAGGTTGTCAGATTTATTTATTAACCAAAATTCAACTCACAAGCCACAAGGCATCGTTACAGGTTAACATATAATCGGAGGTGACCGCTTCTTGCAACTGATCTACTCCCGCAACGCCATAGACAATTTTGACATCGTAGAGGCAACAATATACAATATACATATTTTTGTTATGTTAACCTGTAACGTTGTCTTGTGGCTTGTTAGTTAAGTTTGGTAAATCGATCAAATAATCTGATAGAGGCTACTTATTGTACAGTCAGGTATTACTTCGAAAGCTCGTAGACACTTCTCTTCTGGTGACTGCGAGTGAATTATTTTTCAAATGATCTTTTTCTTTTCCACACCAAGTTTTACATCATTAGCTCCCCTACTACTCCATTTATCTTCAAAGATCGCCTTTATTGTTTTTCATACGGACGATTCTGTTTAGAAATAAAACGTAAGTGTATATATTCTGGCTCATTGAATATTTATATTGTCTGAAAGAGGAAAATCGAAAAGAAATGTTGATTCAGATGCAATGTTTTTAGCAGTGGTACACCGTGCTAGTCCGATCATAATGTGAGCAATAAGCAGCCATATTACTATTGGTGTGAGAATATAAGTATCTACTTATACCTATTTCAATTTAATTATTCAATTTCTTGTACAAATGATACTTAACTTCTACCGATATTTTTGGAACCACAAAATTGAATCATAAGGTTCTATTAGGTCCTTACATATGAAATTGGCGTTTCATATGGCAGAAATGAAAACGATTTTTTTTTATGAAACTATTTTTTTATTTAGTCAAAGTATGTACCATGGCTATCTATGCACTTTTGCCATCTCGAAGGTAGTTCATTGATTCCTTTACTAAAAAAAGCGTGTGAGCGAGAATCAATAAAATCTTTGAAGGCCGTTTGGACAGCCTCGTGAGAATTGAATTTTTTTCCTTGCATGAAGTTGTCCAAATTCCGAAAAAAATGGTAATCAGTTGGAGCAAGGTCCGGGGAGTATGGTGGGTGTCGAAGACATTCCAGTCGCAGCTCCCGTAGTTTTGCGGCCGTCAAACGTGCCGTATGTGGTCGAGCGTTGTCCTGAAGCAGCAGTGGGCTAGATCGATTGACCAGTCTGGGTTGTTTAATGGCTAGCTTTTCCATCATCGTTTGCAATTGTTGACAATACACATCAGCCGTGATTGTTTGCCCAGATCTTAAGAAACTGTAATGGATGACACCGGCACTAGTCCACCAGACACTTACCAGTACCTTTTTCTGAGTCAACTTTCGTTTCGGGCAGAATTTGGCTGGTTCACCTGGGTTCAACCATTGTGAAGAACGTTTCCGGTTGTCGTACAAGATCCATTTTTCATCACAAGTAACGATACGATTCAAAATGCCTTCATTATTGTGCCGGTTGAGAAGTGAAACGCAACACTCGACGCGTGTTTCTTTGTTTGCGTCGCTCAATTCATGCGGTACCCATTTTTCAAGTTTTTTCACTTTTCCAATTTGTTTCAAGTGAATCAAAATGGTTTTATCACTCACACCGAAGCCTGCCGCTAACTCTGACGTGGTTTGCGATGGATCTGCTTCCACAATTGCTTTTAATTCTTCGTTATCAACTTGTGTCTCCGGCCGTCCACGAGGCTTGTTCTGTAGGTCAAAATTTCCAGAACGGAAACGTTGGAACCAATAACGTACCGTATTTTCTTTTGCAGTAGCTTCCCCATACGCATTGTTAATCCTACGAGCCGTTTCTGCAGCACTAGTGCCGAGGTGAAACTCATATTCGTAAATATAGCGATATTTTAAGTTCTCCATATTGTGAACAGAACGATGTGAAAGAAAAACAAATGACGCGATAACAAATAAATTTCGTAATTCGAACACAGAAATACATGGTCTTAAATTTGAAATAAATTTGAATTTGGAATTCCTAGCCGAACGCCACATATTTTGAATCAAAGTTGCCAGTTCGCCAAACGCCAATTTCATATGTAAGGACCTAATATTTCGTAAAGAATATGTCATTTGTCAGTCAACATCCATACCATCTGGCATTCACAGTTGATTCACCTGGTGTATTATGACCTATAAGAGCATTGCCAATGATCTGAATCCAAAAATACAGTTTAATATTTGTATGAGAAATCGAATAATGTAATCAAGATATAGCGCGTAGATTCCAACATCAACAGCACTTTCTTAATTCCGTTTGGATCGGCTACCACGGTGAACAATTGAACATTTTTCTTCGATTTTCGAATCATAAGGTTAAATTTCAAAGAATACTAAAATAACAGATATGTTTTTTTACGAGTATATACCAATGATATAGGCAAATGACCGCACAGCCCACCTGATGGTAAGTGGTCACTGCGGCCCATGGACACTGAAATCCTATGACCCCCAGTAAGAAACATAAGATCTCGAATGCGTTGCCTACCCTGAGGCCTAAGATGGAATGCCTCTGTGCCAGAAAAATGGATGTCATGGAATTTGTACAAATAATCCCATTGACATTAAAACCACAACATGCACTCGAGAGATTTATTACGTTCTAAAGAAACAAGCGTTTCAAATGAATTAGCAGTGATAAATAACAGCATGCAAAAAAGAAATGCAACGTGCTTCGCATGTAATAAATAACCGGGGTTTCCTTCCATGTGTTCTGGCCTTTATCAAAAAGAAACACGACCTACGCTTTTACTTCTGATATTTATTTATAAAGTACACATATTATTAACTTAGCTTCAAGTCTTTAAAAAGTTAATTGTGGCCTAATGGTTTGATTTAAGTACCCCCTCTTGATTGGAATCTCTAATGCCACACACCTATACCATATCTATAAAATTATTTAAATAATGTAAATAACCCAATCAACTGAATACACGTGGGGATTTAAGAACCCAAACCAGGGCCCGGTACTAGTAATTACACTCTGGTGAGAAGAGAAGTAGTAGTGGGTAGCGATAGACGATTTCATAAATAATAAACGGTGCTGCAAAGGAATTTAGACAGCGAATAGATGTCGATATTATTTAAAAACATTGTCTTCTAAGAAACTATCATATCGTTAGAACTTTTCATTGATGTTTGGTTTGAAGTTTATGCATAGCTGTCGTTAAACGCTGCCTTTGTTTGCGTCTGAAAATAAAAGGATAAATATATATAGATTAATGGTTGTTTAAACAACATTTCAATTATTAAATTGATGAATACTTTTACACGATTCAATTTGAGAGCTTGCTGTAAACCTGTAGTTAATATTTTGTCCATTGCTGGTTTCTGTAGTACCTCCTAAACGTTACAATAAATTGAAAATTCCTACTGACATTTTTGAAAAACTTTCAGAACAAAAGAAAGAACTATCTTATGTTTCGAATAATAATAATGAAAAATATTTAAAAAATCTTCACAAGTTCCCAATAACGTTTTTTTAGGGTTCCGAAGTCCACAAGGAACCCTTATAGTTTCGCCATGTCCGTCCGTCTGTCCGCACTATTGCTCGGAGATGCTTAGTTCTAGAAAGCTGTAATTTGGCATGAATATACATATTAGTTACGCTGACAAAGTGGTACAATAAAATTTTGGAATATATTTTTTTATAGGGTACCTCCCCTACTCGTAAAGTGGGGATGTAATTTTTTTTTCTAGCATACCCCATGGTGCGGCATATCGTTGAATAGGTATTTAAAAAATATTGCGGGTTTGTTAAAACCATTTTTTTATTAAGTGATGCGTTTGTGAAATATTAAGCTTTAAAGTGCTATTTTTTGTTAGAGTCACGTGTCCCCCCCCCCTGCCAGCTAAATGGTGGTAATTGGATGGCTGAAAAAAATCACGGTTATGGCATATATAACGTAGTTGCAAGGAAAACTATCACAGCTAAGTAGGCTGTACAAACTTACGAGTCATAGTCGACCAACTTATGAAATGATTAAAAAACCAATAATTTTTCTCGAGCGGCAGGGGCGTCGGGCGGGCGGACACGTCATACCACTGGCTAGCTAGATGCTAATAAGTCTTAGAAAGGTACTGTGGGCATCGTCAACTTCGGAACCCTATACTTTGTTTTTTTATTATTGAGACTGACTTTTGCCAGCGACTTCGTATGCGCATAAACATAAATATGTAAAATTTGATTTATTCCCGCTATCGTGAGAATTTCATTAAATCCTCTCTTAGAGCTCCCTAACACTCCCCGAGGGGTCTACATGCTTAATTTCAGCTCTCTACGACTTATAGTTTCGGCTGTGCGCTGTCATCGGTCGGTCATATACTGATACTGATAATGTACCTGTGCCAGCAGACCTCTCCGGCCAGTATCAGCACCGCCAGCATGACCGCCTCTGCCAGCAGCAGGAAAGCCGGCGCCGCCTGCCCCAAAGATAGGGCTCGCGGGGTCCGGCCAGAGCAGGCCGGGAAGTCGCCGCTCACCTGAGCGCGAATCTTCTTCAAGTGACCGCGCTCTTGAAGACGCATCATGCTGGAGTAGTAAACACAGTTATACCAAAGACTAGTTGAGTTGATGTTAAAGACATTCGATGCGCCAAACAGATTGACCTTGCGCACAGAGGTAACCATCATCATCATCTCAACAGCCTATTTACGGCCCACTTGCTTCACCGAAAAGCTCAGTGGTCATTTCAAAATGATTTTCGCACATAAATAATTTCAGAGGTGCGAGCCGGACCCCCCGACCCTCTGCATGAGAAGCGGTAGGTCAAACTACTAGGCTACCACGGTTTTACAGAGGTAATGGGTAGGTGCGAATATATTCGTCTTGACGATTTCTTTGACATTGACCTTCAAAACTTGCAACTTGCTACGTCTTTGGACTGAGGTGATTTGGAGAGCTTCTGAATTTACTTCCGTGAATGAATTTGTCGTTAGAAAATAAAATGGTTGAAACAGAGGGTGACAAACGCGAGTCGCACAGGACCGGTCTGAGTAGCGAGCCTTGCCCTTGGGAAGGCCTATATCCAGCAGTGGAGGATTTTCGGCTGAAATGATGATGATGATGATGATAAGAGGGGGGATGCTAATGTCTAGTGAATTGAAAAGATCTGGTTCCGGAACTCCATTGTCATGAATAAATCGGGACTAGTAATGTTTGGCTCCGAAGATGACCTTCATTTGACTGATATTACCACTGCCTTTCCGTGTGCTGATGAATTACCTCCACACAAAGAACTGTTTATAAGGGCTCTTCTTCTGTCCCATGATGTAGACCTGCGACGGCGGCATCATCTGCAGGGCGCCCAGTGCGCACAGCTCTGAGTCCACGTACGTCTTGGAGATGGCCTGGCTTGCTGTGTAAGGCTCCGCGTGGTATGCATACCCTGCAATGTTATCGCACAGCTGTAAGACAAATATAGACTGTCCACCGTAATTTTGCAATTCCTAACCTAAAACTTAGCATTGTACTTATTTACCTATCTATGCCTGTTCTGATGGAAAGTAAAGAACAGTTCACGATCATATAGCTTTCTTCTGTTCAATTTATCATTCTGAGGCCTACCTACTTGGGTACACCAACACCAATAAGCTCGGGATAGCCTCAAACTTGAGTTAAGCTGATACAACTAAACCTGAGTTGAGAATAACTCCAGGTTTGCGGGGAGGTGCAGGTGGGCTTTAAAAAATGTTAAACATACCTATTTTGTTAACTGGACATTATAGCTTGCGGCAAATCGCGGGACCAACGCGGGACAGCTCATGTGGCTATCCTTAGGATGTTCAGTTTTTATACCTACGTCTTATATACCTACGTCTACGTCACTATATACCTACATATTTTATTATACGATAAACAATTTTGTCAGTTAAGACTTACTTCCGGTCCGCACCATTGCTATCCCATCCTGCACACTCTGCAACAAAGGCACGGTTCGTTTTGTGGTGGTCACTTTTTTCGATCGTAGCTCATCCTCCTTTGGGTTCTTGAAGCCGCTGTAGTAGTAGAAACCAGGATTCTGTACACATTTATTTAGAGTGTTTAAAATGCTAAAAAAAATCTATTTGTGCTGCAGGTTAGAAAGAACATAACTTCGCAGAGAATGCCAAATGAAAGGAGAAACTATGCAAAAACCCTAAATGTCAAAATAATATATATTTTTAATGAATATGATAATTATGGCCTAAGAAGGCGAAAAATACAAAAAGCGAGCTTTAAAATCATTCAGCAATATCCACATTGTATCAAGTTATCAGGTCATCCATTAAGTTAAGCTAAATTAAATAGCGTGAATGTCAGGGTTTCAAAAACTTTGGCATGCATAACCTGTTTTGAGCCGAAATTCAACCGTTTCATAACCTAATTCCCGCGCGTCCAGACTCCGGCCGAAAATTCATAAAATAATTTTAGGCGGCGTATAATTAACTTAACGCCAAGCTGCCGCATTAATTATGCGTGTATAATACTTTATTAAACCGAATATCGCATCGATCGCGGCTTTATCCGCGCGCGTCAAACGGCCGAATAAAGCGCATTGTAATTTAAATTGGTGTCCTTTGTGCAACAACGGAGTGTGACGCAGACGAGGCAGCTCTGTATGTATACATTAGTTGGTTTTATGGTTGAGTCAACATGGCCAAAAAGAAATGAGAAGAGCCCATGAGCGCCGCCAGACCTTCGACGTCTGAAAATCGCTGAGATTGTCAGCGCATGCCTCCAACGTAGCTAAGAATATGGTATGGCCAAGTACATATTTTGAAGTCTTCCGGGTAATTAAAGCTATTCAAGCTATCTGTCTGGGGACAAGCCAATTTATTTTACAGTTAATTGCTGTAATATGTCCTTTCAGCACGGCAGACGGCTTATTTTATAAGCGCAGTCAAGCGTTCCATATCACTGTTAGCAGTTATTTATTACATACTTGATAGTATTACAAAGAAGACAAAAATAACATCAACCGTTAACTGTGTATTTCCAATTCAAAAGCAAAAAAAGAACAGAGAAAACTTTCAAAAATGGGACGTCTTACAAATCTAGGTACGTATAATTTACTGAACACAACCTAGATTTCTCATATCCTGGCTCAAAAACCTAAGAGACTGGTTCAAAATGAGCACAGAATCTTTGTTCCGTGCAGCAGTCTCCAAGGCCAAAATGGCTTTAATGATCGCTGACCTCCGTTAGAAGATGCAACAGAAGATTTAAAATGCAACTTACGTCGAGCCAGCCCCTGGTGTACCCTATGTCTTCGAAGACGAGCTCGAAGTCGCTGTTGATGAGTCCGTCCAAGGTGGCCAGGGTGGGTGCGGCGGCGTTCAGCAGCCAAGACACGACGCTGCTCGTGTAGTAGTTGTACAGGAGCATGCTCGTGAGACCCACCACCAGGAGTACCAGCCGACGACCTACATTGATAAAATAACGAGCGAAAATAACTCTGTCTTTCTGCCTGTCTGTTGCCACTTCTCGCTCAAACCTCTGGAGCGCTTTAGATTAAATTTGATATGGACACAGTTCGAGTTGATGAAAGGGACATACCTTACGCTAATTTTATCCCGGAAAAGGGGAAAGTTCCAGTGGCTAAGCTATAATATAGCGAATTCAGTTACATTATAACTGAATCACGTTATATGTTAAGGATCACACGAAGAAATTGGTCACAAATCAGCTGCATAATTTATATGCTAGCATATTTTTTCTAGAATTGCATTTTATAGGGGCCCAAAGCCAAAAACTTCGCTAAAAAGTACTTACTTTGACTCGATCCCTCATATTCAGACTGAGCGCCATCGTCATAATCTGCAATGGAAAAATCTATTTGTACCGTCACGTATTAGTCTTTTTGAAGTCTTCTTGTTATTTTATTTTTTAAGATCTAGATGTGAGAGAGATGTTGGAAACCTTCTACCAGCGGCTGACCACCACTTCAGAATTTCATTTTTATAATTACCTTGCTGGAACCCAGCAGCCAGTACACTGAAGATGCCATAAGACCCTGGTTCCGGTCTTCTCTCCATGGCAGCCGCAGCGATGAGTACCGTAGCGCAGACCAGACCCGCGGCGCCCGCGCACCACCAGACCCCTGGAGACATGGGCGTCAGGAACTGGTTCTCGTATTCACCCACGCCCTTGTCTGGTATGATGTAGTAGAATTTGGTTCTGGAATGAAATAGGGGTCATGGAAAAAATGCCGTAACAATTTACGTATAGTACGATCCAGTTTTGGGCATTTGTTGCCGAATTCTTGAATTTTTATATTGACCCTTATGCGCTCCACTTATATTGAAAAACTACTTGTCGTAATCTAAACGCTATGCCAATGTTAAAGAAGCCTTGTGCAGCAATGTCTTGGTGAATCCTTATACCCCAGCATAGGTATGTTAAGGCCGTTCCCTGACCCAGCATCGTCAAATTGCTCATGTAAAATCAAACTTTTCTAAGAAATGCTAAAAGTTAAAAATATGAAGAAAAAAAACAAGCAGTGTTAAACTAAACATAACCAATAAGGATCCATATTAAATGCATAAATTAACGGCTTTATAAATGCCATGTTTTTAGATTGTATTTTTATAGAAATTAAAACGTGTTAAATACAAACTAAATCGGGCGTTCTGTGCATAGCACAAGTGACAGTGATGGCTGAGCTGGGTATAGGAGCGGTTTTAAGAGCACTTACTGCAGAAACGTTACTGGGGGGAAGAAGTAATCCACCCAGTCCTGCCAGGCGGGGACCAGCCGCGCGCACGTCGAGGACAGGTCCTGCTCGCGCCAGAACAGCGAGTTGGACACCGTCTGTCGGCAGAGGACAACTGGAGACTGAACATCATTGTTGGCGTTATAAGAAAATTGAAATAAAAAATCCAATTCTTTTAATAACACACAAATTGACCTAGCCCCAAACTAAGCATAGCTTGTAGGTACTAATGGGTGATAGACAAAGATATAAACTCGAGTAAAAACTTGCCTTTACAATTTTCACCCTTAGCGGGATTGGAACCCGCGACCATCGGAATAGGCTCACTAATTGCTGAACCAATCCGGTCGTCCTATCTACCTATACGTCGATGACTTCGTCTAAAATATTGAACAACATATACCTAGGTCAGGTACTTGCACCAAGAATGAACATAGTATAATATCGTGAGCGGTTGTTATATGAGTCTGTTTATTCATGTTTGTTATTTATTACGTTTAGACAATTAAATGAAAACGATAAATTTACAATAATTTACCTTAATTACTTATCTTACTTCAAAGAAATTATGTCAGATAACGTTACCAAAGTGGAATTCCTCTCGGGCGTCCCGATCCAGCGGCCGACAATGGTGTAATTGAAGCTGCGGACAAACGACACTGCACTTTTGAATTCCAAATAACTCTTGGAAGAACAACGGACATTATCGAGTAGGACAAGTAATAATCTGGCAATATTCGCTATTCTTTTAATTATAAATTATCAATGTCGAAAGGTCATGAAGGGGGCGAGGATTGAAACTTTCTGTGTCTATTCCATCAATCAAAGTACGGTGCCGGTTATGTTTGTAAATAGTGTTAAATGAAAATGAAAATATTTATTCAGCAAATAGGCCACATCTGGGCACTTTTACACGTCACTTTAAATGAATTTAACAGAAATGAATTTACCAGTGCTTCCTAGACCCATTGCTTGAGAAGAAGCGCCGCAACAAACTCAGCAGAAGGCCTTTTTTCAAAATTTAAACATATATATTTACATTAAATTTACGTTAATATGTATAAAAATACATATATAGGTACATACTAAAATCACATTTAAGGGATGCATAGTCCCTAACTTAAACTTAAATCTAAGATCTTAGAGATGGTCTTATATTAGGTACAAATTCATGAAAATATTAATTAAAGTACTTATCTAAATATGTATACTAAAAATAATAATAAAAACTCCTTAGTCCTTTAACATTCTTCTAGCTTTGAGAAACTCACTGTTTCTCAATGTTTTTCTATTAGTCAGTGTGACAGAGAGAAAATACATCATTTTGTGATTCGGATTTGCGTTGCTTCTTTAATATCGTAGATTTTTACCATTTTTCGCCCATTTCATCACATTTTCCACTGCCCTTCATCGTCATTCGTTACAAGTAGGATACGCTATGGATGGTACGAAGACTAGCTAAAATCGGAGATCAATTGCCTTAAGAAATAATGTCAGCATCGGCAGTAGTTTTTGACAATCTAGGATCAATTAAATACATGTCAAAATTTACCGGAAATTATGCATTTCCTTGAGTAAGTTGAGTAGTTGCGTGCTCATTTTGGTCATGGCGGCCACTCCGGCCGAGTACCCCGGCTCCGACAGGACGGCTTCGTCGAACACCCTTGGGCTGCCTTTTATCTGTAATAGTACATTACAGACCTAGGGTGGTGAATTCGTAAATGTCCCAGATCGCAGGTTTCTGTGGCCCGAACCGAAGGTGAGGGCCATAAATATGCGATCTGGGGCTTTACGAATTACCGCCCGTGGTTTGTCAAAGTTTTACATCTTGCCTTGGCCAAGAAGTGAGATTTTCTCTCCGCGTAGCGGGCAGAAAATCCCACTTTACGGCCATGGGTGATGTAAAAGAACATGATGACTTCATTCATCATCTAAAGTAAGTAGGAGAAGTGTACTTACTACTGAATGACCTTACACCATCATCTGCATATTAATAGTCGTCGTAAATTTGCCATTCAATAAATACATTCCTCAACTTTTATAATATCTACTTACCTATTCTTCTTAATTTACTCGTTTAACTACTGCCTCTGTTTGCGCGTGGCTTGAATTAAAGGTTTTCAATGAACTACTGAAATTCGGGAGAAGCTGATGTTCAATCATGGCCAAGACATCAACCCTTTGCTTGTTTGCATTACAATTTCATAAATTATCAAAATTTACCTATTGCCAAGCAAACAATATTCCGAATACATTTGCAAACGATTTTACATGCATAATATTATTATGTGGATTGCTTACCACCGATACAGCCCGCAGCGTTAGATTGTGAAAATCCCAGCGATCATAGTACTTGAACCCGCTCGGACGGACGGACAAACCTAAAATATGTAAAATACCGCATCAAGTCAAAGATTGTTCAGTATATGGGTCTGTTCGCCAGCTTGTACAGTCAGGGGAGTTAATATGTATACACCGTTGCACTATTTTCCGTTGTCTTCAGTTCCAAAAGTGTATACATATGCTCTTGGCTCTACTCGCAGTGAGCTTACTAAAGTTTCGCGGCATCAGATGACAAAGTCCTCGATTTGGAATTTTGCAGTAGTAACATTATGATCATGTCAGCCAAAAACGTAGACTGTCAGAAACAGAACTCCATGATTAAAAATATACTTATTAAAGAAATTAAAACTACTACCTGTACCTACTAGTACCTATAAGCATTCCTCATTCTCCTCCTCATCATGTATGATAATACATTTATTATAGTTTTTATCGTATTGTTTGTGATGACATTACTGGTAGCAAAGAGTAGGTATAAATAAAATCCTTACAAAGTTAATTTAATTATCATACATTGTAAGGAATCCGGTGTATTTCTCGTAACTCAGCCTGGCTTCTACTTCGGTTTCAAATGCAAAGAAATATAAACACAATGTTGCAAAAGTTGGAAGTAAATTTGCCTCACGTTACACGGGAAATTGGCGGCATGAAATAAGGTTAAAGCGATCGCGTTACTTATTTACAACACGGGCTCTGATTTTACATTTAGTATAAGGTTTTCAAATGGTTAACCATAAAAAGTAATGCACATAAATTAGTATGATGTGATGCGATCTGACCCCACAATATCGTATGGAACTTGTGAAATTAAATAATTAGGTAGTATTATTAGAAAACTTAACTTATATAAGTATTTGCATAGAATACCGTAACATGTCCACATAAATAGCTAGAGTGCACTTTACAAATCTGTTGCAAAAATTTGACCAGATAAATTCAAATAATATGCTGACCGAACGCAACAAACTTTTTGAGAAATTCTCACCGTCTCACCCTTCAACTTAGGCACTATTACACCCTCAAGTAGAACAACGCGTGTGGGTTGATAATCCTGCATATAGTTGACATAATGTTGTTTACCGGCGCCCTGGGACCATCCCCCGAGCTCCACCCACTCCAGGCGGTTGCCTTGGACGCGGCCGAAGTTAAACACGTCTGTGAGTTGGTAGGCGCCCTCTGTAACAATTGCTTATGCTAACGAAGGCAGGTGATGAAATGTATCTAGTGCGCTGCCGCGTAGATATTTTAGAAAGTTTTAATGATTCTAAACTGTGTTTACGATGAATCGTCCCAAATATGGCAACTTCTACTATAGCTAAGCTGACACTAAAGCCTGAAGCTAAGCTAACAATAAACCCACGTAGGCGCACGTACGCATGCACATGCTAAACGTGGGTTCATTGTATTGTCCGTGTGCTGTTGTGATAGTATCCACCTAAATTTTATTACGAAGCATTTGTGTACCTGTTAGGTTCCGGCTTATTTTAAATTGCAATTGTACTAACATCACTTGCCATTCATTGGTGAATATCTTAAGCTATAGAGCTTGTTTAGCTGAACACTATTCGAAAGGTAACCAAAGTCTCAAAAATTGCCTTTGATATACTATACTCTGTTACCGGAAGACTTATGAATGGGGCTAAAATCGTCTTCTGAATCACTATTTGGCTAAATATAGGTTTAGTGCATGGACGGAGAACATTTTAGAATGATGACGATAGACATGATAGGAAATACAATTGATGAAATCATCTTAACTGACCGCAGTACGAAGCTACGACGACATCAGCGTCCACGCTCAATTTGAGTTCTCCAAACAACATGTCTGCATTAAACTCTGCGTCTGCGCAGCCTTCTCTGACCACCAGCCAAGTATGCGCCGCGTCGAACAACATCAACTCCGATGCCTGGGAAAAACGCTAAATATAAGCAACTGATCGCATGTTGTGTAATAACCATCGCAAAATTTGTGAATAATTTAAAATTGCATCAATCAAAAGCTGTTTTTTTTATTATCTCATCCTGAGATACTTAACACCGGGTGTCACTCCCCTCCCTTGAATATCGCGACCACATTGCTGACCCCTTCTGTTACTTTGATATCTATAGACAGCGGACACCACTCAGACACTCATCAGGTCTGCCTGATCGTTGGTTTTTAGGGTTCCGAAGTCCACAAGGAACCCTTATAGTTTCGCCATGTCCGTCCGTCCGTCTGTCCGCACTATTGCTCGGAGATGCTTAGGTCTAGAGAGCTGTAATTTGGCATGAATATGCATATTAGTTACGCTGACAAAGTGGTACAATAAAATTTAGTTTTTTTTTTTTTTTATAGGGTACCTCCGCTACTCGTAAAGTGGGGATGTATTTTTTTTTCTTGCGTACCCCATGGTGCGGCATATCGTTGAATAGGTCTTAAAAAAATATTGTGGGTTTGTTAAAACCATTTTTTGATTAAGTGATGCGTTTGTGAAATATTAAGCTTTAAAGTGCTATTTTTTGTTAGAGTCACGTGTCCCCCCCCCCCCTGCCAGCTAAATGGTGGTATTTGGATGGCTGAAAAAAATCACGGTTGTGGCATATATAACGTAGTTGAAAGGAAAACTATCAGAGCTAAGTAGGCTGTACAAACTTACGAGTAATAGTCGACCAACTTATAATGATGATTTTTCTCGAGCGGCAGGGGCGTCGGGCGGGCACGTCATACCACAGGCTAGCTAGATGCTAATAAGTCTTAGAAAGGTACTGTGGGCATCCTCAACTTCGGAACCCTATAATTTGCGCGTGGCCCGACACGCACTTGGCCGGTTTTTAACTTGTGTTAGATATCTAGAACAAGCTAGGTATAGGTATTTATTATTAAAAATTTGTATAAATAACAAAATGGAAAATTTATTAGCTATACATCGAAAATTTTTGAACGCTGTGTTGACGGGCGGCGCGCTAACAGTTCCATGGGAAAATAAGGCCACTATCATCGAGATCGTTATACCACAGTTACACCAAGGATCATTTACAACTAACGCGCCAGCCATGAGAAAGGAATAGCTAAGCTCACTCTCTACACACGACGGCCACGATCCAGTCTACCAGTGTAACAACAAAGTATTTAGAGTCTTACATCATCCAGTACTGCTTTCGTATAGTTACACGCCGCGTCCACCAGAACACCTACGGTCGCTTCACGCTGGTACAGAAATCGCTGCGAGCCGATGATATCCTGGTCTTTCCGAGCTACTCCCACACGAATGCTTTCAGACATCAAACTCCTTGTTATGAGCTTGTAATCTGAAAATAACCAATGTCTGTTTTGAATTGACTAAAAATTGCTAAACGGTGTCAACATTTTGCGCTGGAAACGTGCAGTGTTTGTTATTCATAGAAATTTCAATCTCCTAGAAATTTCAGGATGATCCATACCCTCGCATAATCCATACCAATTCAAAGAAAACTGCTTAACTCAGATTTTTTGTATGAATTTGACGTGGGTTAAGAGGCTAACCCGAGGTTAGCGGCATGGTGTAAGTCCGCCGAGGCGTTGCCGAAGTCAAGTAAGGCCGGGAATTTTGACGAATGTGACTTTATAGGTATGACTTTTAGTTACATAGTAATTATGTCGATAGAATCAGGTCAGAACTTAGCGCGTAAGCAAACACAGACGAACTTTCACCTTTCTTTTTATAAAAAGAACATCTCCAACGGATACCCATCTTCTTGTCAAGTAATATTTTTACATCAATGCAGACTAAATATCGCTTCAGTACATGCTTAATTAACTATATCTCCAGTCTCGACAGCGCACTTAGCTAATTTTTCACACAGAAAAATTCTCGGGCATTTACGACTCTTATTCTTAAATTACGAGTGATTCCTCAAGGTAGGTAATTAATTGACTCACCTGCGGAGCTCTTACAAGTGAAGTGGGCCACATATTTAGCGTTTTTGTGCGCGAAATAGTCGCGAGCCAAGCCCGGCTCCCCGGGGAGGCCCACGGCACTCGACAGTAGTAGAAGAAGCGTCAGCCACATCGCTGGAATTGGGTTTGGATGTCTTAGCCTGGGTTGATTCAAGTACAGTTGATGGACCCCTGGTCGTTAAATATGGCCGCCGAGTCATTTCATACAGAAAAGTTATTTTGTCCTATAGTAAAATATTTAACGTTGACTTTAACAGGCGATTTGAACCAACTCACCCTTGAACTTGTCGTGAAGATTCGTTTTAGATCTTAATGACGAAGCTTGCAGCGGATAACGGTATGTTTTTAATGATAACTACATCAAACTGTACATAATGACGATGCAAAAGTGATTGTAAAATCCTACTTGAATAAATGGTTTTTATCTTTATCTTTATTTATTAATGGGACTTGTACAGTCACCAGCAGAAGTAGATAATACTTCTGCTGCTGACTGTATATATATACATGTATGACTGACGATTGAAAAAAACTAGGTACTATTTTTACTTGCTATACGATCTTGAAAGCTGTTAACATTTGAGACGGTTACAGGAAGACAACATGACGAGTAGTTGTATTTGTTAGTACATATAATATTTTCTAAAATCTCGGAAAGGGGATAGTCAATAAATTTAAAATCCAGGATAAAATTAAAATACCTACCTGTTTCGATCTTGACTAACACACTGTGCATCTTAATAATAAAGATTCTAACTGTGCCAGATTGCGTCAAACCCAGCTGTTCTATCTGGTGATCATTTCTGGGGCACTCGGCTTTAAATACGTCCCAACATGGAACAATGAAGACAACCTTGGTATGCATTTTAAACTGTAGCTAAAGCGCGGGTCACACTAAATGCGTCTGCAGCACGTCGAAGGCTCGTTTGTCGCGCAGCATTCCGTGTGGCTCGGGCTTAAATGGTAGACAATTGTTAAGTAAATAAACCTTTGTATTTATTAAACATTATATTTCAAATAAAAAGGAAAAAAGATTAGGTACGTAATAAAGGAGTCTTTTATTATATTATTTGCACTTTTCTTTTAATTCCCTTTTGCAGCTTCTGTATTCTGATAAAGTAATTAATCTTTTTTTATTGTCTCTCTTATTAAATACCTCTCGCTAATATTATAACCTTTTCTACTAAAAATAAATCTTTAAATAAGTCTTTTTTGGTGATTTTTAATTAAAATTTACTCGTAAGGTTAGTCTACTTAGAGGAAGCCAGCCAAGATTCAAATCCAAACAAACTGAACCTCGGATCGTAGGACAGAATCACTAGACTTCTATAACCTTTTACTCACTAATGGCCTCTAAATCATTCGTATTAGTTCACTGCTGGACTTGAGCTTCTCCAAATCAGCTCGATGTGTTCTTTTTCAGTGTCTTCGAGCAAATCTAAGGATGTCATAGCTACAGGACGTGGCGTACACACGACTTTCTTTTGCCGATTCATCTGATTGTCACAGATAAGCCGCCTCCAATTCTTTGTTTATCCAGGTCCCTCGCCTTTGCTAATCGTCCGACAGTTCGCGATTTAAATTCGCAATCACAAGTCACGATCGAATGATTGCGGCGATTTGTCGCGACTGGCTATCATGAAACGATCTTCCCGTCAATCATACGCTGTACGAGTAGGGTTAGCTATTAGTAGGGTTAGGATTCTATTTTGACTTGCGAAAATTTGTCACAAGTACTTTGTTGTAGATATTTATCGAGTCAGTTGTAAATTGTGCAACTACACTACTACTACAACAGCCTATTAACGGCCCACTCCTGGGCACAGGCCTCCCCTCATCACGAAAGGGGTTGGGCTATAGTCCCCACGCGGGCCCAGTGCGGATTGGGGATTTCACGCCCATCCTTGAATTATTTCGGAGATGCGTGCAGGTTTCCCCACGATGTTTTCCTTCACCGAAAAGCTCAGTGGTAAATTCAAATTGAATTTCGCACATAAATAATTTCAGAGGTGCGAGCCGGATTTGAACCCGCGACCCTCTGCATGAGAGGCGGTAGGTCAAACCACTAGGCCACCACGGCTTTTTAAATTTTAAATTGTGCAAACGTAACTTTAATTTGTTTTTACTATCCATGTGGAAAGCCTTGCGTGGGGTATATAGGTACAATACACATTCAGGGTTTCAAAACATGGTCATACCAAATTTCATGTAAATTGGTTTAAATGGTGTAGCCCACCAAAGGAAGCAAAGCTTAGGGGAAATAATACATGTGTAAGCGAATTTTGGAATAGTTGTAGGTGAAGATGCCTTAAACAACATACTAAAAGTACTGATGGGGGGAGCGCCGCTAACGTGTGGGGGGGGGGGGGTCCAAAGGTCCCTTTTTTTGGTTTTTCGTAAATATCTCGTAAACAATAACCCGCAACAATAAATGTTCTAAGACATAAATAATTTACATTAAATTTTCTACAAAACGATATACACACTTTTTTGCTAGTGTAAATATTGAAATAGATAATGAATTACGCGTGGGTTCGGGATTTGGTCCGCTGTACCCTGATTATTTTTAGATAAGCGCTCATACTTGACACAGTTGTACTTTGTATAGGTATAATTCTGAGTGGATTCATACTGAGGGCCACCGCGGGACACCGCTCGGTTGGTGGGGGGAGAAGGGGAAACTTTGCTTCCGCCGCGCTTCAGTTAGACCTATATATTTCCAAAAATTGTAGGAGTTAAGAGATGCTGTTTATTGCGAAATGATCCTTACTAAATGATTCATCAAATATAATCCACAATTATTCATTTTTATTGGTGGTTTTTCTTAACTTTAGATCGATATTACAAAATTCTATATTTAACAATTTATTTTAGTAAGTTTGATATCAAAAATGTATGGTGGTGTGCAGTGCCACTTTTTCAAAAGTTGGCGCATGTAATGCAGATTTGAACATGGTATAACAATACTGTCTACTTTAAATAATAAAGAAAATATTGAGAATATTAACCAACTACTCTGAATTTTTCTATTTATCATGGGCCATTTAAATTGTTAATTTCAAGGAATTTCATTTAAAATTGAAGCCAGTTTATCACATTTAAAGAAATAATGTTGAATTAGTCCATTTGATTAACAGAAAATGCTGTTTAAGGTTAGATGCATTTTTACATAAGGCAGTCACTGACTTCAATTAAGAGCTTCAAAAGCGATAAAATTAGCGATCGATTGAGTTCCTGGTTGACTGGGCACACTTGGTGTGTCTCGTTTAAAACTACTGGTCCGATTTTGATGAAATTTGGTATGAAAATAGTTGGAGTTCCGAGAAAGGACATTGGCTACTTTTTATTTTTCTGAACTCGCAACTATTCTCAAACCAAATTTCATCAAAATTGGTCCAGTAGTTTTAAACGAGACATACCACGTGTGCCCAGTCAACCAGGAACTCAATCGACCGCTAGATTTATCGCTTTTGAAGCTCTTAATTGAAGTTAATGACTGCCTTATATAAAAATGCATCTTACCTCAAACAGCATTGTCTGTTAATCGAGTGGACTAATTCAGTTTTTATTCTTTAAATGTGATAAACTGGATTCAATTATAAATGAAATTCCTTGAAATTAACCATTTAAATGGCCCATGATAATTATAAAATATCAGAGTAGTTGGTTAATATTCTCAATATTTTCTTTATTATTTAAAGTAGACAGTATTATTATACCATGTTCAAATCTGCATTACATGCGCCAACTTTTGAAAAAGTGGCACTGCACGCACACCACCATACATTTTTGATATCAAACTTACTAAAAGAAATTGTTAAATATAGAATTTTGTAATATCGATCTAAAGTTAAGAAAAACCACCAATAAAAATGAATAATTGTGGATTATATTTGATGAATCATTTAGTAAGGATCATTTCGCAATAAACAGCATCTCTTAACTCCTACAATTTTTGGAAATATATAGGTCTAACTGAAGCGCGGCGGAAGCAAAGTTTCCCCTTCTCCCCCCACCAACCGAGCGGTGTCCCGCGGTGGCCCTCAGTATGAATCCACTCAGAATTATCCAAAGTACAACTGTGTCAAGTATGAGCGCTTATCTAAAAAGAATCAGGGTACAGCGGACCAAATCCCGAACCCACGCGTAAAATCGTTTATCGTTAACTTTCCCCTTCATTATCTATTTCAATATTTACACTAGCAAAAAAGTGTGTATATCGTTTTGTAGAAAATGTAATGTAAATTATTTATGTCTTAGAACATTTATTGTTGCGGGTTATTGTTTACGAGATATTTACGAAAAACCAAAAAAAGGGACCTTTGGACCCCCCCCCCCCCACACGTTAGCGGCGCTCCCTCCCATCAGTACTTTTAGTATGTTGTTTAAGGCACCTTCACCTACAACTATTTCAAAATTCGCTTACACATGTATTATTTCCCCTATGAGCGCAATTAGTGCCTTCCTTTGGTGAGCTAGTGGTTTACACGTGAAAACGTGACAGACGGAATTTAACCAATACTATTAGAATGGATAATTCATCATTAAATTTCCGCCGAAAGACTTTTGAAAGTCTTAAGATTGAATCAGTCCTTAAGATCAAAAAAAGGCGTCTTATTTAGTATTGTAAAATAGTTCAAAATATCATTATTATTTACCCCAGCTCCTTTTAGTCGTCGAGATTTATTTTCCATGATGCTGTTCGTATTCGTTTTGACTCTCAAAAATTTCTAGTTGTCGCTATTCGCTAACCATCCTAAGGCAACTGTCGTTCCGGTCCTGGACCATTTAAAAATGTATCCATCTCGTTGTTCGCAGCTAATTAGTGCGCTAGGCTGCTTCTCTGTCGGCCGCGGAGCCCCGGACGTCGGGCGTAAAGAAGAACAAAGCGGGCACTGTACTCGAGAACCGCTGCAGAATAACAGTCCTTTTCAAGATCACATCAAACGGTTCCCTGCTCTAACCCTATAAGTCGCCGTAAGAAAACAATAAAATTTGATTTTGTCATAGAACATAGAAATTTCAAAATTCGTTTAAAACAAAGTATCTCGACTCATTGGGTTTGAGCAGGGAACCCTCGCATTGTCGTTTTAGCCATAACTACTACTACTACTACTACTACAGCCTATTTGCGTCCCACTGCTGGGCACAGGCCTCCTCTCATCACGAGAGGGTTTGGGCTATAGTCCACACGCGGGCCCAGTGCGGATTGGAGACTTCACACACATCTTTTGAATTACTTCGCAGATGCGTGCAGGTTTCCTCACGATGTTTTCCTTCACCGAAAAAAGCTCAGTGGTTAATTCAAATTGAATTTCGCACATAAGTAAACTTAGAGGTGCGAGCCGGAATCGAACCCCCGACCCTCTGCATGAGAGGCGGTAGGTCGAACCACTAGGCCACCACGACTTTTAGCCATAACACAGCCAGTGAATTAATTACACCATAATATTACCCAAGCTGTCACCACCAAATGCTTGTAACAATCCACTGCCGAATACACCTCTCTTCACCATAGAACGGTTTTTCGCTGTCGCCCCCACGCGGTCCCATTGTGTATTGTGTCGGACACATCATTAAATTAATTGGTACTTAGATGCGTACAGATTTCCTCGTCTCGGTGTTTTCAAAACTAAAGTGACAGTTGAACGCAGAAGTTAACTAGGAGAGATTTGAATTTTTGGCCGCTACATCTTGAGCCAATAGTACAATACCTGCATATCAGGACTGTGTTAACCAATCGCATCTGATATGGTGATTTCTTTTTCATTTCGAGTGTTTTCTTTCGGGTGTCCAAGCTGACACGTTCCACGCTCAAGCTACCAATCTTCGTCGAAGATTAAACTGAAACTGCAGCGAGTTAACAAAGTAATACTGACATCGCTTTATCCGACCATGGGCTATTTGACGAACACTTAAGGCATACTTCCATTTGCAGCGCCAGTTCTCGAGGACTAAAGTGCAGACTATTCGGTTATATTAATCTTTGACTGAATTTTGTATGAACTATGCTCAACTGAATCTTCAACTTTGTACTGCAGCAGACTTCAGGGGATCTATTCAAGTACGTACTCTTGTAACTCTAAATCGTGGTAACGAAGTTGGAAGAATTGATTTGTAGGTATACTTTTAATAAAGTATACCTACAAATTGATTTTTTACTAATTAAAACACTTATAATGCAAGTAAGTTGTTATTCATAAAGTTTTTAAGCCTCATTCGTGTATATTTTAAAGACCAACTATGTAGAAAAGGAAGTTGCTTGTGTTATGACGATGCTACTGTGACATTATTCAAGTCGGTTAGGTTAATAAAATAATCATAAGTTTCGCGCATTTCATCATAAGAATGTAGTGAACAGAATCAGGATTGGTCAGTTTTACGTCGCACCCCTACCTCCTCGCCATAGAAAAGGAAAACACACTCAGAAGTGATAAAAATACTGAAAGGTTTATAATATCTGTATAAGCATCGTTAGTTACATTGCTCAGTTCATGCACTTGGTAACTAGGTATATCTTGTAGTAGGTATAACATAGGTATAACATATCACTGATTAAAAACCCCGACTTCGTCCGGAAATGTTTCTGTGAAATATCAGGATAAAAAGGCAGTCTATTAGCTATTTTTTGTCTACGTTCATGCACTGGTACAAATATACCATCTAATAGTAACTTTTAGCGTCTATGATACTAAAACTAAAACTTCATTAAGCTATTTAAAGTCGTACCTGAGTCTCAAGTCTACATATTAATGCATTTAGCAGTTAATATTCGCGTCTGGACCCGCTCCATTACTATTGTCCTCCATTACGACTTGCGACCTGAATAATCCAATGAACTTGAAATTTTGCATTCTTAGGGTTCCGAACTCGAAATAAACTAGTTATGTAGTTTATTTTTGAATTCGGAATTCGTTTAGGAAAATCTGAATATTTTAATGTGAAAAGCCATTCACTCCTAAATCTACTTGATGGATTTTGTACAAGTTTGGCACATTAATTTTAGGTTATGTAGACTCGATCGGTAATAATTTCAAGGTACAAAATTACTGGTCGACTAACATAACCCGTGTAGGTTCCATTTTGCCCGTTCCCGTTGGAATTTTGGAAAATCCTCTCTTAGTGCTCTCTTACATTCCCCAAGGAACCGACATGCCAAATTTCAGCTTTCTACGACGAGTAGTTTCGGCTGTCTGTCTGTCAGAGTTATAGGACTTTATATCTTGATTGATTGAGGCAACAATTTAAATGAAAATTTTGGTGTTAGAATCAATACAATATAATATGAAACTTTTCATTGACTAATGATAACGCACAGTTGTAGTTACTTTGGGGAATAGGAAAGCACTAAGAGAGGACATCTCGAAATTCCCACGGGAACGCGAAAAAACGAGATTTCACATTATTATGTTTCTACGCATACGAAGTCCACAAAAGCTGGTCATTTATAAATTACTAGCTTCTGCCCGCGACTTCGCCTGCGTGGAATTCGGTTATCGCATTCCCGCGAGAACTATGCGTTTTTCCGGGATAAAAAGTAACCTATGTCCTTTCCTGGCGATTCTGCGGTTGAAGCGTGAAGAGGTAACAGACAGACAGAGTTACTTTCGCATTTATAATATTAGTATGGATTTATCAACAAAATTTTATAACTTTAAAACGGGGTTTATCTCAGTTCAGAAAACTAATAATCCTGACCTCTCGTCTATAAAAGTCTAGAGGTTTAAATATGTATGGATTCCTATCTTTTATTTAGGTACAGAGCCATCGAAACGCGTACCTGTTCAACTCGCGCTTCTCCAGTTTTTACTGAGAACATCTGAGACCTCGTTAGCTGTCTTACTTAGGCCATTAGGCCAGAATTATTGAAAGGAAACGCTCCTAGAGACATCTTCAGAGGGTAAGCTGCTCTAAACAGAGACCGCGAAGTCTCAAAATGTCCTGCGCGGATTAGAAGCGAAAAATGATCCGAGTTTTTTATGGGACCTCCCTAATTACGTGTTTCGCGTACTCCATTAAGTAATAATTAGAGCACTCAATATCGTTTTATCTCAGATCTTGAGCTTGATTCGGTTTATTAATTTCGATTGGTTCTTGCTAACCTTATTCAAGGAGCATAATGAATGGAATAGTCGGGATTTAAGGTAAAATTATTTAAAATGCTTTTATTCAAATTGATCAGCTTCTACATATAATTTGAAGCCGTGGTGGCCTAGTGGTTTGACCTACTGCCTCTCATGCAGAGGGTCGGGGGTTCGAATCCGGCTCGCACCTTTGAATTATTTATGTGCGAAATTCAAATTGAATTTACCACTGAGCTTTTCGGTGAAGGAAAACATCGTGAGGAAACCTGCACGCATCTGCGAAGTAATTCAAGAATGTGTGTGAAGTCCCCAATCCGCGTTGGGCCCGCGGGCGGACTATAGCCCAAACCCTCTCGTGATGAGAGGAGGCCTGTGCCCAGCAGTGAGCCGTAATAGGCTGTTGTGGTGATGGTGGACATATAATTTTATCAGAGTATTTCTTAGTACATAACCTATGATTTAATGCCTAAAATTTACATTAAATCGAAAGCAAATTGGCCAGCAAAGGCGGTACGAAGCGTAATAAGGAGCTGCTTAAGCGGGTCGCTTCGTAGGCCGCGTCCGCGATGGAGCAATAAAGAGTGCAACAAACGCTTGACGCAAACCCGGACACCACGCAAAGCTATACTATTAGACACTATTTTTTAACTTTTATACTTTGACTAGCTTTTTCTCGCAACTTCGTATGCGCAGAAAATGCACGAAAATGAAAATGAAAAATCCCGTTTTTCTTTCTTAGCGGATGCCTACGTCATAACATCTACCTGCATGCCAAATTTCAGTTCGATCCATCCAGTGGTTTGGGCTGTGCGTTGATAGATCACTTTGTCAGTCAGTCACCTTTGAGTTTTATATATTTAGATAATCTAGATTATCTCTACCACGGTTTTTAATCCTGATTCTGATGTAGAGGCTACCTATAGTAGCTACTATAACGCAGACTGTTCAAAACGCTTCAAAGCATTTAAAAAGCACCACCAACACTCTCAATACATGTCTTACGGCTGTCTCATCACGCACACATGCGTTTAGAGTGTTGGTGGTGCTTTTTAAATACGTTCCTATACATTGAAGCGTTTTGAATTGTGGAAGCGCGGGACTTCCTAATTCCTATAGTAGAATCTCTAGCCTGATTTGAACAACTACTACTATGCAGCGGGACGGCGGCTCAAATCCTGAGCTTCTCATTGAAGAGAACTAATTGAAGTAGTTTTAGTGAAATCCCAATCTGAAGGGTTTCGTCTGCTTTTACGACATTCAGTCCAGAGAACGCGGCAACCGAATTCCACGCAAGCGAAGTTGCGGGCAGAAGCTAGTGATAAATGATAAACTAAACTATACATTTAAATTTATTAAAAACAAGTTGATGCCGGCAAGCTTCCTGCCTGAAAAAAGGCCTGCTTGAGTTTGTTGCGGCGCTTCTTCTCAAGCAATGGGTCTAGGAAACGCTATTAAATTCTTTTCTGACGTGTAAAAGTGCCCCTATGTGGCCAATTTGCTGAATAAATGATTGAATTTTGAATTTTTTCGTCCCGCGTAGACTAAGAATTAGCGTACCCGATGATACTATACATATAGACAGTTATAGTAATAGAAGTATTGAAAATTTGGTTTGACCCGTGGAAAACCCTTTCGCGTGGAAATATCCACCCTGGATGGTTATTACCCAGGTCTCAAACTATCTCCATACCAAATTTTATCCAAATCGGTCCACGCGTTGCGACGTGAATGAAGGACAAACAAACAAACACACTTTCACATTTATAATATTAGTATGGATATGAATATGGAGTAGGGTGGTGTCGTGTAGATTATTTTCAGCTAACAGTATCAAACAAGTGCCCAATATTTTATTAGTTCTCGGGATAACCTCCATCGCGTGGCTGCTCCCTGGTTTTCCGCACTAAGCGGCGGCTCCTGTGAGCGCAGATACGCCGTAATACGGCGTGCGCGGGCGACGCTCACACCGCGCTGACTCTGATCTGAATATTATTATTATTATTATAGACGGACAAACAGGCAGACGGCCCACCTGATGGAAAGCGGTTACCGCCGCCTGTAGACATTTGTAACACCAGAGGCGTCAGCAATTCGTTGCCGGTTCCGTAGATATTTAAAGACACCCTTTTTAAAACATCCCATATTGAATATACTTTTAAATGATTATATATATATATATATATACCGATTTTTTTCCCGGTGTAAATAGTGAAAAAAAATACTCACCAGACATTCGCCCAATCTACCAAAAAACACGAACTTTCAATACAGAACTATAAAAAGAAGATAGTACCAATCTCAGCGTGACCGAAAGGACTATCATTTTTATGATATTACTCTGTTATGATGTTCTGCTTTCACAATAACTTATACTCAACAACAAAGAAAACGGGTGACTTTGTTTGAAAAATCCTATAGAAAGTGACCCGTTTTCATTGCTGTTGATTGTACTTAAGTTACACACAAGTGGTTATCACAAGCCATTTTTAAAGTTTGTTTCATTAAGTGCAGTCCTCAGGCACAGATGTATAAAGCTCCAACAAGGACATAAAATTGTTGTCTTACAATTATGAGAATAGTGACACGTACTGAAAATTAAAAACTAGCTTTTGCCCTCGACTTCGCCCGCATGGAATTATATTTTAAGCGTAATGAGGTAACAAACAGAGTTATGTTACGTTCGCATTTATAACTTAAGAATATACTAGCATTTGCCCGCGACTTTGCCCACATATAATTCGTATGTAGTGTTCCCACTATAACTGACTTTATCCGGCATAAAATGTAGCCTATGTCCTTCCTCGGGACTTCAACTATCTGTATACCAAATTTCATCTAAGTCGAACCAGCGGTTGAATGTGAATAGGTAACAGACAAATAAACAGTCAGGCTGAAAGACAGGTTTACTTTCGCATGTATAATATTTGTATGCAAGTATGGACAATTGATATGTGCCTATGTAACGGTGTAACCGCAGCCGCGAACGCGAGGCCGCCGAGGCCGCTGCGCTCGCGTCGCCTGCGGAGGGACAATATAAATGCTAATGCCCCCCCCCCCCCACCCTGCACCCCCTTGCGCAGGTTGCAGCCGTCTCTTGTTTGAAGGCTCTTACTAACTTGAAGAATGAATTAGTACTTGGATAGATTCTGTAAAAAATCACGAAGAATATTATAACCATGACCATGTCTATTGAAAATTTTAAAAAACGAATTCGAATTGAAAATGAAATTATACAGTAGTAATCGAAACAGGAAGGTTACCAAATGAAATTAAAAAAAAACAAGTAATTACGGCTTATATGTGACAGAGTATCTACAGGCAATATCGCAAATTCATATTTTTATTATTAGTCACCACAATAGGCCTGTGTTGTAAGGACCTTTTTACAATCACTATAGATCACTATTGTTGGATGATGCGGTTACAAGTGAATTATGTGTTTGTATCCCATATCTGTGTGTGTTTGTGTATATCCTATTTTTTTTTTATGTTATTGGTTATATCCGAGCAATGTTTTTTTTTTTTTAATTCATGTTTAATGTTAATTTCTGTACTAGGTACTTAGAAACCAAACCAACGCTAAATATTGTATGTCGTCAAGATTTGTTATAGACTAGACTTCAAAAACTTTAGCACCTGTATTTGTTTACCTGTGCAAAACAATAAAGATACTTTGACTTTGAATGATTGACCATCGTATTCAGTCAGTTGGAATTTCTCAAGACTTATTAAATTCAGGCTATCTCATTGGATAGACAGACAATAATATTAATATGTTCTAATAGTTTTGATAAAGCTCGTTTTTTCGCCGTAGCTCATTAACGCTGTAATATTCTGTTCGTGATTTAGCGCGACCACCACGCCACACGTTGCTATGCCACTAAACGATTTAAATATATTATATTATGAAACCGCCTATTAATTTTGGGTACATGAAAAAAATGGCGGTAATTGTATATTGACGATGTTTTTAACACGCTTTTATTAGGTCGACCTGTATGTAACTATGTAATGGAATCTTGCAAGTTAAATTTGACCCACTTTCCGATTTCCGATTGAGCTGAAATTTTGCACGGAAATGTAAATCGCGTGACAATGCAATATTATGATGACGTGGAGCTGGAAAATGGCCATAGGAACTCCGTAATAAAACTACATAAACCCATCGAATTTGGGCTCGTTCGATTCGTCTTGAAGGGTAGATGAAGGTTTTGCAAAGAAAAGTACAGTCAGCAATAAAAGCGTGTCCCAAAAATTTATTTTTTGAAAAAACTTATTATTTCTGAAGCACGTAAGTACGTAAGGTATTACAATGCTATGAATTAATGTGTCTTAATCTATCAATTCGTCGTTCTCAGTAAATTTCAGCTGGTTAAATAAAACTAGGAGCAAGGGAGGCTTCATCTTTGAATAATAAACGTTTTTGACAATTTGAAATTATTTCTTCTGTGTCCTTCACGAATCTTCTTGATCTTTTAAGTCTCTACGTGATCTCTCTCAGGAGTAAGTAATGTGATCTCCTTAACGATCTGATTCGCCAATATTCTGCTCTGCCCATTTTCGGAAAAACTTGCTTACTTCTTACGTAGAAGCATATCTTTGCACGATCGTCAATTGTACCGAGGCAATGCGGGCTTTATCCTAAGATAAGCTATTAACCTACCTATATATTACGTCGCCAATAGTGCGAAATTGATGTCAAATTCACTACACAAAGGTCCTTGTTTCAACAGAATCTAAAAGAACACGACGAGTTTTTACACATTGAATGACGTACTTTACAGATGTACAATACAGTTTTGACAGGAAATTACGTGCTGTTACAATAAGCTCAGTATTTGTATTGTATTAAATGAATTTCATATTTAATTTAGCTCAATATGTAGTCAATGTTGAATTCCATTTAGCAATATGTATTATTCGTATTTACTTGTGTATTTTTTTATAACTGTGGTATAGGCAAACCAGCGCATAGCTTACTTGATGGTAAGTGGTCACTGCGGCCCATGGACACCGAAATCCTATGATCCCCCATTAAGAAACCATAAGATCTCGAATGCGTTGCCTACCCTGAGGCCTAAGATGGAATGTCTCTGTGCCAGAAATTTCACTGGCTGCCTTAACCCCCCACCGGAACACAACAGTGTGAGCACTGCTACTTGATGGCGGCAGGTTAGGGGGGAAAGACGGTGGTACCACCCCAGACGGACCCAGCACCAGGTCCTACCAGGCACTGGTAAATTCATTTCTGTTAATTCATTTAAAAGTGACGTGTAAAAGTGCCCAGATCATTTTCATTTTCATTTACCACTTATTGTTATTTTAGTGTTCAATAAAGAGTAGGTCCTATTGTATTGTATGTATACTTACTTATAGGGGCGAGACGAGATTCGATTCCGACCAGAGGCGTCTGAAGGGGCAAGTCAAAACACCAGTCTACAACGACGTTCAATTGAATACAACGAAACTCAAACATTTAAACTATTTTCTCAATTCTAGTACCAAGTGATGCACCGCAAGTGGTACAATGTGAGAGAAGAGTGACTTGAAGACGGCTCGCCACTAAAAGCATTGTCTTGTCCATCCACCGCAGGCGACGGTCGGCACACACGGCTATTTCAGAACGCCCAGGGCTGTGTGGTTGGAGCCTGGGTTCTGAAATTCAAGAGCAACCTATTTATGATCTAGGATTTGCGACACAGTAGCCTGTCACGACTCAAATAAGAGAGGCTATAGGCTCACGGCGGACACGGCCTATATGTAGAAGCACGATTTCGAATACTATTCGAATGAAGTGTCAATGTTTGCGTGCGCGGACGTCTGTGTGCATGTGAGGACTCTATAAACTTGTAAATATGTGTGTACCACTACGCCAATGATTCACACACCATCTCCGAATGAAACAAATGACAGTAAGGACGAGTTGGGCGCGAATAAAGTTGCGCGCCGGCTAGATTCAGGCGGATGATTCCGTGGCCATTCTGTATGTAGTACTATTAAATATTCTGTGCTATAGGTAACGTAAAAACTGCCATAAATAGACTAACTATTAACGTCTTTTCATTTGCATATCATGAAAACCGTTATACGTATAACTATTTTTGACGAGCTTTCTTCATATGCGCGTAAACATTAACATGTTAAAATCCCATTTTTTCACCTTCAGTCGCGGAACATGCCGAGGGAAAATTATCTGCAAATATATTCATTGTATGTACCTATATAAAGTTCATATGATCGTTTTTTTGCAATTTTGAACTACATTACTACCCCTTTCGTTGTTTTACCGCAACACAGCAGCTGCATTGCATAGCCTAGTTACTTACGCAGAATTTCGGGATCTATTCCGAGCCGCCACGCGCTGTTCGCTTGCATTTTTAATGCTACTAACGCCCTTTGTCTATCGATTTAGTTTGAAAGTAGCGACTGCAGAACGATATTGCGATCCAAAATCTGAAAAAATATCTTAGGTGCTTTGTCGATTTAGGGCCCTTACAGAAACACGCAATAAGACGTCGAACCGTTTCACGAAGCGACGTCGAGTCGTAATTATGGTTTCCGTCATAGATTTCCACGACACGACGTCGCAACGTAGCGCGACGCGATTATCTGTCATGACGTCGTATTGTGTAAGCGACCTTATTCACCATATTATTTCAGCAGAAAAAAGACATCTTACATCATCATCCGAAAGAATGCATGCCGAAAGACATTCACTAATGCACACAAGCCACCCCCAGATTCATTCGCCACAAAACCGGCCTTGGTTTTTGGACATTGATGGTAACTGTAGCCCATGGACATAAAGAAAATTTAGCTGTTAATCTTGCTGGAGGCCTACACAGATGCACGTCTTCTGGCGAGTATATGTATGCCACGTATTATTTTGTAGATGTATGTACAGTCGAGTTCATTAATATGTGTACACTTTTGGACCTTATTAAAACGTGGTAAGGTGCAAAAGTGTGTATATATTGGCGAACTCGACTGTACATCTGTCTATGTGAAAATTACTATATTTTTTCTTAATTTATTTCAGTCGCTAAAAGCAACATACATTATTTTTACCCGACTGCGCACCGCAAAGGAGGGTTATGTGTTTACCTGTCTATGTATGTATGTATGTATGTATGTATGTATGTTTGTTCCTTTGTGGCACACTAGAGATCAAACGCGTGGGTCGATTTTAATGAATCACACGTCAATCGATTCGTCTGAATCGCGCGAGTGTCACTGAAGATATGAAATTAATCAAAATTCAAAATGGCGGCCACCAGACGCCATATTGTACAAAATAAAAAAATAAAAGTCAACCAACTATGGCATGTGAGGTATCGTTGAATAGGTATTTAAAAATCATTATTAGGTTTCTTTGACCATTTTTCAGACAAAAGAACCGTTTATGATTTATAACGATTCAAAGTTCCTTTACTAACCACGTAAAGTAGGTACCTACCCACCCAGTAGTAAATCCGTTCGAATTAGCAACACAGGAAATAATCTAGACCAATGAGTCTTCAAGCAGGTCACGACGACTATAAAATAATAATAATGTTTTTCATAAATCTCAAACTTCAATCAAGTACGTACGCATGTGCAATGTAGTGTACCAGTAGCGTCATCTATCCGTTGACTTGAAGACTTTTAGTATCGTTATTACATTTAAAGTGTCAATAGTGTTATTTACATACTTAATACAGTGAAATATAACCTAATTGATTATAGGTACCAATTACACTAGTCAGTACTCAGCGCTCGTAAATAAATAAAATAGCTACCTAATAGTCTAATGTAGTACCAGTAGCGCCATCTATCGGTTGACATGAAGAATTTTAATAGGCTCAGGCTTATGTAGCTTTTTGAGCCGGGTTAGGTCTCTAGAGGGATTAATAATCAGTAATTTTGATCATCGCAAGCTACTTAATAATCCCCACGATAGCAACTCTCTCCATGAAATGACAAGATTGCGGAATTTACGGTCTTATAATCCCTAACTAAAAATAGCAAAATAAAAAAAAAGTTAATTAAAAAAAAACAAAAAACCCGACTGCGTAAAAAACTAAAAAGAAAAAAACAAGACTACTTAGTTCAGTAGTAGCTACTGAGAAATGACACCATGGAAATAATTTCATGTTCGACACTAACATAAATCAAATATTGATTGCTATTGAGGAATCAAAAGATGCCTACAGTCGGGACCCATTTAAAATCTAGGTTAAAATGTTACAAATAATGGGTCCCGATAGTAGGCATCTTTAGATTCCTATAGCAATTAATATTTGATTTATGTTAGTGTCGAACATGAAATTATTTCCATGGTGTCATTTCTCAGTAGCTACTACTGAACTAAGTAGTCTTGTTTTTTTCTTTTTAGTTTTTTACGCAGTCGGGTTTTTTGTTTTTTTTTAATTAACTTTTTTTTTTAATTACATACATATCCATACTAATATTATAAATGCGAAAGTAACTCTGTCTGTCTGTCTGTCTGTTACCTCTTCACGCTTCAACTGCTAGACCAATTGAGATGAAATTTGGCATGGAGATAGTTGGGGTCCCGGGAAAGGACATAGACTACTTTTTATCCCGGAAAACGCTTACTTCTCGCGGGATCGCGATAACCTAATTCCACGTGGTTGAAGTCGCGGGCAGGAGCTAGTATTTAAATGAGGTTAATTATTTTTATTCAAATTTCCTAAAAAGGCAGAAAGATAAAACAATATAATTTTCTCAAACATGCTCGGAAATGTTCGTGTTACTTTCAAAAAAAGAAGACGCGAGGCGGTCCATTGCCGGCCTTGGCCAGCAAAAACATTATTGTCGTGTGTGTTTTTTTTTAATTCGCTTGCTATTTGAGACACCTCTAGAAACTGACAAATCCATGGAGGTAATAAGTACAACTTCCATGGCCAAATCATTCACGATCATGGAAGTAGTAAATACTGATGTGGGGTAAGTGCGCCTAAATTTATTTCGCCCCTATGCCTTGTAAACAGCCAACTACTAGTTGAGTAATATTTATAGGTTTCGATATATTTATGTTAGGCGCACTTACCCCATCCTGGCGCACTTGCCCCGAAACTGACAAATCCATGGAGGTAATAAGTACAACTTCCATGGCCAAATCATCCACGATCATGGAAGTAGTAAATACTGATGTGGGGTAAGTGCACCTAAATTTATTCCCCCCCTATGCCTTGTAAACAGCCAACTACTAGTTGAGTAATATTTATGGGTTTCGATATATTTATGTTAGGCGCACTTACCCCATCCTGGCGCACTTGCCCCGACTGACCTTACGTATTTCCTCGCTGTTTGAGAAAAACATTATATATACCTCGGCCGCAATTGCGATTGCCGGACTCGTACTAATAGAAGGCTTCGATTCGCTCAGCCTTCTAACTGACGTGTCCGGCAATGCGCTACTTGGCGGCCTCTGCAATAATTGTACTATTAAACATTTATGGAGACGTAACGGAATACTAACGCCTCTTGAAAATATATCTATCCAGGTGTTCAAAATGACCTACGCACGACCTTATACTTAAGACGTTAAGGGCGTGTGTAGGTCATTTTGAACTCCTGGACAGCTTATCTACTTCTGCTGCTGACTGTTCAAGAACGATATTAATTTCAGGTTTGAAAATTCCGTGTTGCCACAAACAAAACACCAGAACTTGTACGATGAGATTTCGTCAGAATCTTCAGTCGCGACTTCGCCAGTGTGGAAATGGTTATCTCATTCCCGCGGGAACTGCTTTTTCCTAGTAGTAGCCTATGTCCTTCCCTGGGACTCCAACTATCTCTGTTCCAAAATTCATCCGAATCGATCCAGCGGTTTGAGCGTGAACAGGTAAAAGACAGGCAGAGTTACTTTCGCATTGATATATACTAGCTTCTGCTCGCGACTTCGTCCGCGTGGAATTCGGTTATCGCGTTCCCACGGGAACTATGCGTTCTTTCGCATATGTAAAAGTAGCCTATGTCCTTTCCCGGGACCCCAACTATCTCCATGCCAAATTTCATCTCAATCGGTCCAGGGGTTGAAGCGTGAATAGGTAAAAGACAGACAGAGTTACTTTCGCATTGATAATATTAGTATCTTCGATACACACAGACGTCATCTCGAAAACTTTCGAAGTAAAATCGAACTTAAGTCAGGTAGGTAGGTACTGAAGGTTGTAATTAAATATAGATCTTCTACTATCTAAAGTCCCGCGCATTCACATTTCAAAACGCTTCAATGTATTTAAAAAGCACCACCAACACTCTCAACGCATAGTTGATGGCTGTCTCAGCACGCACACATGTGTTGAGAGTGTTGGTGGTGCTTTTTAAATACATTGAAGCGTTTTGAAATGTGAATGCGCGGGACTTTAGATAGTAGAAGATCTCTACGTAGATGGGATTTAAATTCTGATATTTTACTCTCGAGTTTCGAATCGCATTGGAAGTGTTAAAGTGGCGAACGCTAAACCTAAAGCGGATCAACGCAGGTAGCAATTACAGTGTTACTTTGTGCGCCGTCGAAATAAACAACTTATTTTGGGCAACACAAAGAATTCATGAATTTATAATGCTCTGGGAAATTAGCTTTTTTCTCGCACTCGCCCGCTCTGGGGCCGCGAGAGGAGGATACCCGCAGCTCGCGAATCTACCTACCGAACTTAGGACGTATCTTGTAAAAACAAAATAATGAATGCAAACGATACAATTAGTAAAAGGATATCGCGTCCGTCTTATTAAAGTGTAAATTAAGATGGAACTACAAGACACAGATAGGTAGGTACAGGAATATAAATTTATAAATTATAATATGGAGACGGCGACGCATATATTATTTTAAGATTATTTTACAGAAATTTCATATTTTTTTAAGAAGTGAGCATAATAAAATGTTTCTTTGGTATGTAATTTTCTCCTTTACCTACCGGAAAATGTATTTTATAAACAATGATATTTTAAATATCTTTTTCACCGAGCTGTCTCGACCGAAGATCAGCGTTGACTTTACCGATCACATGCTGAATGAGGACGTATAATGCTCTTTTTGTGAACTACGTGCCAATGAAAAAATGTGTTTATTTGGCAAAGACAATAGGTAGCTACAAACTTTTATATAGTAGATATATTTTTATTACGAATGTGCTTGCGTTTGACTCTAATCACAACCTGATGGAAAGTAATGATAGGGTATAAGGTGGAACATGTTTACTACCATAAATAAATACATTACATTATATCTAAACTGTTCCTTAACTGTGTGGTGTTCAATAAAGTTTATTGTATTGTATAATGTATTGTAGGTAAATAATCATCGAAGCCACCCGATCAATAATGCAGAAGTATTTGTAAAAGACTTATTACCTTTCCGATCGCCGCGCGCCATCGTCGTTTTTTATTATTTACAATCGTTTTTTAAGTCATTACCTGAAGATTCGATACAGGGCTGTGCGCCTGCGCCGACGAGATCACTCCCATTCAAAGGGAATGTGGGAGCAGCTGCTCACGCTCAGCGCAGGGCTAGGGTTGGGAAAACCCGGAAATATGCCGTTTTCTTACATAACTACCCATTCAATTCGTAAGTTAGATAGCTACAGAGGTTACTTGTGTAACACCTGCATAATTATATTTGAATAAGTATTTAAATTTAAAATACTGGTGATTATTTAAATAAAAATGCATTGTATTTGACATCCGCACTGGGCCCGCGTGGGGACTATAGCCCAAACCCTCTCGTGATGAGAGGAGGCCTGTGCCCAGCAGTGGGACGCAAATAGGCTGTAGTAGTAGTAGTAGTAGTATTTGACATGGTCATCATCATCATTGCCAGCATGGCTATCATCATTGACTTTTACCAAAAAAAAAACACGAAAGAAACGAAACTTTCAAAATGCTCTGAAAAAGTATTTCCTTTTTTTTCAGAATTTTCAACCCTACGCGAGGCGAAATATTCTCCCTTTTGTGACGAATTAGATTAGGCCTTTGCACAATGCGATGTTTTGATGTCTTGTACTTATTGTATTTTTTACAGATGAAACAAATATTTAGGTCGAACTGATGACGATCTGAACCTGAACGATTTTTTTAATTTGATTTTTTGGATTGAAAAGTTTCAGTCAAGAGTCGAGTAACACAGCTGATTTTTGGGACCTTTTGACAACTGAGTAAGTTGCAAAAGTGTTTACATATCGGAGAACTTGAATCTAACTTGTCCACCTGACTATACCCTATTGAGTTTAAAAATAACACACAAGAAAATTCTAATCTACTATATAAAAATAAGTCGGGTTTTCCTCCCTGACGCTATAACTCCAGAACGCACGAACCGATTTCCACGGTTTTGCATTCGTTGGAAAGGTCTCGGGCTCCGTGAGGTTTAAGGCGGTACGAAGTCCGCGGGGTCAGCTAGTCTCATTATAAAAACTTGATAAATTGTTCTACAGGTGCATCGCCGCCAGCGTGCAGCGCAGGCGCATCGAAACAAGGTCCTATTACCGGCGCCGACGACTATCCTTCGGCACAGCTCAACATAGACACCTCGGAATTATGAAGCGAAGCAAAGACAGGGCATTTATTAAAAGCCGGTGGAAAACACGGGCCATGGAGTGGGCGAGTTATCTTAATAAAAAGCTTGCATTAAAAATGTAAAAACAACGCGGAAAATCAGTAAACGAAAATACGAGTAGTATGTGAAAATCACGCAGTTTCCTTGATAATTACCTACATACTGCATAGAGGTCTACGCTTTGAATTGATGATTTTAAAGTCGCCTGTATACCTAAATTCCGACCCCGTGGCAATGTCTTGTTAAAATGTAAACATACTACATTTCTTATCTTTTTACACACGAAGTCGCCACTGGCCCCGATCCTGAGCAACATCTCGCTTAGTTGTCGACATGAGCTTTCAACTCAGATACATACTAAGTAAGTACCTTTTTGCCATCGTATTTTTGAAGACACCCACGTAATATACCATTAAAACCATTCGGTAGTTTTTTTAGGATTCCGAACCTCAAGAGGTAAAAACGGAACCCTTATAGGATCACTCGTGTGTCTGTCCGTCCGTCTGTCACAGTCGATTTTCTCCGAAACTACTGGACTGATTAAGTTGAAATATGGTATGTATATGTTAATTTATGACCCAAAGACGGACTTGTAACGAAAACAAATGAATCTTAAACATAGACCCTATTTTTGGGGGGTAAATTTGAAAAAATATTAATGAAGTTTTTCAAACTATATAGTGTGACATATCAAATGAAAGTACTTCTTATGAGGGCCTCAAATATATATTTTTATTTCTTTTTTGGTCAATACTTTCGAGTTATTTAAGAAAATAGACGAAAAATGACCCCCCCCCCCTTATCTCCGAAACTACTGGACCTAAAATTTTGGAAAAAATACAGAGGATAGTTATTAACCTATAGATTACAGGAAAATTATTAAGAAGTCCATGGTATTTGAAATCTATCATATAAAAGAGCTTATCCTGTGAAAAGGTTTGAAAATGACGTCATTGAAAATAATCAAGGGTCGGAACCCTCTCCACGCGAGTTTTACTCGCTTCTTGGCCGTTTTTTTTTACATACAGACAAAGTCGCCAAAATAGGTACTATTCAACTGTGTGCGCTCAGCGCCCTTGTGATAAGGTGTGGTGAACTGGTGACACCCGATATGGTAGAGACTAGACATAAAATTCTGGAGTGCTTTTTGGCTTTTTTTGGAGGTTCTTCCCAAGTAACACATTAGCGACATATAGAGCTTATTTTATAGCCTTAAGGGCTACAAGGGTGCTACAATAGCCACCATTAACTGTTACAGCGATACAAAAGGCTTAATAGAGTTTACTACCACTAAAGAGCGTAAAAAGGGTCTATAAGAGAGTTATAATAAGCTTAAACTCGTATAACAGCGACTACAATCACTCTTGTGCAGGTTACGGAGTTAGTGCTATCGCTTTTAGCATGATATAACTCTTTAAGTTCTATAAAGGATATAATTTCGTGCTTTTAACCCTAACAGTGCTATAGTGGTGTCTACTAACGCCTTCAGGTCTATAACAGCGATAGAAGAGCGTCTGTTATCGCTATTATACAGCTGAAGCCTGCTGCCTTACAGGCTATAGTGATTATTACCACCCTAAGCTCTAAAGAAGAGCTTTAGTTGTAGAAGAGTGCTAGCGAACTCTTTTGGAGTTAAAAATACTTCTATAGCGCTTAAAGTGATAAAAACTCAATTATATCACTTTGGGTGCTACAAGAGAGATTTCTGGAACTGTTGTAGAGCCATGAGTGGGTTATAGCGCCTTTGTGCAGGTATAGGAGTTAAAAGCCACTCATTTGGCGGCCCATACAGGTCCGCCATTTCTATTGAAGTAATAAATAAATAAAATAATCTACATTACACACAAAACATTACAAATGACCTATAGAATTGTTAAATGTTTAAGTATATAGCATAGACACGGAATGCCGATGTTCTTTTATAAAGAAAATGAATCATTAAACTTATTTTTATCGGATATTTACATATTTGTAACAATGCTCTACACCAATACATTTGTTATGATTCTGCAAAAAGCCACTAAAATGAAAGCCCTTTCAGAATTTGATAATAATATGTATAGTATTTCACAGTAAACTTACCTGCGCAATTGATTTCCTGTGGAATCACAAGCTCACTCACGACATGTAAAGTACCTTAATTTAACTTCACTTTCAGCCATTAACTTATCACAAGACACTTTACAAATGCAACAAAACTATAAGCTGTCAAACTAAAATATTCTTCGATATAACCTTATGTATATATCGCCACTTTAAGAGTTTAAGCCGTTCATTTTGGAGTATTGTATCGCTTTCAGAGCTAGTAATCGCTGTTGTAGCGCCGTTGTAGAGCTTTAAGTGTTAGTAGTGGCTATTGTAGCGCCACTCTAGCACTAAGAGCGATAGTACCGCAACTCTGCCACTTTAAGCTTTAATTATGGAGTATTGTATCGCTTTAAGAGTTAGTGACCGCTCTTGTACCGCCATTGTAGCGCTTTAAGTGTTAGTGGTTGCTATTGTAGCGCCGTTGTAGCACTTTAAGAGTTAGTGACCGCTTTTGTAGCGCCATTGTAGCGATTGATAGTGGCCACTAACTCTGTTATAGCGCTATTATAGCACCTAAGGCGCTAAAAAGTTATGCCAAAATGGCGCTATATCGGTGCTATATCGGCTTATAGCGCCGATATACCACCTATTATAGCGCTCTTCTAACACTGTTAGAGTTAGTGACCGCCATAATACCACCCTTATAGCACTCAACATTAACTCTTAGTGTTACTTGGGTTCTAGCATTTAAATGAGATTTTATTTGATTTTCGCCGGCGTGTTCGTGGCCCGCCGTGATGGATCGGCCGCCGCCGCCAGCCGGCGCGGATCTGCATCTTCTATAATAAAACACCCGCTTTGCACTCTGCTCACCGTAATGACCGCGCGTCACGCTGCGCTGGCACCTTGGGCTGATTCTTATAATAATTGGGTTCCATTTACCGACTTAAAAAAAGAAGGAAGTCCTCGGTCTTTCTTCGCGTATGGTCACACCGAAAATTACCTCCGAATTGTTCCCATATTAATTTGGTTCAGCTTTGACGATGGAAAACATGAGACAATGAGGGAACTTCTCAAAAAGTTTTGGTCTTAATGTCGGAAACCAAGATCAGAGCTACTTGTGCCTATTAATGTTTGGAAATAGTAACTTGATTATTACTTTTAACTAATAATAAAAACAGCTTTCAATTATGAACTTAAACATAAACTGATTAGTACTTAATTAATATTATAAATGCAAAAGTAACTCTGTCTGTCTGTCAGACTGTCTGTCTGTCTGTCTGTCCGTTGCCTCTTCACGCTTTAACCGTTGGGTCAATTTGGATGAAATTTTGTATGGAGATAGTTGGAGTCCCGTGAAAGCACATAGGCTACTTTTTATTAAATAAATAAATGTTCGTTAGCGACGGACTAAAAATATTTGCAATTTATTGGTGCTGTCATCATGCCTATTCAATTACTTCGCAGACGCATGCAGTTTCAAAATATTTTTCCTCATCGAAAAGTGCGGTGTAATAAATTGAATGACTGAGGTGCGGTTCGTGGTCGTGATCCTGCTCTTCGCTAATAAAGACGCACTCCACATTGTTAATCTAGAACACATCGCTCGGCATTATCCGGTAAGGACGCGATGAATCGATGCCGTTGCCGGGCGACGATACCTGCAGCTGCAATCAATCGCTACCTAATGTTCCGACGCGCTCACACCGAGCGCAGCATTTAGGGGATGGATGCTGGCACTGGTACAGTCGAGGCGTACCTTGTTGCTGTTGGAGCTTAACAAGATGGACTAAGGTGCAAAGGTGTGTACTACCAATACTTATATTATAAATGTGAAAGTGTGTTTCTTGGAATTGTTTATTGGTTTGTTTGTTTGTTTGTCCTTCCTTCACGTCGCAGCTAGTGGACCAATTTGGATGAAATTTGATATGGAGATAGTTTGTGACCCGGGCAATAACATAGGGTACTTTGTATCTCGATATTTTTACGAGAACGGGTTTTGTACGGGTTTTTTAAAATACTTCTATAACTACAGCCATCTATACGTACAGTATCATCGGGTGCGCAGATTCTGAGTCTACGCGGGACGAAGTCCGCAGTAAAAGGCTAGTTTATTAATAAGTCTTGTTTTATATCCGCCTTACTCAGTCTAATGACTGTGTTTACAATGGGTTGAACTATGATTTAAAAATAAACTAAAAAATCATGTGTAGTACAGTAAATGACACACTTATAACGTCACAGAGGGGAAAAATCAATCAACAACTTATATGGAGTACAGTACATAAGGCGAGTTATGAAGGTTTCAACACTTCTTTTCAGTAAAAGTAGGTACTTACATGAAATGATATGTGTAGTTCTATAGATTTCTCGATATAGTTCTGTGACCCTTTTCTATGACCTTATTTCTTAATGCATGTAATCCTTCTGGATAAAAGATGTAAGCGTTCTCGCGTTTGTACATTCGAGTTCATTCATAATTGTACACTTGTTTATCTTACAACAACGGAATAAGGTGCAAAAGTGAGTACATATTGATGAACTCAACTGTACCTGGGGGTGCTAATGTTAAACATAAATCATGCGAGTACACGTCAGTTCAACCAACTCACATTTACTCAAGCATTAAGTACCTGTGCCGGCGTACTTAGTTACCATACAGAGTGCAAAATAAGTAAGTAATTCAGCAAATTGAATATTCACTCGTTCTTATAATTTATCTTCACCAAAGACTCGAAAAACATGCCTTTATGAGTACTTATGAAACTTGTTTCGTAAAAGTTTTTAAGATTCCTTAAAGGTCCTGTATTTATACGCCCACGTATCATGTTGCTTCGCGAACTATGGTAACAGACACACAGAGTTACTTTCACATTTACAATATGAAGATCTCGAGAACGAGTTCCATCATCATTTCAACTTTCTTAAATAGGTAAGTAAATTCCAAACGAAACTATAAGACCCGCCTATGAATACCAGCATTAATCATCTCTGCTTGCTTCAGTTTTCACCCGAAAAGCTGACCTCTACAAGCTAAAATGGGGTTGCAGTGGGAGGTGTTATCGCCCGGTCGACCCGCAGATCACGCGCTTATCGGGTATAGACGGACGTCTTGTTATCAACAGATAAGATGTGGTGGAATGGAGATATGAGTTGCTTAAGTAACGTCATCTTGCACGTTTGCTTGTGGTGATTGGCACCTTATATTTTATGGTATGTCATTAAGTACATAATGAAGTATACTCTTATATTAAGTAAATTTCGAAGAAGGTCTGCTGGTTCTTGAAATTTGCCGTGAAAATCAATGAGTACTTTCAAATTGACGGCAGGATTGGTCCAGTTGGTAGTGACCCTGCCTTCTGTTCCGATGGTCACGGGTTCGAGTCCCGCTCGGGGTAGACTTTATGTGATGACCACGAATGTTTGTACTCGAGTCATGGATGTTAGTATTTATATATGTATGTATTTATCTATATAAGTATTTATATTGTTGTCCAGCATCCATAGTAAAAGCTTTGCTTAGTTTGGGGCTATGAAAATGAAAATGACAATATTTATTCAGCAAATAGGCCACATCATCACATTTACACGTCACTTTTAAATGAATTTAACATGAATGAATTTACCAGCGCTTCCTAGACCCATTGCTTGAGAAGAAGCGCCGCAATAACTCAGCAGAAGGCCTTTTTTCAAAATTTAAACATATAGATTTACATTACATTTACATTAATATGTATAAAAATACATATATAGGTACATACTAAAATCACATTTAAGGGATGTATAGTCCCTAACTTAAACTTAAATCTAAGATCTTAGAGATGGTCTTATATTAGGTACAAATTAATGAAAATATTAATGAAATGGGGCTAGGTCAATATGTGTGAAATGTCCCAAGATATTTAATTATTTATTTATTATTTAAATTCCAACATTGACGTCAATATTGCGTATATAATTACGGCTGTTATGGGCCAATAACTGCAATTCTACACCAAACAAATAGGCGTTTCAAAATGAAAACATATCTTTTCAAAGTCAAAAAGAAACATACACCTGTCATGGAAATTCGTTAGTTCCGTAACCCGATCCCAGTTTTAAGCCGCCGGGGGCCATTTGGCAACGCCCCCCTTTTTTGGGGAGCTACTGTTACATCCTCGTGGCCTGTTTGTTTTGATCCGAAACCCGATACACTCGCGTATCGCAAGGTTTAAAGTAACAAAACAAATCAAGTTCAAATGTATTTCCATTTGCTTAAAAGGGTCTGATAAATAAGTAAAAAAACTTTGCAAAATTATCCAAAGTAAAGTGTGACGAATATTTTTATTTCACCACTAGCCGTTGCCCGCGACTTCGTCCCGCGTATTTAGAATCATACCTCCATTGCCTCTACTACTACTACAGCCTATTTGCATCCCACTGCTGGGCACGGACCTCCTCTCGTCACGAGAGGGATTGGGGACTTAACACAACTCTTTGAATTACTTCGCAGATGCGTGCAGATGTCCTCACGATGTTTTCCTTCACCGAAAAGCTCAGTGGTAAATTGCCTCTATCACCATGCATTCCAGACGAGTTTCTATTAGACTTTTAGTTAGCTACATAACATACCTACGTACAGAAGACCGAGAGGCCTTTGTTAATGATAGTTTCTACTTTCTATCGAACTTCGAAACCCTAAAAACAGAGGCGGACAGTGTCTCGCATTTAAGTGCACTTAAATCCAATTAAGAATGGAAAGAGCGGCGTGGAACCCCGATCAGGATCTGTCGGGGTCCGAATAGAAACGGGAAACGTTGCTGGGAAAATAATAGCAGTTTAACCTGTTGAAAAATTACTAATAGGTTAGGAAATGTTAGGTTAGGTTAGGTTTTTTGAAGCCGTCGTGGCATAGTGGTTCGACCTACCGCCTCTCATGCAGAGGGTCGGTGTTCGATTCCGGCTCGCACCTCTAAGTTTACTTATGTGCGAAATTCAATTTGAATTTACCACTGAGCTTTTCGGTGATTCAGAGATGTGTGTGAAGTTCCCAATCCGCACTGGGCTCACGTGGGGACTATAGCCCAAGCCCTCTCGTGATGAGAGGAGGCCTGTGCCCAGCAGTGGGACGCAAATATGCTGTAGTAGTAGGTTAGGAAATGACTAAAAGATTATTTACGGCCTGTCTCAAGAGAGGGTTTGAATTCCAACTTGGGCTTTAGAATAACTTTGCAAAAATACGTAATTATATTTTTTGAAATATTATCAAACTGACAACCTGATAATACTCTTAAAAGTGGGTATACTTAAACATTGTTTAAGTTCTTAACTCATCATCTGTCATCATCCAAATTAAAGACATTTCTTGTGTAAATGATCAATCAATCAATCAATCAATCAATTTATTTATTTTGTCAAGACATAGGTGTTAAAGGTGTTACAGTACAATGTTATAGAATCCTTATGCTTAGCCCTCAGGCATACAAAATATTCTTAAAAACTATACAGCAGCATGCAATAAATACACACATCTTTTTAATCAATAATGGTCGTCGAAGAATTCATTTAGTGAATAATAAGCCTTATTAACAAGATAATCAAAAAGTTGTTTTTTGAACATGCTTACATCATCTATTTGTGAAATTCCATTTGGTATTTTGTTGTATATTTTATGGGACATTCCAAACACACTTTTCCCAAGTAAAGCGGTTTTAAAATACCAAGGCCGATTTTTCCACGTTTGCGAATACTATTAAATAAAGGGAATTGAGTCATATTGATTTTTACATACATAGCAATTTCAAATATATAGAGACATGTCAAAGTTAATATTTTCAGTTTAATAAAATATGGTTTACATGATTCGGTTGGAGGGATTCTACAAACAGATCTTATACATTTCTTCTGTGCTTTAAATACTATCATACGGTCCGTAGAGTTTCCCCAAAAAATAATTCCGTAACGAAGAGTGGAGGTTACAAATGCATGATATGCCGTAAGAACTGTTGAAGAATTTACTATTTTGGCCATACTGTACAATGCATACGAAAATTGATTCAGTTTTTTACATATAGTATCAATTTCATTTTTCCATGTCAATTTATTATCTATGGTTAAGCCTAAGAATTTAGTTGTATCAGTTTCGCCTATTGCATGATCATTATATGTTATATTTAATGGTGTCAATCTGTCTGTTCTTTGTTTAAAATACATGATTTTAGTCTTGTCTAAATTTATTTGCAAATTATTATTATTTAACCATTCAACAATTAATTTCAATGTCTTATTTACTTCTTCTTGGTAATCCTGTATATTGATATGTAATTTTCTAAGTAATTTTATCAATTTGATTTGGACAAAACTCAAATCACTGATTTTAATAAGGTTTCTTACTTAATAAGACGGCCACGACAAACGCAGAGGAAAATTAAACAATTCCTTTTCTAATTTCAGAAGTCCCTCAAACAAAGAAAAATGCCTAATGAGGTAGGTTTGGTTCTTATCTTGTAAACACGTTACGGCCTAAAAAGAAAGTTGCCTGTGATATTATACATTTAGAATTGAGGAAATGAAATATTCTTGTCAAATATGAGAATTCACTTTTTTCCAAATTAAAGTATTATTATTAAACGACAAAAATAATTCACGCGCAGTATTTTACAGTCAAATTAGTGAACAAATTTTGATACAGTTTTATTAAGCATGGAGCATGATTCATGTAACGGTGCATCATATCTACTCCAATCCATTTATAATCTATTTTCTGCTTTGCCTAAAGGTTGACTGGTAGAGAATGCCTCAAGGCATTAAGTCCGCCTTTTTTACACTAAGTTTTCTTTATGTGCAATAAATTTTAAATAAATAAATAAATATCTACTTCTCAAAGGCAAAGCCATAACGATAGATTCTACTCCTAGTAATATTTTTTATTTTCTACGTTGCTACGACTCGTAGCAATGCTACGCCGTAGCACGTAGCACGAGGTGTGACCACAGAATATTAAGGCGCAGTTACACCAAGCCGCTAACCTGGGGTTAGCCTCTTAACCCACGTCAAATTCATACACATAAGTCTGAGTTAAGCGGTTAACCCGAAGTTAACAGCTTGTTGCAAGTGGGCCTAAGGTAATACTTCTCTACGTTCAACCATGGACGAACAGTGCCTAACAGAATATGTCAAAATATATGGAGCAAACTAACATTAGACAATACGTTCCAATATGCTACGAGTAATAACGCCTCTTTATAACGAAGGCCAAACGCCCCGTCAAAACGGGTGCCCGAGCTCGTCGCCATTTTTCTCCTGCTGATTGTGAATCCTTATTTACTTACATTCGATCAATGCGTTCAACACATCCTGAACGTGACTTTAAAAAAGTATGTCGCGCAAAAAGCGCTGCCTCCCCAAATATCGGACGGCTGCTACTCGTTTCACGTTTGGCCGTCGGTGATTGACAGGTTGCTATGTTATAAATACCAACCGTGGACTTTTGCATTTCACTATGTCTTTACGAGTAACAGTTATTAATTCACAGAATGTTTATGCTTAGGTATTTTACATTTTTTTATTTCGTTTGGTAAGGAATTATGACCTGGTTTGACTACGATGAATAATAACATTTTCAAGGTAGAACAGACCAAGGTGCCTCTACATTAAAAGACAATTTAACTAACTGAACCAAATTATGTAGTTAAAAGCAAAGTTTGTTTCATGACAAAGCGGGTTATGTACTTGTTATTAGTAATATACGGTCGGAAACAAAAATATGTGCCAAACTATTAAATTTTGAATTTAATTATAAAAAGAATTATGTTTAAAAGAGTATGCATATTTTTCGAACTCGACGGTTCTGACAAGTAAATGGATAGCAATCACAAATACTCGTTATTTCCTTAAAAGTTTTCCCTCAATTCCTATTCAAAAATCGCCTTTTAAAATCAAAGGTATTCTATTTCAAATACTTACGCGAATTGTCGTAAGCAACTAACAAACAGCATGCCATCTAAGAGCCTATTTCATTGTCAATAGGTTCCATTGAATTACTAGAAAATTACGTTATATTATGTGATCTCTTTATCCTAAACCTACCTACCGTTCCTAAACAAACTCATCCTCATATTTCGCGGCACGTTCGACGAAAATAATACGAATAAAACGAGCGTATGGAAATTGGTAAGCCATCTTACAACTTGTAGTCCAGCGTCCCAATGAAAAAAACACATGTCATTTGATTTTACACTTGGATTACCATTTTCTTTTACTCGAAGATTGTAGAAGTGTTGATATTTTTTTCACATGCTTTAAATCGTTTAATACCATGAAGATCTGGAATTAACATACCATAATATGTATCCTAAATTTTTTTAGAAGCCTATGATGATGGAACCATCAACCTAACTTCATGCTGTTATAATATAGTATTATAACAGCATAACTAATTTCTTAAAGTTTCGAAACTCTGAAATTCAATATTTTTTTTTGATTCCTATGGAATTATACCACGACTCGTAGTTATTTTGACTAATCTTAGAATTTCGGCATGGCCATTGTTCCTTCACTAGTTCACTAGTTACTCTGTCCTCAATGATAATAAGTCAATAACATAGGTATATTTTTATCCCTGGGATCCTGGAGTACAGTAAGTCAACGCGCATTCGTGACGCGTACACTACGCGTCGAATTTGTAAGGCAGACCTACTTTTGTCTAGGTAAAATGACCTTAATGTCGTTGTGGAGAAGCGCTAGTATTACTACCGATGATGTGTCGTCGTTTGAATACCGTTTTATTGTTCGCCGGAAAATGTTGAACGAAATGATGAATATCTAGTTTCCTTTGTATTGTGAGGGATGGGGAACAGAATTTTAAGTCAGTGAAATAAGAATACTTTTTCTTTATCAATACCAAATTGAGAAAATACAGAAAGAGAGAGTCTAAAAGTCGTATTTTTTAAAACCAAGATTCATCACTAAGCTTCTGAAGGAAGATACTTTCACAAGAAATATTGTTAGGCCTGATGAGTTTAATGCGCAATTGTAATTTTGAAAAAGCTTTCTTCTGAGTTTGTTTGTCTGTCTTGTTCTTAGCTATAGGCTAACACCGCTGGTACATTAACATAAACATGTACATTTCGGACATGTAAAAGTGCTCGTATGTGACCAGTTTGATAAATTAATGTTTTATATTTTTAATTTTGCTACTTTTCTAAAATAAATAACATGTATTTTTCACATTCTCCAAACACGGGGAGTATCATGTAAGAAAGTATATTTCCCTGCGCTGTTGTCATTTCTCTGGTTACGGCGCCAATATTTCGCGCACTCGTCTTAACAAGGCGCGCTACAAATAGCTACTTAGTTGACGAGCGCTTCAGCTGATTGCCGCCATACTTTGCGGGGACACACGGCGCGCGGCGTCCGCGCCGGCACGCTCTTTGAAATCTTAAATGAATTATAGGTACAGTCGAGTTAATTAATATGTGTCCAGTTTTGGACCTTATTACAACGTAGTAAGGTGCAAAAGTGTGTATATATTGGCGAACTTGACTGTACTAAAACTATTCCGCTACTGATTGATTGAATGATTGATGAAAACGCACAGCCGAAAACTAATGGTGATAGGAGTTGGCAATAGGTTTTTTGTTAAGTGTAGGGGGGAGAGCGGATTAGTCTAAATTCCCACGGGAACGAGAAAGCTAGTAAATAATAAATGAAGAAAGAAAGCTGCAAAATATTAAGGACATTAATTTTGATTTATTTATAGACTTATCTTCTTCAGTCTTGTTGCACTGACGGTACAAAATAAATGGGAAAATACCCTACTATTTAAAAAAAAATTACAAACCCAGAGTTAATTACAAACTATTTCGTAAGTACCGCTAATTATGAATACATACTAAAATTATAAATGCAAAAGTAACTCTGTCTGTCTGTTACCTCTTCACGCTTCATCCACTGAACTGATTCGGATAAAATTATATGTAATAATTGTAGTCCCGAAAAAGGACATAGACTACTTTTTATCCCGGAAAAAAACATAGTTCCCGCGGAAATGTCTTAACCAAATTCCACGCGGGCGAAGTCACGGCAGAAGCCACTAACAAAATAAATGTGGCCTTACAAATGACCTTACATTAACGTGTAGCCATTAGGCAACATTAGTTCGGCGTATGTACTTCTTTGGCATAACAATGATCACGATAAAATCTATGAATTTCATTGGCACTTATTTTACCTTCCCTAATAAAGTAAAGCAGTAGGCTTTTAGATTATTATTATTAGAGTATTATTTGAGAAGCAGAAGTGAAAAGAAGAAAAGCGAAATTACCTAGCGAGCTACAAAAGTGCAGTTATCAGAGAAAGTAGTTGAAGTGAAGGGTACAGTTGAGTCCATAAGTCTTTCCGTACAGTGCTGTGGTTCAATAGAGTACAGTCGGATGCATAAGTGCTAAGTGCTAATGCCGTGAGTACTAAAACCCAATTAATAGTCACGTATAATTAAATGTTGTTTCCATTATTCCTAAAATAGGCGTTTCCACACGAGATAAAATCAAAGGACTTAATAATATTTTTGATCTTAGTTGATACTTAGTTCTTTGTAAGTATTACAAATTGATTTATTCAAACTGCAAGCGAGGATGCATCCATAGCACATAATGCTGGCTGCTAGTGCTACATAGGATGCATTTCATGCTGCTAATGCTGGTATAATAGATGCCCATTGTCCGACCGCCGCGCGCACGCACCGGTTGCCGGCCCGTGGGTCCCACCGGCGCGGCGCCACGGTAAATTATGACATTTGTCGAGCGGGCCTATTCCGCGATATTAACTCGCCCACCTTATTACTCGCTCACGCACATTCCGAGGGAAAATAAACATATAGGGAAACAAGACTTGAGACTTCCCTGCTTTATTCGTCTAAAATGCGAGTTTTGAGTTTTGTGCTGAATTTTGACTGCGTTCAACCATAAGTAATTCTAACAATAGGGTAGGCTTTTATGTTACCCTCCCACTGCACTAGAATTCTTCTAGTCGACAACAATCGAATCGAACCTATATAGAGGCTCCAGTCCAAAGAGAGGACGCATATTTAGGTATTATCTACGAGTATATCTCTTTTTTTAGGTCCGGTTTTCATATCACTTCAATAATTTTAAACACTTTACTACTACAGCCTATTTGCGTCCCACTGCTGGGCACAGACCTCCTCTCATCACGAGGGGGTTTGGGCTATAGTCCCCACGCGGGTCCAGTGTGGATTGGGGACTTCACACAAATCTTTGAATTACTTCATAGATGCGTGCAAGTTTCCTTTACCGAAAAGCTCAGTGGTAAATTCAAATTGAATTTCGCACATAAGTAAACTTAGAGGTGCGAGCCGGAATCGAAACCCCTACTCTCTACATGAGAGGCGGTAGGTTGAACCACTAGGGCACCACGGCTTTTAAACACTTTTTCGCTTCTCATGCTCTTAAAATGTTACTTTAGTCTCTGCACATCGGGACTAAAGCTCTTTTTTAGTCTCTAGGGACTAAAGTATTTTTTTTTAATTTACAGTGGAGACCCGCCTAAACAGCCAACCACAGAGTTTGTGAAAGGAGGATTATCCCCATTTCCAGTGAACCTAGACAATTGCTAGGGCGTGAAAAAACGATTTAATTTCGTGAAACACGATTTAATGATTACGAATACCTATGAATCTTGTTTTATTTAAAGTGAATTCATTTAATAATGCATGACCCAATTAGTTTTAAAATATATTAATAGTTTTCAAGTTTGAATCTGTTGGCTAAATATCATTGAAAACGTCACGTGATAAGAAACAGGTCAAGTGCGAGTTGGACTCGCGCACCGAAGGTTCCGTACCTACAAACTTGATGATGCAAATTTAACAATACAAACTTATTATTTGCGGTTGGTGAAGTAGACACGGCTACTGCGCCAACCGCAAATGATAAATTTGTATTAGTAAATTGTCTTTTTTTGCACCAAAATATATAATATTTTACGGTTATCAGATTTATTCCTGTATGTGTGCTGTAAGACCTTGCTTCTGGCCAAATTTCATGATTCTAGGTCATCGGGAAGTAGCAGGTTATCTACTTTGTTATAATAAATATCGTAATTTTGTATGGAACTTCGTTTTTTTTTCCTCGCATTCGAAGTGAAAAGCAGAGTGTTTAACGCGTGACTAAACAACCATTATGACACTCGAACTATAGCCACCCTCGCTCTGCTCGGGTGGCTAAACATCTCGTGTCATAATGGCTTGTTTTAGTCCCTTGATAAACAATCTACTATAAAACACTTACAATATTGCTTGGCCTCACGTTTAATAATCGTGCAACAGAGTTTCAGCTTGACAATTACGAAGTCCAGAGCAACCGCACAGGATGGTCTAAAATTCGGATCGCTCCGGGATTCCGCAATGAGCGCGGCGCATCCCGGAATCCCGGGACGCCGTAATCCCGCGCGTGCAACAAAGTGCATAAATCGCTGATTGCTTCGTATTTATCCGCCGGTTTATTGGAAACTCCGGGAATAATGCGCGGCGCGTGATTTACTGGTAATAGGTTTAGTTGAGTTAGGTTCCAATATGTAAATAAAGAACAGTGCCACTAAAATGAACAATTGAAGCTGTAAGATCGATTTGAATTTACCACACAGGTTTCCGGTGAAGGAAGAAGCCTGTCGCATCTGCGAAGTAATTCAGGGATGTGTGTGAAGTCCCCAATTCGCGCTGGGTCCGCGTAGGGATTATATCCCAAACCCTCTCGTTTTGAGAGGAGGCCTGTGCCCAGCAGTGCATGCAGTGGGCCGTAAGTAGGCTGTTGTGCTGGTGGTGATAGGTTAAAAACATTTGCTGGAAGGTAAATGATGATGATTGATTTCTCGTAACATATATCTCGGCTTATCTCATCTTGCTAATGTCAACCCTTACTCACTTTATAAAATTAACTTTTCCAGTTTGTTTGCTACCTTTGTAAACGGTTTAGATCGAATTTGGCATGAAGATGTCTCGGGACCCTGGATATAATGTAGGGATGGTTTCATTTCCGCAAATCATTCTTTAAGTGGGTGAAATAGTAGGAAAAATTTTAGTATGAATTCCATCGCAGGTAAAGTCATAGGCGTAAGCTAATCTATCCCAACGTTATAAACGCGAAAGTAAGACAGAGTTACTGTGTTTGTATAATCTCTTTTTATTTATTTTTTTAGATGAAATTAAGTATGGTAATGAAGGTCGCGAGAAAACCGATGGAAGCAAGTAGCACAGGACCGGTCTGGGTGGCGAGCCTTGGGGGAGGCCTATGTCCAGCAGTGGACGTCTTTCGGCTGTAATGATGATGATGATGATGAAGTATGGTAATAGTCTAGTCCCGGGCAAAGGATACTTTTTCCATAAAAACGCGTAGCTCCCGCGGTAACGCGATAACCGAATTCCGCTCGGACTACGTCGCGGGCAGAAGCCTATAAATAATCTTTTTAAGGTTATCCTTTTGTAGGGCAAGGCAGGTGGCCGTCAAGATGGCGGCGATATTAGTTTTGAATATTCGCGCTGACGCGGGTGGCGCCGACGTGTGCGGACGGCTTTATTACGGCCCAAGAAGCCCGTGTTATTGCTCGAGCTGCACGTAAAGATATTGCACTGCTTTTAGGTAGAATGAATGATTACTTGACCCGGCGAGGTCAGGCGAGTGGCGTCATCGTATAGGTACTGTAGAGTTGGTATAACCCTCGCTATACGAACTCTTTAGGGTTGTAGTTTTGTAAAACGTTCTAGAACTACTAAGCATTTAAAAATTAAAAAGAAAGCGGTTTTGGAATGTCTAGAGAGTAGTCTGAAGTTCGTTGTAGCAACGTGCACTTGTACTTAGGCCCCACTATTAAAAAAAATATAAGTGATATCAATTTGATTCTTGTTTCAATTTAACCTCAAGGGGTACCTCGTAGCGCTACCATCTGAAGATCACCCAGTTTCTCGTCACAGTAAGTAACCGACAATCGGTTCGTAAGAAAATCAGTTAGTAGAGTAGATAGATGCATGTGCCACGTTTTTGGTCTTGAGGTCATTATCCAACTATTGGAGGACAGACGTGATCAAAGCCATCGTATACTGTGGAGCGTACACCTTACACTAGGGTGCATAGCTGAAAATTCAAGACTGTGATGGCTGCCGGTTCCATTCAACAAACTGATCTGATTATGAAATAAAGTAAAGAAGAACCGAGACTAGTATACTGGACTAATAAATACCTTGATACTTTCTGAAAAGCTGCAGTGGAGCACTTAAGCAAATAGACACAAAGCCTTCTTTCTTAGTTCCTTCAGTAAGCTATACTGGATTAATAACGTTTGCTCTATTCATTTGTATTCTAGTTGTAAGTATATGGTTTACCAATTTACCGAATATTTCGAAATGTGTTAAGTTCTAAATAAATTAACATTCCTTGTGATTTCCATCTTGAAATTAGCTTGCATATTTCGAGCGCTGTAAACCGCGGCAGTAAGTCGGGCCGGTCAAAAAGCCGGGCCGGCTAACGGCCGTCTAACTCACCGGTTCACCCCCGGAGATAGCGCTGGCCACGAAGTAAGATGTAGTGGAGCTGCAGTTTAATAAAATCGCCGGAACAAATATGATGCCATCTTACCCGTTATGAATAAAATGGATTTTGTTGTATATTGATAAGTATCTTATACTTACTAGTAAAGCTAGACTTATTTCGCAATTATGTACCATGTTTCACTTTTTAGGGTTCCGAAGTCCACTAGGAACCCTTATAGTTTCGCCATGTCCGTCCGTCTGTCCGCACTATTGCTCGGAGATGCTTAGTTCTAGAAAGCTGTAATTTGGCATGAATATACATATTAGTTACACTGACAAAGTGGTACAATAAAATTTTGAAATATATTTTTTTATAGGGTACCTCCCCTACTCGTAAAGTGGGGATGTATTTTTTTTTTCTTGCGTACCCCGTGGTGCGGCATATCGTTGAATAGGTCTTAAAAAAATATTGTGGGTTTGTTAAGACCATTTTTTGATTAAGTGATGCGTTTGTGAAATATTAAGCTTTAAAGTGCTATTTTTTGTTAGAGTCACGTGTCCCCCCCCCCCCCTGCCAGCTAAATGGTGGTATTTGGATGGCTGAAAAAAATCACGGTTATGGCATATATAACGTAGTTGAAAGGAAAACTATCACAGCTAAGTAGGCTGTACAAACTTACGAGTCATAGTCGACCAACTTATGAAATGATTAAAAAACCAATGATTTTTCTCGAGCGGCAGGGGCGTCGGGCGGGCACGTCATACCACAGGCTAGCTAGATGCTAGTAAGTCTTAGAAAGGTACTGTGGGCATCGTCAACTTCGGAACCCTATAATTTGCGCGTGGCCCGACACGCACTTGGCCGGTTTTTTTTTTAATGATGGAATGATTTTGTTAGACGAGCCGTTAATAAGAAATATTTTCGTCTATCTACAAAATTTGTTAATAAAATGTATTTTACACGGCTTACTTAATGTTTGTTTATACTAGCTTCTGCACGGGAATTCGTCCTTCGTTCCCGCGGGAACTATGTAACAGACAGAAAGAGTTCTATTGTATATAAATTAAAGGCTTCTGTCACAGAAAGAGTTATCTCTCATGCAGAGGGTCGGGGGTTCGGTTCCGGCTCGCGCCTCCAAGTTTACTTATTTGCGAAATTCAATTTGAATTAACCACTGTGCTTTTCGGTGAAGGAAAACCTCGTAAGGAAACCTGCACGCATCTGCGAAGTAATTCAAAGATTCGTGTGAAATCTGGGATGCTAATAGGCTGAAATAGTAGTCATCATCATCATTTCAGCCAAAAGACGTCCACTGCTGGACATAGGCCTCCCCCAAGGCTCGCCACTCAGACCGGTCCTGTGCTACTTGCTTCCACCGGTTTCCCGCGACCTTCACGAGGTCGTCGCTCCATCTTGTTGGAGGCCTACCGACAGCTCGTCTCCCGGATCGCGGGCGCCACTCGAGAACTTTCCGGCCCCATCGGCCATCAGTCCTGCGAGCAATGTGCCCGCCCACTGCCACTTAAGGCTCGCAATTCTTCGGGCTATGTCGGTGACCCTAGTTCTACTGCGGATATCCTCATTTCTGATTCTATCACGCAGAGAAACCCCGAGCATAGCCCTCTCCATTGCCCTCTGAGTGATTTTGAGCCTTCTTATGAGGCTCATCGTAAGCGCCCACGTCTCGGAACCTCGGAAGTAGTGTGACGTTAGCTGCGTTATTATACGAATAAAACAGCAAGTCAACAAAAATAATATTTATTACAAGAATAAAAAAGAGATCCAAGAAAATTTTTAAAAAAAACGAAGAAGAGACCCAAGGATATTTTGGGTATTGTTAAAAGTGGGTCGTGGTGTCTGAAGGCCCTACACTTGGTCTAATTTTGCCTCACTGCCCTAACACTCCCCTGGCTGGTCCATGTTGGTGACGGCGGTCGGTCGGTCACGGGAAGTGGCGGCGGAGAGCAAGCGACGACAAGATGGCCGCCGAGTTGCACGTGGCCTTTGTGTGCTGGGACGACTGGACGAGTCAACCTTTTCCAATATAAACTTGACACCCTGGAAATTTACGGTTTCTGTCTCAGTACGGAGCCTTTTAATGGTCTGCCCGTGAACACGTGATGCTGACGGTGATAATGATGATTACTACGATGATGACCAGAGGAAGCCGGTTGAGCTATTAGCGTGTTGGTGTTCACAAGCAGAGCGGAGTTACAAAAATAGCCCTAAGAAGAAAGCGGTTACATAAAAAATATTGCATGTACAGTCAGGTGCAAAGATATAATTACATCAAAATATTTAAAATGAAATCCCAGTTCTTTTTATGCACTTATAATAAGAAGAACTGTAACATATTTATAATAATATTATTATATTAATTCGACACTTAAAATTTCACTTGACTGTATCAGAATTGTACATTGAAACAAAAGAAATAAGAACAAAGGAATAAGCTTAGCGTAAGCGTAGCGTTGGCAAAAATTGGAATTATATTATTGAAATGGCAAATTAATTGATGTGATGATGATTGGTAGGTAATTAGGATTTACAATTTGAGCTAACTACTTAACACTAATTAGTATAATAATGAATAGCGTTCAACACGTTTCACTCACCGAGATGGGGTGTGGCAATTTAATTATAAGACCTGTGTACGACACAGAATCCTCGCTGCACGTCGAGGGCTTTCAAAAATGGTCCGCTGCTGCAGCAAGGAAATTTAATGAATTTCGCCTGCAAATACGTAGTTTGCGAACGCGCGTGAGGACACGTGGAAGGACTGCGTGAGCGCACCGGCACAGGTGTTAATTTGTTAGCAGCGTACGGCGGACTGGCGAGGCGAGTCGCGGCCCGGAGCGGCCGCGTAGTAACCGATAAGAAACGGGTTTAAACGAAGGCAGAAAGACGTGAACGCGTTGAATAGGCTCGTATTTATTTAATTTATTAAATATTTTTATGATGTAACTATAACGTTACAGTAGTAGTAGTAGGTATTTGTATGGATTACTAAGTAAGTGCCTAATTATAATAGTCATCAGTGCCCAAAACACCTTCGCACATCCATGCCTCATGGCGAACCAAGACGGATGCAGTGAGCTCCACTTAACCACAGTTACTGGCGATACTAGCGCCGCCCCGCGGCCGCGCCTGCCCGCTAATGTACCGCCGACGTCTTACCGGGCGCACCGCTGATATGTTGGCTACAAGAGAACGTATGCAAATTACTTATATATGTACGTATTGTGTTACAATATATTAAGTTAGAAAGTGAAGCCCGCTTCCACGAAGTAAGTACAGTCGAGTTCATTAATATGTGTACACTTTTGGACCTTATTACAATGTGGTAAGGTGCAAAAGTGTGTATATTGGCGAACTCGACTGTACCTAATTCATGTTTGTAACATGGATGTGTGGTGTGGATTAGGCATTTTACAACCATAAATAAAAAATAAAACAAAATAAATATCTTGGGACATTTCACACATATTGACCCAGCCCCAAACTAAGCGACGCTTGTATTATGGGTGCTAGACAACGATATAAATACTTATATAGAGAAATACATACGTATATAAATACTAAACATCCATGACTCGAGTACGAATATCGTCTTCATCACACAAAGTTTGCCTAGAGCGGGACTCGAACCCGCGACCATCGGAACAGAAGGCAGGGTCATTACCAACTGGACCAATCCGGTCGTCGAATGTTTGTAAAATGCCTAATCTACACCAGCGAAGTCACGTTCAGCAGCTAGTTCTAAACAATTTTGAAAATTCGAGCTTAAATCAAAATGAGTAACTTTCCCGTCAGAAGCCAAATGCCCCTCACACTTCCCTCACACTGTTATTTTAACAAAAACTTTTCATTCAAAAAGATAATTTTAACTGTTTGTTCTCCCGTAATTATGTATCGAGTTTAGGCCCTTCTCAAATGTTTACGTATTTAATACTACACGTGTACACGTACAGGTACTGAACATTTTGCTTATTGTTTTACCCCATTTTATAATAAGGTACAAAATTTAATGTTTATACATATTCAGACCTTTGCAGAGTCTGGATTCGTGAATCGACTCTATTTATATGGCGCGCAGATTCAGCATTAAACAAGTGCGTGTCGGGCCACGCGCAAAGTATAGGGTTCCGAAGTTGACGATGCCCACAGTACCTTTCTAAGACTTATTAGCATCTAGCTAGCCTGTGGTATGACGTGCCCGCCCGACGCCCCTGCCGCTCGAGAAAAATCATTGGTTTTTTAATCATTTCATAAGTTGGTCGACTATGACTCATAAATTTGTACAGCCTACTTAGCTGTGATAGTTTTCCTTTCAACTAAGTTATATATGCCACAACCGTGATTTTTTTCAGCCTTCCAAATACCACCATTTATCTGGCAGGGGGGGGGGACACTCGACTCTAACAAAAAATAGCACTTTAAAGCTTAATATTTCACAACGCATCACTTAATCGAAAAATATTTTTAACAAACCTACAATATATTTTTAAGACTTATTCAATGATATGCCGCACCATAGGGAACGCAAGAAAAAAGAATTACATACCCAGTTTACGAGTAGGGGAGGTACCCTATAAAAAATATATCTCAAAAATGTATTGTACCACTTTGTCAGCGTAACTAATATGTATATTCATGCCAAATTACAGCTTTCTAGAACTAAGCATCTCCGAGCAATAGTACGGACAGACGGACGGACGGACGGCGAAACTATAAGGGTTTCTTCTGGACTTCGGAACCCTAATAAAACGCTGTTTCAACGGCGTAACTACGTAGCCGCGAGCCATTTTAATTGTGATGTGCTGTAACTGATTAGGTACCTACTTACCTAATTATTTTCTGCCTGAGTCAGTGCCGAATTAGCCCATAAGCAAATTAAACAATTGCTTAGGGCATCAAGTCTTTGGGGGGCACTAAAACCGGCAAAAACAGCACCAAAAAATAAATTCCGATTGACTTTATGCACGTGGGGGCACACAGGGGTGGATTTAAGCAATCATTGGATTGCTTGGGCATGAAGTAGTCCTAATCCGGCACTGGCCTGAGTATTATTACCTACTTAATGTTTGATACCTAATTTGGCCACGATGTTAAATCGACTACAAAAGGTCTTGAGCCCGTAGCACAGTATAGATATAGGTACCGTAGTAATAGGCCTTGCAGTAAAATTCAGTTTAATTTTGATACTTTTTCACGGTAAATCTAAACCGATTACTATGAAACGTTGCATGCTCGATGTAATAGGATGAAATAAAATTATTATCTAAACAAAGTTCTAAATTTACGCAAGCAAATCTGCAGTGTATGTACCCACCTATACAAATATTTGCATAAGCATCAGTTAGGCATTATCTTATTCAGCTGAGGGACTTGTGTATAAGTAGAAAATGTTTCTCTTTTATTGTTAGCACTCGTTCAAACACTCCGCAAGCTTTTAATGGAGCTTAATTGAGCTAGAACTTGCTATCCATTGTCCGAGTTGAGCACCTACTTAGCGAGTTTGACTTTTGTTCAACTTAAAATAATTGACTGACTAATTTAACGCAAATATAGGTTGGTGAAATTCTTTTAGCAGGTTTTTATCAGTAAATTGTGTTGCTCAACGTGGTAAGTGGAAATGTAGGTGACAAACTTAACAACCTGTGTCAATGACTTTTGCATGATATTTGTTATTTTTATGTCTTGATATAGGACGAACGGGTAGGGGGTTCGAATCACTTGAGTTTACTTGTGTGCAAAATTCATTTTGAAATCGTGAAGAAACCTGCACGCATTTGTGACATAATTCGAGGATGCAGTGTGTGAAGGCTTGTGCGCAGCAGTGAGACGTAAAATGAGCCGTTGTGGTGGTGAGCTCTTGATAATGTAGTTAGTAAAATTATTATTAACCAGCCAGATATACCACGGTTCTCATTTGCAAGTATTTTTATTGTTATATACTTACGTTAGAGACCGGGTGTCAGTGCCCCCTTAGAGATCGGTAATGCACTGGTGACGCCTCTGGTTCGCAAATGTGACGGGCGTCGTCCATTCTGCCCGGGACATCGTCCGCATGAAATTCAAAAAGTAGCCAATAAACCTATATTAAGCCCTACTACTACTACAGCCTATTTGCGTCCCACTGCTGGGCACAGGCCTCCCCTCATCATGAGAGGGTTTGGGCTATAGTCCCCACGCGGGCCCAGTGCGGATTGGGGACTTCACACACAACTTTGAATTACTTCTCAGATGAATGCAGGTTTCCTCACGATGTTTTCCTTCACCGAAAAGCTCAGTGGTAAATTCAAATTCAATTTACATAAGTATACTTAGAGCCGGTAGCTCTCATGCCGGAGCTCGGCATGAGAGGTGGCGGTAGGTCGAACCACTATGCCACTATAGCTTTTTTAGAGATATTATAGACCTATGATACCTAGATATTGTCCACACGTTAAAGATGTAGGAGCATGCTACTAAACGTTGCAAGTCAGAGGATAGTCTCACTTATAAAGATGGCTTCATAATGTTATTTTCGTGAGAAATAGTCTTGCTGGCTTTTGAACCCCGGCCCCGCGCGGCACAATGCTTGGCTCATCTCGTGAGATGCACGATGTGCACATTTTCACCTCTCGAGTATGTTCCTTTTAGACCTACGTACACGCACTTCTTTTTTATGTATTTTTGGTACTTACTTTGGGCCTCCAACAAGATGGAGCGACGACCTCGTGAAGGTCGCGGGTAATCGGTGAAAGCGAGTAGCACAAGACCAGTCTGAGTGGCGAGCCTTGGGGGAGGCCTATGTCCAGCAGTGGACGTCTTTCGGCTGAAATGGTGATGATGATGACTTATTTTGTTACTTATTTACACAATAACAAAATAACAACCAGCCCACTACGCGCGAAAAAATAATAAAAACTGTTCCTTTGGCTTGACTAAGCGGCTAGTCGTAAAAGGCGATTAAAATACCCGCTGTTCAGTGGTAAGGCTTTGTCTCTACCTAGATGGGTAGCTTTCAAAACTCTATAGACGGTACGATAGTAACAACTTTCAATCGGCCTGTGATAAAAAAAAAACATGCAGCCCACTACTTCTGCGAATCACTTTTTACTTTGGAAATCATTCCTTAAGGTGTTAGAAAGGGAGGTGGAACTTTGCTACAAAATTAAACGCAGACGAGGTCGCTATCCAAAGGTACACAGAGGAATGAAGTAAGCCGCGCATGGCGCCCCCGCTCCATTGTGCAGCCTTTTAGCATATCACGGCGGCGCAATCGACAAGAATACGCAAAGCTCGACTTAGATGGCGCTGCAAACGCTTGACCCAAACCAAAACCCAAAAACTGCAGCTGTCAAATTTTTACGGGTTTCTCTGTTGAAATTAGTTAAGTAGATTTGTTTAAAATTGTTAAATATTGACCGCAATTTTAATTGTGGTTCAGTTATTTGTGATGAAAATGAAGACATCCCAATGCTTAAAATTATACCTGCCCCAGATACATACCAAGTCTTTCGGAAATACGTGTCGTCCGTTCTCATTGCATCCTGGAACTGCACAGCGCGTGATTTTTTAATAATTTAATTAAAACCAATAACAACAAATATTTCTCTATGTAATTGACAGATGGTTTACATCAAGCGATTGCAGCGCTCCTAGTGGCCAAATTATGCAGATTTCTTGTCTATTGGGCCTGCCGGTGTTGATACTGTTGATGCGCGGGCGGCGACGTCGCGGCTCGCGGCACTCGGGGATTTGCAACCTGAAATATTTCCAATGTGAGGTGTTTGTCGTGTTTTGTCAAACCACTTACTTTGGTATGCTCTTGGATAATTTAGTAAAATTAATCGATGTTTTAAATTTATTAAAGCCAGGACCAGTCGATCCAGATCAATCGGTGGAGCAGGCTAAGGTTAGGTCGGTTATTATAGTTATTAATAACCCCGTTTACAATTTCTTCGGCAGATTACGAAAGATCAGGTTTACTGGTTTTTTTTCTACTTCAATTTCCATACATGTATGATATTGATATATTGTAAATAGACGTAAGTATTAATTTTATGATATCGCCAAAATTAACACTTTGTTGACATAATTATATATGTGTACTTAGGTACCTATGCATAAGTACAAATGTCAACAAATTTCGAAGTGTTCCCTGATTTCCAACCAACCAACCAAGTTCAATTGGGACTCCCAAGTATACTCTTAACTTTAAATGAAATCTTATGGTTATATTTGAGAATTGGTCATCATACATTTAAAACTGGACAACGAGTTTATGTTCAGTTAATACGGCGGCCTTTGAAAAATACTTTTTTGTTATGAATTGTTCTCTGTCTGTGTCGGATTCTCTCAGCCGAGAAACCTTGAGACCAGAATGAAATGAATAGTGTCGTTTAATTGTCATAGATGTTAGATTAGGGGCATCAGCTGTTGGCGCGAAGCCAAGGGGGATGTACAGCGGCCTTAGCGTCTCGGCCGGCCTTGTCCAATGACCTGCTAAGTAACCTGTTAAACAAGGTGTCGAATATTTTGGAAATTGGTAATTTACTTACCCTTGACAACGTGTCAAGCAAATTGAAAATATATGAAACATAAGAAATATCATTCATAGCTTTGCTTTAAGAAATATTATTAACTTTACTCTACTTTACTACACATGGTGGGTCAGAAAATATGGCAAATAATTAACCCACAGTATCGGCTATCGATTCTAAGTATATTGTATAGGTCTTTAATTTTTTTTGAGTTGGTAAAAAAAAATATTTTGTATAGGATTCAGGCGTCGCTCACACAACCAATCCCATATACAATTATTTTTGTACCAACTCAATAAAAATTAAGACCTATAGTATATACTTAGAATCGATAGCCGATACGGTGGGTTAATTATTTGCCATATTTTCTGACCCACCGTGTTAAATTAGGCTTACCAGTATCTCATCAATCAATCAATATTTATTTATTTTTATAAACGATACAACACGAGAGGGTTTGGGCTATAGTGATAGTCTCCACGCGGACCGAGTGCGGCTTGGGACTTCACACAGATCCTTAAATTACATCGCAAATGCGTGTAGGTTTGCTCACGATGTTTTCCTTCACCGAAAAGCTCAGTGCTAAATTCATATTGAATTTCGCATAGCCTAAGTAAACTCAAAGGTGCGATCCGGTTTTAGACACCGACATGCATGAGAGGCGGTGGGTCAAACCACAAGGCTACCACGGCTACACATATATTGAGCTCACCACAATTAAAAGGTTTTTGATGGTAAGTCTCCAATGCTCAAGTACTCGACGCACGACAAATGAGAAGGTCCATTACGCGAATTAAACGACACGGCTCGCTACCGCTACCCGGTAGCTACCTACCCGGTGCCTGCCGGGTAATGAATATGTTACCGCCATGACTCCGGACGAGCTTTGCGGCGATGTATCACATTTGCCTTTGTTATGAGAATGGGTTTAAATGTAATGCTGGAAATAATATATCATGTGTAAGTTAATTGGTGGCTTTATTTATCAAAATCTACATCAGTATGTAAATACCTATTAAGAGCTAAAAGAGACATGAGTCTCTTTTAGGATTTATCTTTAAGAGGGAAGAACAGTACTCGGCCGGTACGGTACTCGTCCAAACAAAAATTACAAAAAGAGAAAACGTTTTTCCAATATCCATGATTTTTTAGTATGTTATTGACCCAATGAAATTACAAGTTTTTTTATTTTTATTTGCAATGGATTCAAAGTTCTTGCAATTATAAAAAAAGGGAAAACCTATAAATCTTTTTGTATGGACGCGCAGTAGGTATTCTTCCCTCTTAATTGAATTGATGACACTGAAATCAATCAATCGTACAACATTTTTTTCATGTTCAATACCAACTTGAAAGATTTCTATAGATAGAGGTCTCCACTATTAAGTCCCACTGCACAACCGTCCTCACACACACTTCACATACTTACATCCGTGCGGAATTAATTTGCAGATGCGTTCAGGTTTCCTCAAGATGTTATATCTCAGTGATAAATACAAGCGAGAACTGCGGATAGTCGTTGGAGTAAACGCTTCTTGAGTGGAGACCACGACAAGGCAAGCGAAGTGTAGCGCGCCCTGTTGCCAGGTGGAGTGACGATTTGCGCAAGGTGGCCGGTGTAGATTGGATGCGGCACGCCTTGGACAGAGCTCATTGGCGTGCATTAGGTGAGGCCTACGTCCAGCAGTGGACTACTATGGGCTGTTGATGATGATGATGATGATGATGATGATAAATACAAATCGAATGTTAACCATTTTCAAGATATATAAATTCATTTCCACTCTCTAGTGTGTATTTGTTTTTATTGAGTGTATTTGTATTTTGTTGTTCTTTTCCAAATGATCTGCGACATACCATGATGTAAGTCTAATTTCAAACGGCTCAAAAATGAGTAGTGACCATGCCATGTGAAAGCTGTCTATGTAGCTCATACATATCTACTTTACATGGCACGGCGGCCGTGTAGGCACTGTGTTGCATGTGAAAAGGGCCTATTTCCTTAGCGTTTTTCTCCCACAACAATTGCACCATTTTACTTGTCCGAAGGGACCTTAAGTATACCTCGAAATACATCCAACCAAGTCGCAGATTATCCCCAGCTTCTCGTCTATGATCTCCGCTGCTAATAGATGGCGCGCAATTAAACTGTAAATTACCCCTCCTCCCCCCACCCTCTGACTTTCCCGCGTCGTGTATTTACACCGTCCCGAGATGCTATTTACGGGCGCTAACTGTGATGTAGTGGCAGATGGCCCCAGCTCATCGCTCAGGCCACTCGTGCCGCCCTAATAAGTAAAGCTGTAAACTAAAGCTAACAGCAAACGTCTCGATTTATTCATTTTACTCTGATACATTCCAGAGATTTCTTAACATCTAGCATTGGATTGGGACATTTGAAATTAAAAGAGACTTACTTAGATCATTCAAACCTAATAATAACCTTGGAGCGAGAATACGAGAACAACGCCAAAACTTGGATTAAACTAGATGTGACATGTGACCAATCCAATCCTAAAAAAACAAAATGCTTTGAATTTGATTCATAAAAGGTTTCTCTAAACAAAATGACAAGGTTGAAACTACTTGTACAGGTTTACACAACTTAGAAGGCGCCTGGATTTAGCAATAATAGACTCTGCGTCAACGGCTTAAGTGCTTCGCCGCGCGCCTTCTAAGTTGTGTCGAGCTATACCTACTGGTATTCAACTGAAAATGAACACGAAGTAATCGTCTCACTAATAGGATTGTCTTTACCAGAAACTAATTCCATTAAAAAATATAAACTGAGGTAATTTCTTGTCAGCCAGCTCATTTTATTTTCAGTGTTCTTATATCCGTTGTTTCGTTCACTTTGTTTTTATAATTTGAGTAAGTAGGTATCTATTGTGAATTAATTCAGCCTCTCTTGATAGCCAATCACAGGATCCGTCCGTCGCCGCCGGCAGTCCGGTGCCGGCGCCGGACGCGGCAGCCGGGGCACGATATCTACAGTCTCATTATTGGAACCGGGGATGGGCTCTAATCTATCTATACCAATACTACAGCCTATTTGCGTCCCACTGCCGGGCACAGGTGTCCTCTCAACACGCGAAGGTTTGGGCTATAGTCCCCACGCGGACCCAATGTATAGAGTATAGAGGCAATTATGGAAAATAAGAAACTGGCCAACAAGGGAATGGGAAATAATGAGGCCTACGCGGGTCATACGGCGTGAGACTAATAGTTAAATAAAAATAAGTTTATCTTAGAATAACTCGATCCGAAAATAACATGATATTCAGCACATTCAATTAACAGGACTACTGCTACCTACCTCATATCACCTATTTAGGCTCCAATGCATAGGCTTTCTCAGATCACGACATTATTTTGCACTATATTATAAACTCCAAGTGGGTCCGGTGCAAATGGGGCACTTTACACGCATCTTTAAAATGCTTGGCAAGCATTTCTTTTTAAGTTTTTACCTTAACCGAACTGCTTAAAGGTAGTGCTGCTAGTGGTAGGGCCTGATGCCAGGTCCATCCGGGGAGATACCACCGTCTTTCCCCGCTAACCTGCCGCCAAATAGCAGTGCTTGCACTGTTGTGTTCCGGTAGGGGGTTAAGGCAGCCGGTGAATTTTCTGGCACAGAGACATCTTGAGCCTCAGGGTACCCAACTAGCAAAGTAGTCCTATAACCAAAATTATAAGACTACCAATTCTCATAATAGTCTAGTAAGTGCACTGATAAAGACTTTCGCTCTTATATTGGCATTCCACAAGTCTTGTTATACTCAAGATCTCGTGTTCTTATAAATAGGCTTGTAGTGTACTACAAGGTTAAGCTATAAGTCTTGTTACACTCAAGATCACTTGTTCTTATAACAAAACTTTATAGTTTACTATAGGAGTACGTTATAAGACAGTTATAGGACATGGTATCTTATAAGTGCATGTTACAAGACAAATAGTCTTTGTAAATTTTCAGCTCCAATAGTAGCATTTGGTGAGAGTATAAGGTTTTATTACACACTTGAGCAGAACCTTTATAAGAGTAAAAGCTCTTATTAAGAGCGCTGTGAGAGCAATAACTCAAGATCACTTGTTCTTATAACAAAGCTTTATAGTTTACTATAGGAGTATGTTATAAGACAGTTATAGGACATGGTATCTTATAAGTGCATGTTACAAGACAAATAGTCTTTGTAATTTTTCAGCTCCAATAGTAGCATTCAGTGAGAGTATAATGTTTTATTACACTCTTGAGCAGAACCTTTATAAGAGTAATAGCTCTTATAACATTCTTGAGCAGAACCTTTATAAGAGTAAAAGCTCTTATTAAGAGCGTTATGAGAGCAATAACTCAAGATCACTTGTTCTTATAACAAAGCTTTATAGTTTACTATAGGAGTACGTTATAAGACAGTTATAGGAGATGGTATCTTATAAGTCCATGTTACAAGACAAATAGTCTTTGTAATTTTTCAGCTCCAATAGTAGCATTCGGTGAGAGTATAAGGTTTTATTACACACTTGAGCAGAACCTTTATAAGAGTAATAGCTCTTATAACATTCTTGAGCAGAACCTTTATAAGAGTAATAGCTCTTATTACATTCTTGAGCAGAACCTTTATAAGAGTAATAGCTCTTATAACATTCTTGAGCAGAACCTTTATAAGAGTAATAGCTCTTATAACATTCTTGAGCAGAACCTTTATAAGACTAATAGCTCTTATTACATTCTTGAGGAGAACCTTAATAAGATTTCAAAAACGTATCTACTCTTGTTTGATGCTATTATAAGAGTTGACTCACTGAATCAAACGGGAACTTTATTAAGAAAGGGTCCCGTAGAATCAAATAATTTAGATAATTTAAGTGAAGATGAAAATAAAAAAGGTGAAGATTTCGACGAAGAAAATTACACAGAAGAAGATAACGAAGAAAGTGAAAAAGATAAAAATTTCTGGCCCTGAAGTATAACGTACCACATATAATGTAGTCCTCAATGAACTGTGAACTTAGTGTATGAGAGCACTAAAGAGGATTTCTCGAAATGCCCACCCAATGAACGGAAAAAAAATTAAATACATGTTAATGTTTACGCGCATACGAAGGCGCGGGCAAAATCTAGTACCTATAATATAAAGTCAGTCAGACAAAATATTCAAGACCAAAAAAAAACATTTTTTAACGATTTATAGGGATTTACTACATTTTAAAATTATAAACTGTAAAAAAATCATGGGTTGGAAGTGTTTATATTGAATTTATGAGGAACCCTAATTAATGTCAACATGGAGGGCATGATGTTCTTATAATAGTTTGAATAAGCGCTATTACACTTATAATAGACTTAAAACGCTCTCATTTAAACCAGTTTTTGTTATGGCGGATATTTATTGCAATATATTGTAATAAACTTATTAAAAGAATGGTGTAATGATGAAATTTTAGAGGCGCTTTTAAAATATGTTTCTAAAATACTATATTTTAACGATGAATATCACTTCCCCACTAATTCATTCTCTATTAACCCTATATTCACATCCCTACTTCACCGGCTACGATAAATATTAGTATTATGTCAAAAAGATATTGTACTTACCTTTTTAATTCCAAAAATCACTCACAACACAAACACTAAACCACATTTGCAAGATGTACTGACATTTTCTATTTTAATCTTATAAAGAGCTTGTGACAGACACCTACAAGAGCAATTGTACTTATAAAGGTTTAGAGTATACATTATAGGACTATTTGTACTTCTTCAACGCTATCACGAGCATATTATAGGACTTAATAGCATTCTGTAAGTAGATTATAAGACTGTTACAAAAACAAATGCTCCTATAAGTGTGCCCAAATCCAGGTTTGTAGATAGCTACAAGTACTTTATAAGCGCAATAAAAATAGGCTTGAAGAGTACTATAAGTGCATAATTTGCTAGTTGGGTAGGCAACGCATTCGAGATCCTATGGTTTCCTAATGGGAGATCATAGGATTTCGGTGTCCATAGGCTGCAGTGACCACTTACCAATGATATAAAAAACCGGCCAAGTGCGTGTCGGGCCACGCGCAAATTATAGGGTTCCGAAGTTGAGGATGCCCACAGTACCTTTCTAAGACTTATTAGCATCTAGCTAGCCTGTGGTATGACGTGCCCGCCCGACGCCCCTGCCGCTCGAGAAAATCATCATTATAAGTTGGTCGACTATTACTCGTAAGTTTGTACAGCCTACTTAGCTTTGATAGTTTTCCTTTCAACTACGTTATATATGCCACAACCGTGATTTTTTTCAGCCATCCAAATACCACCATTTAGCTGGCAGGGGGGGGGGACATGTGACTCTAACAAAAAATAGCACTTTAAAGCTTAATATTTCACAAACGCATCACTTAATCAAAAAATGGTTTCAACAAACCCACAATATTTTTTTAAGACCGATTCAACGATATGCCGCACCATGGGTTACGCAAGAAAAAAAAATACATCCCCACTTAACGAGTAGGGGAGGTACCCTATACCACTTTGTCAGCGTAACTAATATGCATATTCATGCCAAATTACAGCTCTCTAGACCTAATCATCTCCGAGCAATAGTGCGGACAGACGGACGGACGGACGGACGGACGGACGGACGGACATGGCGAAACTATAAGGGTTCCTTGTGGACTTCGGAACCCTAAAAAAGGTAAAAAATCAGAGTCGGAAAAACCTCACAAAATAAGGAAAGCAGTCTATCCAACCGTGTACAGCTAAAGATAACATTAACATTTATACGACCCACAATGGGACTCCGTTGCAGACCTAATTGGTTCAACATTTTGCACGATTTTATGCAAATCTGCATAAATCCGAGGTGATGTGAGAGGGACGCCACATAGTACGCGTGCGAGTGAGCGGGACGGACGATAATTCAGAGAACAATGGGTAATGCTACGATGTATTATTGCGAGAACTGGACACATCGCTGGTTGTGTCCATTGTGTAAACTATTTTGAACTTGCTTTCTCTTCAATAACGGTTCAAACTTCTACGTTTTGTATATAGTAATACTATCTAGTATTTACAATATGGGTCATCCTCACAGGAGCTAAGTGAACATTTTAATGGTTTCAAGAAATGTAGGTCTTGATGTTGTGGTTTTGTTTTGTTTCTCATGTCTCGAGCTTAACGTATATAAGTACAATTTATCTTGCAGACAATTAATACACTAGGTAGGTACAATATTATCAAATGAGCTTCTATATCTACACTTACCTATATGTTTTTCGTAGTATTTACACACACAGAGTGAGATGGACACATGGTCACGAAGTAGGTACCTCTCCTTAAGAAGGATTCTAAATTCTTCTAAGTTTGATATCCTTATCCTTTGCTTTTGTGCAGGTCAAATAATAAAAGACATAATCTCTTACGTTAATAACATTAAGCGAGTTTGTTTAACGTTCACAGTCAACATTTATTTTCAAGTTTAGCATTTAATACAAACTGTCAAGTACGAATCTAATTCTAGCACTAATAGTTCCGTAGACAAGCATAGGTTCATAAATAAATAAATACAAAACCTACAGGCTAATTACGAATAACTAAAAATGCAAAGAAAACAGTTGATTCTGGCTCAATTTTAATTTTCTTTGTTATTATATTCTGATTATTTAAATCATCTACATACATTGTGATAGTTTGAGATTTGTAAAAAATACTTTGATTTAAATTAGCATTATGACACTTATTCATTGCTCCGAGAATTGATGGTCGATGGAGCCAGAAAGAAAGTTCTCGAGTGGCGTCCGCGTACCGAGAGACGAGCTGTCGGTGCCTCCAACAAGATGGAGCGACGACCTCTTGAAAGTCGCGGGGAACCGCTGAAAGCGAGTATCAGAGGACCGGTTTGAGTGGCGAGCCTTGTGCACGGTAGGGTCCAGCAGTGGAGTCTTTCGGCTCACCCTGTATAATATGGCACTGCCTTTTCTAGGTACATTTGAAATTTGCGACACGGAACCCTAACACTCCCTAACACAAGCCAATAAAAGAAAGCTGTTCAAGCATCGCCAGCGTAATTGTCGGTCGCCATAGCAAACTGCCATTGTGCACACGTGTGAATTAGGCATTAGAGCGCAGATTAGCATGCCAGCAGTGCGATATAGCTAATGTCCACGCTGGCTGCCACAACAACCCGTATCCTAGTTATACATAAGCATTAAATGCAGCGGGGATTAGGTAATGTGTGCAAAACGTCAAAAATAACGTTATCCGGAACATTCGAATACGCAGCTCAGATCTTATTCTGAAGTAGTCCTATATCGTATAAGGTCTCGTGTATTCCAGTTCCCGTAGGAATTTGGTTAAGCCCTTTCCTGCCTAGCCTGGATGCCAAAGTTTAACTTTCTACGTCCAGTATTTTCGGGTGTGCGTTGTCATCAGTCAGTTAGTCGGCAACGGCATATATTGAACATATTCATTGATAGATAGAGGCTTGCAAGTAAGTAAAATTGTAAACGAAAATTTGAATTCACAAATATCGGGAAACAGCTAGGCAACTCTCCCACCACCACCACACGGTCGCGTCTTTATTCTGTGAATTACTCACGAGGACACAAAGTGGGTTGGGGCTTCAATCACATGTTTGAATTAGTTCGCAGATGATGCTGCCGCTGCTTCGCGACATATTACTGGGGGAGTGGTTGCATTCTTTTCTAGACACACCGTTCATTCAAACAAAATTTCGGTGTCTCTTAGCACAAGTATCTTAGAATACTTAAAAAGAGGCAGCCACTGATATTGTTATAATAGTTTAAGTTACTGAATAAATTTTATTTTATTTTTTATTTATTTAAAATGATTTGCACCATCATTTCTCATGCGGACTGCTATAGAACTTCCGACCATCCTCTATTTACCGAGACAGTGGGAGACTTCAAGAATAGAGTGAATAGTACATTACAGACCTAGGGTGGTGAATTCGTAAATGTCCCAGATCCCTCACCTCACCTTCGGTACGGGCCATAAATATGCGATCTGGGGCTTTAAGAATTACCGCCCGTGGTTTGTCAAAAGTTTTATGTCTTGCCTTGGCCAAGAAGTGAGATTTTCTCTCCGCGTAGCGGGCAGAAAATCCCACTTTATGGCCAAGGGTGATGTAATAGGTATTTACTGACCTAGTGAGCTACACCTTTGGCTTCATCGTTGCTTTCCATCAGGTGAGATAGAGGTCAACCGCAGGTCAGTCGTGAATTTAAAACTGTAGACCGGGAGTAGTAGCTATCGAGGCTCTGCCGTCTAGCTGGCGGTTATTTAGTCGCCTTTTACGACATCCCACGACGCGGGATACAGTATTGTTTCAGATAAATAAGTTAGGTCCTTAATTACTTCGTACACGTGAGTCTGTCCAAGTTTTTCTCCACACTAAGATACAATCTGCTAAAGCACTCCGTCAATCTCGGGCATTTCCCGAAGGCAATGTTCGGCGTCTGCTAGACAATTACCAATTACGGTCAGAAGTTGGGACAGGCGGCTCGGGGGCCTATTAGCAAATTATGACTCTGCCTTCAGCAAACCTGGTTAAAAACTTGGCTTAGTTGAAACTACTTTACTTGACTCGGCTGACGCGAAATGTTGCATAATGATCATCAGTGGAGAGGGTTTAAAGAGTTTATTAAATTGTAATTGTTGTCTTCGTAGAACTGGCACTTCTTAACAAAAGAACATGTAGCTTTATACTCACATCTCACGTTGTTTTCAATTGTGAAAACAAATATGCTATTTTGAATTAATTATAGGTGACAGAAATTGGAACAGATGATGTGATAAAATCCGGCAGGTCATCTATGTAATGTTCTAGATTCTAGAAAATACTAGAGAAAAGAAAACCTGACCTAACAGAAGCAGTAGGTAGCCACTGGTCAGCTAACTAAAAATTCATGAAACAATTCAAGTTTTACCGATTTATTTAGCTCTGTTAAAAGCAGTTCTTCGTTAATATCAGAACATATGATTGGTTAATCCCAACCCCAAAGTGGTTGGTCCTCACACCGACAAGTAAACACACATCTTTAACGTACTCATACAGCTAACACTCACAAGTATTAATTAAATCTTCTCGTAATATCAAATAGTCGTTAATGTAAGCGATTTAATATTAACAGTAAATACCAGATATCCCATTTGGGGGTTTAAGAGGTGCGCCACTTTGGCTACAGATGCTACAGCATCTGCTGCTAAAACCTTGAACCTTGTAAAGACTACTGTGTCTTACAAGGTTCTTGAGCACTTAACTAATACATAGTTTGTAGCTAGAACGGCTTTATCGAGAAGGACAAGAATCTATGTCATAATCAGACACATAAAATCAACCAACAGATGCAATTCTCCCATAGTTACTTCAAATTGTCATCCACGTAGCTAGTGCTACGAAAATCCGTAGACCCTCTACGCGCGCCGCAGAAATTCTTAAAACTAACTCCTACGCTGAATAAATCTGCAATGTAAAAGAGACTTCCAGTCATGCACGTACGGTTTGGATTGGCGTTAATTTTGTAATTTTGCAAGTGTCGTTTGACAATGGTCGTGAAATAGCGGCCTGATTGCTGACCGACTAATTGATAACCTTTTCACTCCAACACCGGTTAGGGTTGCTACACACTATCCATACTAATAATAATAATATATTTATTTCAAGTAAGATCAAGGTATATTTAGGTCAAGTAATTACAACTCATATTTGTTAGTATATCTTAAAAAGTAATGTGTTAGTATGTAAACTAATTAACTAGGGGCCTAATACTATAAATGTGAAAATGTGTTTTTTTGTTTCTTTGTTTGTTTGTCCTTCCTTCACGTAGCAATGAGTGAACCGATTTAGGTGAAATTTGGTATGGAGATAGTTTGAGACCCGGGCAATAACATAGAATACTTTTATCCCGATATGAAATGAAATTGAAATGAAATGAAATTTATTTATTTACCTTAAAATTAGATACAATATTTCCTCAAAAACGGGTTTTCCATGGGTCAAACCAATTTTTCAATAATATATCGTATATAGACAGTTTTTCAATAATAACTGTCTATATGTGTAGTATCATCGGGTATGCAAATTCAAAGTCTATACGCGGGACGAAATCGTGGGCAAACGGCTAGTACTTACTAAAACTTGAAAAAATGGCCAAAAACTGCTCCTCCTACTTTACATAGTAGGTCCTTTTTAAATTCATATTTAAATCACCATTTGAGCATGGAACGCGCCTCACTGCTGATGCTATAGGTGTTTGCTACTCTCATCGCAAGCTAGTCTAAGCTGTAGTCCGTATATGGACCTTATGTTACTTTTTATTCCTTATTAAATTTATACGTACAGATTACCTGGTCACCTTTTCTGTTCCGCCAAAATCTAAAGTTTTTGGTGTTTCAGCTTTTATGACAGCACCAAAAAGAAGCAACTTAAATTACTTGGCCAGTAATTCTGCGTTCGTAGTATTTTTCATTGCATTACAAACCAGAAACTTTACCTCTTATAACGGAAACTCCAAAAAACCTTCATTAATATTATTTAATACCTCAAGCACTAAGCGCGTGGGCAAAACAGGTGTTAAGAAAATGCCGGTCACCGTTACGTGGCAGCCCTAGCCGGCCATACCTCGTTACCTGCCATTGCAGCTCTTACTGGAAAAATTAACCAAACTATACCATAAAATCAATGTAATACTGTTCAAGGTAACCGCAAAGTTATCTTGGTAAACGCTAAGATGGCCTAAAGTAATTACAGCTATGTTAAGCTATTTTGTAGTTTATGTCGTTGGGATAGAGTTAAGGGTGAGTGTGCAGATAAGTCGGCACGAGCGGAGACGAGTGAACGGGCGCGCGTAATGAAACAAGTGTTTAATATTCATCGCGCGCCGCCGTTTAACCCATATAACTGCATCCGAGCGGGAAATCGATGGAATATAAAACGTTTACAACATCCTGTAGTTTTTTTTTATACATTTTATGCGTCGTGTTTGGTATTTTCTGCTAGCAACGACGATTAAACTCGTAAATTGTTATTGTTATGTTTTATGTTTGAAAATTATTTTACGTCACCCTTGGCCATAAAGTGGGATTTCCTGCCCGCTACGCGGGGAGAAAATCGCACTACCTTGCCAAGGTAAGACATGAAACCTTAGACAAACCACGGGCGGTAATTTGTAAAGCCCCAGCTCGCATATTTATGGCCCTCACCTTAGTTCGGGCCACAAACATCTGCGATCTGGGACCTTAACGAATTCACCGCCCTAGGTCTGCAATGTACTATTAAAAGTTATTTTGTGTCTATTTTACAGAAAAGGTACCTAATATTTTTGTTGTCATGAATCTAAGTATAATGATTGGATTTTTGCATAAACTAATACAAAACTATAAAACAAAAAAATCAAATGACCATTCGTAGAAGGCAATAGACAATTTTGTGTTAAGTACATCTTCATCAATCTTGAATCATCATTTACTTAACGTTCAATTTTATCCCCTATTTATATATTCTTAAGGTCCTAAAGGTGTAATAAATGACGCCTCTGAAACTAGAAAGAAGCCTATAAATGTGCAGATGAATTCTCGCTTATAAAACTTGCATCCCAGAGGGGGTGAAAAGGGTGAAGTGGGGGGGGAAATAAAACAAGTCCAAGTGAGAATAAATTGTGCTGAATTATATGCGCGGCTAGCATGACTGCATTATGTAGTACAATTTGATTTCCAGGCCAGTGAGCGGAAAGGTAATGTTACGAGTAGGTAAGTAGGTACGTTTTTAAGGTTAATTTGATGCTAAAAAATACCATCCCAATGGGTCAGTATGGTGAAGTCGGAAACTATGAGAGATAGCGAGATCTGTTCTTAGGAACCATGACGTCGATTTTAGATTTAATAATAATTACATTCAAACATTTTAACACATATGCACCCCATAAAAATACGAAATGCCATCTTGCGATCGTTCGTTACCCAAAAGAATTAATCTTTGCATTCAACAGAATGGCTACCATTTTGAACATTTACTGACATAAAATAATTATTTTATTGGTGGGTTTTTCTTTCAATTATTTAAACAAGATTCCATTAGTGTTGTGCTTCTTGCGACTTGCAGAATTTATACACATTGATTTTGACCAGGTTCGATTCCCGGTTATGTATGAGAGTTAATAAAAAAGTTTGAATGTAATTATTATTAAATCTAAAATCGACGTCATGGTTCCTAAGAACAGATCTCGCTATCTCTCATAGTTTCCGACTTCACCATACTGACCCATTTGGATTGTACACCCTGTATATTGTTAATCATTGGTCTTAAATATAATTAATTATGTTACTTACATATTATAAAATGAATTGCCGTACGTTAGTCTCGCTAAAACTTGAGCTGAAAGTGCTTGACCGATTTAGATAATTTAGAAAACCTTTGAAAGCATAGTTTGGTTTCTTTTCTAAGATAAAGGAATATTGCTTTTAAGTAAAATGAACTAAGTAAAGGATTTAAGGCAGTTCCAGGGCCCAGAACTTTTCTCCACCTTTTATAGAAAATTTAAAATTTTCATTGAATTTCCGTCGTGTCTAGAACAAATAGGAACCATTCTATTTAGTTTTCAATAACACGCTTATTTCATGAGCCCTACATTTTTTATGCCATTGGTAAAGCTCTAGGCAAACGCCGACTAAAAAGCCGTGGTGGTCTAGTGGTTCGACCTACCGCCTCTCATGCAGAGGGTCGGGGGTTCGATTCCAGCCCGCACCTCTAAGTTTACTTCTGTGCGAAATTCAATTTGAATTCACCACTGAGCTTTTCAGTGAATGAAAACAACGTGAGAAAACCACGCATCTGCGAAGTAATTCAAAAAGGTGTGTGAAGTTCCCAATACGCACTGGGCCCGCGTGGGGACTATAGCCCAAACCCTCTCGTGACGAGAAGAGGCCTGTGCCCAGCAGTGGGACGTAAATAGGCTGTAGTAGTAAAGGCAAACGAGCGCACAGCCCACCTTATGGTAAGTGGTGACTGCGGCCCACGGACACCGAAATCCTATGATCCGCCATTAAGAAAGCTTAAGATCTCGAATCCATTGCCTACCCTGAGGCCTAAGATGGAATGCCTCTGTGCTAGAAATTTCACCGGCTGCCTTAACCCCCTACCGGAACACAACAGCATACCATACTGGTCTGCATACTTCCATGAATAGGCGATGCTTGCCGTGATTTGGTGTTAATCTATGCGTGACGGGGGTGGGGGAAGGGGAGGGGGTGGTGTTAATTACGCACACGCAGCGGTAATCCTGGCGGACGCCGCGAGTGGATACGTCACTGCGGGCGCAAGCCACGGAAGCACAGAGTATTTAATAGTACCTACTACGTACCTACAGAATGGCCACGGAATCACCCGCCTGTATCTAGCCCGCGTGGATTTGGCGCCCAACTCGCCTTACCGTCATTTGTTTCATCCGGAGATGGTGAGTGAATCATTGGCCCGCGTAGTACACACACATTTACAAGTGTACAGACGTCCTCACGCGCACACTGACGTTCTCGCACGCAAACATTGACACTTCATTCGAATTGTGTTCGAAATCTTAAGGTAAAACTTAGGGTAGATTCAAACTGTTCGTTAAAGTTAACGTTAACATCAAATATTGGACAAAATGACGTTTCTGTATGGAATGACAGCTCGGCAGCCATATTTAACGACCAGGAGTCCGTCAACTGTACTTGAATCAATTTCGGTAACGAATATCGATAACGATATCGAAAACAATATGTAATCGACGCTTAGAGTTTGGCTGGTTACAGCGTAAAGTAGTTATTTTTACCTGACTACGGCAAAGCTGAAAGGTTTATAATTTTAGCGATTTTTTTATTTTAGCTGTATAGCGAATTCTATTACTATTTAGTCGGGTTTTAGTTTACAACTTTGTCACTTGTTAATAGCGATTCAATCCGAAATGTAGGATTGAAAAAGAGGTCCGTGAGAAAGGGAGAAATAAAATCTCATATACTTTGCTGGGTCAAGTGTGTTCGAGAGCAAACTTGGGACGACCAACCTACACGTTCAAAATATTCAAGAAAATCGTCAACGTACTTACCTAAGTGTCCATGTTTTGCTTTACCTTGTATCATTACATTCATCATCATCATCATTTCAGCCGAAAGACGTCCACTGCTGGACATAGGCCTCCCCAAGGCTCACCACTCAGACCGGTCCTGTGCTATCATTACATCAATAAAGCCTAACCTTGCTTTACGCTAATCTCTCGTCACTTAAGACGCGATCATACAGGTGGTTGTATAATACGTATAGCACCATTACCTATGCTTGATAATTCCATTTTAATTAATAAGGTTAGCTAAAGCTGCAAATAGCCTAATACTGACTAGACATGACAAGAAAGCGACGATTATTCTGACATATATAGCTATGAAGAACTTTATATGTATACAGTCACATGTATCGGCGGCCGAACAGTTAAAAAAAAACCCTTGGTCTGTGCAGCGAGATGCCTACGCCCGTCCGTCACGCGTAAGCGATTATGGCTCTTAAGGTGGCACACTAGTACATGTGAACGTGACTGTACCTACATACCTACAAAAGCATGTCGCGATGTTACCGTTCATCATGTAGAAGTTACTTTGATATCCACCATAACCAGAGCTAAAATTTGGTTACTTAGCAGATGCGCGCTGTGCAGGCCTTATCCGATGTTTTATTCCACCTTCGGCCTTCCTCCTTCCAACCTTTATCTTCTTCGGTCAATTTTGAATTTAATTTCGCAAATTATAAGGCTCCCACGGCTTTTAACATTCCAGTAGGTAGGCATCGGCCAATTATTCTGTCCTAGGGAGCTAAGATCTGTCTTGTTGCTCAGCGGATCGGAGCACGAAACAAATTCCGAGCCATTACGAGGGCGATAAATAAGTGAGTGACGCGATAAACGGCGACATAATTCTTGCTGCTCACGCGCCGGCACCTCCCCTCCACCCGCGACGGTTATTTGTTTAATCTAAATGCTAATTACCCGAATACCCCCAGTTTAGGGAGCCCTTTCAAGACTTTGGCCGAGTGTAAAAATAAACAGAATGCAAATAATTAGTAAATAAATAAATGGCGTTCGCGTACCGGAAGACGAGCTGTAGGTAGGCCTCCAACAAGGTGGAGTGATGACCTGGTGAAGGTCGCGGGAAGTTGGTGGATGCGAACGGCACAGGTCCGGTCAGAGTGGTGGGCCTTGGGGGAGGCCTACTATGTTCAGCGTGGACGTCTATCGGTTGATATGATGATGATGATGAAATAAATAAAGAAATAAATTGACCTGGCCCTAAACTAAGCAAAGCTTGTACTATGGGTGCTAGACAACGATATAAATACTTATATAGAGAAATACATACATACCTAAGGGTACAAGCATTCGTGCTCATCACACAAAGTGTGGCCCTAGCGGGATGCCAACCCGCGACCTTCGGAACAGATGGCAGGATGACTACCAACTGAGCCAAACCTGTCGTCATATAAAGATTTTCTTGCAAAACTCATGGAAGCATTCTGGAAGACGCTACAATGGTTGGTTGGAGAAATGAGGTAGGTACCTATATCGCACCCCCAGTACAACACTGTATTATGTCAAAAAATCTCAAAATTTACTTGAAAATATATAGTTGAATCGACAAAAATTTGCCGAGCATACCACGAAGACCGGCGTATTTATATTTATTTTGACTTAGTACAGTGTTGTACTGGGGGTGCGATATATTAAAAGTCCGAGCAGGAGTTTGATGGAAACAGACAGTGCAAGCCGATCTATATACGTGGTGAACAGAGAGTCGGTTTGGTGTATTTCATGTCGTTTTCATTACTTATAGTCTAAACTTTCATTTAAGACGTATTTTACATGAAATTGTATGGGTCTTCAGAGAGACGCGAGATGTCTTTTTTGAGCAGACGAGACCGACGAGCGTCGCGTGTCGTCGGCGCTGTGCGGCGGCGAAGGATCGCTGACGATATCGAAATCTTATTGCGCGCCTCCCCGGACTGCGCGTCACACAGCGGCGAATGGTTTTGAATTTGAGGTATTGAATTTACTTGGAGCGAAAAGATGCTTATTATATTAAATAAAGATAATACAAACGAGAAGAGGGAAAATGGTTGGACATCTGATTAGACACGATAGGTTTTTGAACGTTATAATGGAAGGTAAAATGGAAGGAAGAAGGGGAAGAGGTAGACCACGCTTAACCTACTTTGACCAGCTGAAGGAAAGAGCAAATGTCGGGAGATTTGCTCTGAGTCTTATTACGACCTAAAAAGACGGGCACAGGAGCGAGAGACATGACGGTTACTCCACCGACAAGAGCACGGCTCTTAAATAGAAGAAGGTCTCCAAAACTTCAAATGTCACCGTAACATTGACTGACACTATTGTAGGAAATTACAACTTTGATCTTAACCGCCTTTTGCTTACGGTGGCCCTCATTGGCTTGACTGTAGTTTGCTGTCGACACTAGCCGTCTAACCAGCTTTCTATTTACACTTAAAAGGATCTTGGCCCACTACGCAAACAGTTCAATTCAATCATTTATTCGGCAAATTGGCTTCATTCGGACACTTTGATACGTCAGAAAATTCAATGAATCTACCAGCGTTTGCTAGCCTATTGCTTCACACGTCGGCGTCTACTGGTCCAACACATTGGCCAAATGTTAAACTCACCGCCGATAAAACAAAAGCGTGGCTGAGCGAATAGAAGCGAGTGTTCAGCGGAGTGCGGCGGCGTGTGGTGTGATTGCGGCCGTCTCGGCCTTATTCAATTCCACGCTTTGCATAAACTGTTTACGTCTCGCGCTCACTACGGCGCTCCTCAAATAAACTGCCTCATAGATACGCCTCGCTAGTTTTAAAGTTTAGGCTTCAAAAGTAAACGTAATTTAGGAAAGGTAACTAAACACAATGCAACTGGAATTGATAGATTGACGATTACGTGATGCTGTTCGATTTCGAGTCCTTCCATGGCTTCTAATCTATTAGATATTGATGAAAATGTGTAGGTAGGTACATATGCTTTGGAAAATAACTCTATTTTGCCGCAGAACACATGTCTGCGAGGTTTGGTGCACCTGGTTAAGTACCAACTATTTATTTCTAATTAAGTAAATTGATTTGAAATCTGCCTTTCATCTAAGTAAAAGCAAAACTTAGTACCTACCTATCGTATTTTTTTTCAAGACTTCATTACCAACATAAATACTGTAAATACCTACAAAAATCAACATACAATGTACCGCAACATTACAGTTATAACGAGTAAAGGTATTCGTTTATGTATTTAGATCGTTTAGGCTTATAATGGGACCCCGTTTTGCCCAGGATTAGTGCGACCCAACTTGACCCGCCACGTAAGGTACAGTCAGCAGCAAAGTAAGTAGGTACAAATACAGTCGAGGAGGTCAAAATAACGTGTCACATACCTACTAGGAAGTAAGAACCAGTGTAGGTCATCTTTAGCTCTTCAAGTGGTTAGATACTCCTGCTGCTGACTGTACCTACGGCGTTTAATACAATTTGTATATCTATTTAATACGAGTGTGATATTGCTACGGCTTGAATGGTCCCCAAATTGTTTATCTCTAGAGAAAGCTTTCTTAATTAAAAACAAAATTTGCACGTACGAATGAATTGCTTCGAACTAATATATACAAAATGAACTAAGTGGGTATATTTCTTCTTTTTCACGATTTCTTTGACCACGTCTAGAAGCTGTTATTCTGATCTTCCTCGAACATCTGGCTTAGATAGTTTAAAAAAACTAAAGAAATTCAATTTACGCGCATTTCCTTCACCCTTTGATATCGCAATCAAGACAACCGAAGTTACAAAAGCGGCTTCTATTCTTCAAGATTGAGATCAGACTTAAAGTTTCCATTCAAATGAAACAAAAGCGACAACAGAACAGATCCGTCGTTAATTTTGACTTCGCGAATTCGCAATATCAGTGCGTATGATTAGGGAACAAATAAATAATCTGCCTTAGGCACCCTTAAGTGAGTTGCCAGTTCCGGGTCTTAAATAAGAAAACCGTTAGAGCCGTTTGATAATGTTGGATATTATTAAACGGCTCTAACGGTTTCCATGAAATTGAGTATTTCGGGGGTGACAAAAATCGATCTAGCTAGGTCTCATATCTGGGATAAGATTACAGCTATTTTGCGAGCAGAGGTCGGCCGCCCAGGTAGGTACTAATAATAATTATGCCATGCCGACTACTCTTGTGATGGAAATATCAGATGGTGCTGGTATTTTATTTATTTATTTATCTATTCAATGCAACCATATACATTTTTAGGGTTCCGAAGTCCACAAGGAACCCTTATAGTTTCGCTATGTCCGTCCGTCCGTCCGTCCGTCTGTCCGCACTATTGCTCGGAGATGCTTAGTTCTAGAAAGCTGTAATTTGGCATGAATATGCATATTAGTTACGCTGACAAAGTGGTACAATAAAATGTTGAAATATATTTTTTTATAGGGTACCTCCCCTACTCGTAAAGTGGGGATGTATTTTTTTTTTCTTGCGTACCCCATGGTGGGGTCGTTGAATAGGTCTTAAAAAAATATTGTGGGTTTGTTAAAACCATTTTTTGATTAAGTGATGCGTTTGTGAAATATTAAGCTTTAAAGTGCTATTTTTTGCTAGGGTCACGTGTCCCCCCCCCCCCTGCCAGCTAAATGGTGGTAATTGGAACGCTGAAAAAAATCGCGGTTGTGGCATATATAACGTAGTTGAAAGGAAAACTATCACAGCTAAGTAGGCTGTACAAACTTTCGAGTAATAGTCGACCAACTTATGATGATGATTTTTCTCGAGCGGCAGGGGCGTCGGGCGGGCACGTCATTCATACCACAGGCTAGCTAGATGCTAATAAGTCTTAGAAAGGTACTGTGGGCATCGTCAATTTCGGAACCCTATACTTTGCGCGTGGCCCGACACGCACTTGGCCAGTTTTTTTTTCTTAATGTAGGAACATTAGATCTTTAATAACTAGTAAATATAAGAGTTCATGGACCCTGGTAGGGTATGGCATATATTGGCAAGTATGTACCGATGTCTTACCAAAAACAACACAATATTAGATACTCTTAGGTATACATATCATACTTAAATTGTAATAACTTATATTTCTTTATAGGATGCTGTGATGATCTGATGATGTTGCCAACTGAATTCAAGGTGGTTTTCGTCTTATTTTTGGAAACATTTTTTTTCCAGCCTATTTGAATGTCCCACTGCTGAGCAAAGGCCTCTCCCGCGGCCTTCCAACTCCCTCTATCTATCATCTATCCATTGGAAACATTGCAATTTTAATTTATAAATAGTAACCCCTGAAACAAGAGGTCGCTTGGCAACGCGGTGCCCGGGGCGACCAACTTTAGCGAATACTTGAAGACGCCTCACCCGCGGCGCGATGTGTTGCCAATTACCGCGCAGCCAACTTTGGACAAGACTTTGTTGTGATTAGCGAGAAGCGCCCAATTTGATATTATTCACAACCAGCTTCTATAAACTTTTGCCACAAATATCTTAAATTCCGTGAATTTTAGGCTACAATTTCGAGGTTTTAGGTCCCAAGTCCTGGAGTTGTTACATACTTTTGTAGGTACTAATACTTATACACCATTCAATTAACACATTTTTCTCCGCTGTCGATGTAGTTTGTGATCCAGCTAAGTACATAAATACATCACAAATCCAAAATCCGACAGACACGTATAGTTAGGCTTGAGAACGGATTGGACGCTGGAGTTGATCGTGAAGCGAGGTGGGCGGCGTTAATGTTAAACAAATGCAGCCGGTGCAAGCGTCCTGAGTAGGTACACGCTGTCCAAAGCGATTGTCGCTTATCCACCCCTCTGCCCGCCCCGCCACACGCTTCGCACCAAGCGGCCTCTGGGTTCAAGTAGGAACCTACACTTAGATATCCAAATTTGTGACAGGACCGTTCTTAGCTTGGTAGGTACACATCAAGATCCAAGCCAAGGCACATGAGAACAATTTTAACCACGCGCCGTTGTACAACATCCTGTTCTACAAAACAAAATATAGTAGTATAGTAAGTACCATACCAAACTAACTTTAAAAAGTAATAGTTGATTACGTGGAACCTTTTTGCATTCGAACAGTTCTATTCCCAAGGCAAAACTGTTCGCAATAAGAAAACTAAACGCTGTTTGTCCACGGCAACTTATTTACAATTTCGCAACCGCGTGGCGGTGAGGGATGGCGCGAAGTCGGCGCGTCAGGCGACGCAGGCGCCTCCATTCATCATCGCGAGGGGGTGAAGGGGGTGAAATAGAAAAAGTTGTCTCGTTTACAATGGGGTCGGATTTGGAGGTCGTTAACGATGCCGCGCTGTTTGACGATGTTGCTGGTAATGATGCTTTATCTTGATTGTTTCATTGCTGTTGGGAAGTTACGCTTTTTGTTGGGGAATTTCGTCGTTCAAGGGCGGTCGCAAGTAAGTATATTAGTAAAAGAAAAAATTTATTTTTCTAGAATTTAGTGACTGAGCCACGGGGTAACTTTCAGAGGAACTTATTTACGTTACAAAAGATCTCTAAATAGTTCCAGATAAAGTGGCTGAGGATAACGATCCAAAACAATTTAAACAGAATTTATTTATTTCTGAAATATATGTCCAACTACACACTAATTCCCGTCGACAACAGAATCACGGTGTAGTAGAAAGCTAACATCCGTTATCGGACAAACATCCCTCAAGCCACACAGAAATGATATTAAGCGCCTAAGCAAGCATGGGCCGGTTATAGTAATCCGACAATAGTTGTTTTTCCGGGCCGGCGCGCGAACCGGCGGAGAGCAAGTCAAACAGCCGCGGCCCGCTCGCCCCGGCGGCGACCCACCGACAGACAGGCGAAGCTACCCACAGCTAGCCACTTGCATCGACCCTAACACAGAGATAGGTACTGACGTGAAAAAAATGACACGAATCAGAATGAATAATACCAACGCCAATGTGATTGGTGTAAGTGAGCCCTAGGTAACGCCTACCTCTTGTATTAGAGGAATCTCTAAAAAGGAACAGAGACAAAATATCTAACTGAATAAAACTTTTCAGCGTCTCTTTGAGTGTCGTACAAAACTAACAAAATCAATATTAGGTAGTGTTTTATATGGAATTTGATACTTATCTACTTAGATGAGCTCTGTTTCTGCCAGTACCTATTAAAGATGAACTTTTCCTAAATTCCTATGGGAACGGGACAAATGGAACCTATGCGGGTGAGACGGCTAGAGTCTGATAAACTGCTGCGTGATCCTTCGAGCCGGATCAAGCGATCTCTCGCCGCCGCTGCGCGCGCGGTGTGCGCCGCGCCAGGGTCGCGCGCGCCGTTTGCCGAGGGATTAGACCATCGCGACGGCTGTTTAAATAACACTCGGATTTGCCGACTCCGGGCTTGATAACCATAAATGTTATGTTCAATTGGGATGACTAGTTTTAACTTGTTTAATCCAATCATGCACGTTATAGAAAACAATCCCAATATTAAAAGCACATAATAATGCACAGGTAGGTACTTAGATTGTTAAGTTCTTCACGACTCATTCACACTTCACGACTTATAAATAAAAAGTAATTCTTTTCAAGACTAATTCACGTAAAACAGTCAATTACAAATTCATTATATAAAATAAAATAAAATAAATATAATTAAATAAATAATAATATGATTAAATAAATTTGATTATTATTATTATTTGATGAAAATTTAATTATCTCTATATTAATCAGGTTTCCATTTGTTTTTGGCTCGAGCACGACCAAGAATGTTAGTTTGCGGAGGATCTTATCTCTACAATGTATAAACTCGGTCGGTCCGGTCCAGTGCAAGGCATGTTATCCCGTGTGCAGATAGTACACGAAATGTAGCTTTGTTCTGTTAAAATTACATACGCGATAGTACGCTGGTGGAAGCTATTTTATGGTAAAATCAAAACTATAATTAATTCAGCGAATTGGCAACACTTGGGCTGGACCCGCCAGTTTTGAAACTAGCTGCCATTGCTTGCATGATATAATAACGTATACTTATTATAACGTATCCTTATTGAGAAGAATTATCGCAAGAAACATAATAGAATGTAGGTATATTTAAGTGATAACCTATATTCTCCTGTTGCGTTTAAAAGTTTTAAAAGTAAAACTAGGGTATCTAGGACAAAATAAATACCCTTTTTTTACTGGTCATAATTTACATGCACTTTTAATCTTAACTAACAAAATCCCAGTAGATATAATGTAATGTATCTCCGAAGTGCAACAGACGCAGCAGATTTAGGTACCTACTCCGAAGTGCAGACGCAAAATTTATGACATCCGCCGTAAACCCACGCGAAATTTACGGCTCTTTACGTTCTAATACTTTAGAGTGCATTATTCTTTAATTCACAGATCCGTATCAATTTCTTTGTCTAAGAATTCGTGTAACTTCTTAAATTACTTTCGTGCCGGCGCCCCGATTCCCGAGACGGAGGCAGGGCAGAGGTTTTCAATAAGATGAATTTACCTGTCCTCTCCCCAGCCTACATACTACTTGTAAGTAGTAGTGTTCTGAAGCGCGTGACTAACGGAGCCACGGCCCGAATAAATGATGTACAAGGTTAGGTACAATGTTGAACTAACCTAATCTAAACATATACTAAAAATAAGTATATTTAAAAGTCACGTCACCGTATCTATGTGTGTATTGTACGGGTTTAACTCGAGAAATCTACTGGTCTGATTGCCACAAAATTTAGTAGGGGGTAGAGATCTTCTACTATATAAAGTTCCGCGCCTTCATATTTCAAAACGCTTCAATTTTTTTTATTATTATTTAAAAAGCATCACCAACACTCTCAACGCATAGTTGATGGCTGTCTCAGCACGCACATATGTGTTGAGAGTGTTGGTGGTGCTTTTTAAATACATTGAAGCGTTTTGAAATGTGAAGGCGCGGGACTTTAGATAGTAGAAGATCTCTAGATTATTATCACGGTTTAATTATGCGGGCTACCTTTTTAAACGGAAAAACGGATCTTCCCACGTGAACGCTGATGAAGTCGCGGGCAGAAACTAGTGGGTACCTATCCATACTAATATTATAAGTGGGAAAGTAACTCCCTCTGATGCTTCAGCCACTGGACTGATTTGGATGAAATTTAGTATGGAGATGGTTGGGTATTCCCATGTAATGACTTAGGCCACTATTTTTATCCCAGAAAAATGCATGGTTTCCGCGGGAATGCGATAACCGAATTCAGTGCGGGTGAGTATAGATATAGTGTAATAACCATTATAAGGTAAGTAAGTATAATTAAGGATATTTTACATTGCAAAGTGGCAATCCTAGCGTCCTTGTTAATTCACATCCTACTCAATTCCACCTAAACCGCAAACAGATTCCACTAGCAACAAAATCCCTTGCACCACCTACAAATGAGCTGTACAAAATGCGAACAGCGAGTCTATTTGGGTTTACCGAAAGTGGGCTTTGGTGGAGCGCGTCCGGGAGCATCAAAGAGTGCGGACGTCTGGGGAAAACCTCGTTTGTCGTAAAGGCTGTCTGTGCATATGGAGAGGTGTAACAGGTTTACACAACGGAAGGCGCGTGGATAAAGCAATAATAGACTCTGTGTCAACGGCTTAGTGCTTCGCCGCGCGCCTTCTAAGTTGTGTCGTGCTATACGGAGGTCGCCAATAAGCGGAATTAAGTTCGAGATAGGTAAATGAAATCAGTCGAAACGAGTGGCCGAACAAAATTCGTAAGGTAAAGACGATTTGCTCGTGTCATGAAACCATGGTGGGCTAGCTAGTGGTTCGACCTACCGCCTCTCATGCAGTGGGTAGGAGTTTCGATCCCGGCTCGCTCCTCTAAGTTTACTTATGTGCGAAATTCAATTCAGTTTACCACTGATTTTTGACCTTTACGGCGATTGAAAACTTCATGAGGAAACCTGCCCGCATCTGTGAAATAATTTGAGGATGTGTACGAAGTCCCCAATACTGGGCCCGCGCGGGGACTAGCCCAAGAGCCCTCTCGTGAAGAGAGAAAACCTGTGTCCAGCAGTGGGACGTAAATAGGCTGTTACGGAGGCTGATGTAGTGAACTAGTAAAATGTCGATTACTTTATTGTTGAAATAGCAACTTTTATACTTTTCTAATAAATTATTTGATTCGTTTTTTTAACATTCGATTTTCAATACAGGATAAGTATCCCGCTATAATAGAAAATCGAAGGACAGAGCTCCCTAGCTTCAATATTATCAGATATATTAAGTAACTACTGCCTACTGTATGTACATTCAAATATTCGCCTAGGCAAACAGTCTGTCTATTCGCATATTAAATTAGAACTACTAATATGTAACTACGTTGATCTGTCAATATCAATAATCCGAATAACGTCTATCCTATTCTACGAGAATAATGTTTCCCTGGATACCTCAGGAATTAAATAATTATTCCATGAAATAGCGTTATGTGTGTTATAATTTTGGGAATTTCATGAATATGCAAACGTGTGTGGGTGCGCGCCGCCCACGGTTAGCAAAATATCGTTACTATTGTTTCAGGATCTCAAATGTTTCAAGCGTAGGTACCTAAATCATCAGACGTTTTTAATAGGTTCCGAAGTCCATAAGGAACCCTTATAGTTTCGCCATGTCCGTCTGTCCGCACTATTGCTCGGAGATGTTTGGTTCTAAAAAGCTGTAATTTGGCATGCATATACATATTAGTTATGCTGACAAAGTGGTACAATTTTTTTTTTTTTTTTATAGGGTACCTCCCCTATTCGTAAAGTATTTTTTTTTTCTTGCGTACCCCATAGTGTGACATATCGTTGAATAGGTCTTTAAAAAATATATTACTTAAAATAATATATAAATAGGTTTGTTAAAACTATTTTTCGAGTAAGTGATGCGTTTGTGAAATATTAAACTTTAAAGTGCTATTTTTTTTTAGAGTCGAGTGTCCATCTAAATGGTGGTATTTGGATGGCTGAAAAAATCACGGTTGTGGCATATATAACGTAGTTGAAAGGAAAACTATCACAGATAAGTAAGCTGTTCAACGAGTCATAGTCGACTTATGAAATGATTAAAAAACCAATGATTTTTCTCGAGCGGCAGGGGCGTCGGGCGGGCACGTCATACCACAGGTTAGCTAAGATGCTAAATAAATCTTAACGGACTTGGCCGGTTTTATACAATTTAATTTGAGCTCAAATTTAATCTTGAGACTTCTGCCAATCGTTTGGTGATGATATAGCGGTAAGAAGATATTGAAGAATCAACTAGGCTTAGGTACATTCATAGGAATGAAACGTTCAGAAGATATTAACCGCTATGCTACCCATTTTTCATTGTTAGCGGGCATACGCTTTCGAAAGGGATACCCTGCCCAAGTAACATTGTAAATATTCCTTACAGAATCAAAAATGTCTTGCACATAGACAGAAGCCATTATTGAAAGAGAAGAAGAATCAAAAATGACGACGACATTGCGGTACCTGGTAGGTACGTCTACTTTTCTCGTCGCAAATTCACGATAGGTACAAATCCCAAAGGTCGGCTGGGCATCGATTTCCTCCCAGACAGGCTAAATCCAATCAATCCAGCCATTAATTAGGTAAGTTATGAAACATTGTGTATTAAAAACCTCGCGGCCGTCCCGCGGGGGAAACTTAAACTTCCCGAACCTGTCGAACAATATGAGATTTTATTTAATCGGTTCAAAGTTCCGAGATTAGCCGAGCTCGCGAACTGACGAGTTCCGAAACTTTATCCTCCTAAAAGGCAATCGCTTAAGGATTGTCTTTAAGTAGGTAGATAATTATTGAAAAAAAAAAAAAAGTCAATATAAATGTGTGCTAGTAATACACGGTTACGTCAAGGATTTCTCGGGTCTAGGACATTCGGTGGATGCATGCAAAGTCATCAGCATCATCATCTTTCAGTCGAAAGACGTCCACTGCTGGACATAGGCCTCCCCCAAGGCTCGCCACTCAGACCGGTCCTGTGCTACTTGTTTCCACCGGTTTCCCGCGACGTTCACGAGGTCGTCGCAAAGTTTCTATCTGTGATCGATTTAGGTACTTACCTACACAGTACAAACACAATGCTTGGTATGTATGTGTGCTCCGGTGGATGCGTGTGGAAAAGTATAGATCGTGACCATGATCTTGGGGAAGGCCTACGTCCACAGTGGGCGTGATTCGAAAGGAGTCGCTGGTTAACTCTCCGGTGACCTCCCCCACCAGACCACCACCACAGCAGCCTATTTTACAGCCCACTGCTGGACACAGGCCTCCTCTCATCTCGGCAACCACGCAGGCCCAGTGCAGATTCGGGACTTCACACACATCTTTGAATTACTTTGCAGATGCGAGCAGGTTTCCTCACGATGTGTTCCTTCACCAAAAATCACAGTGGTAAATTCAAAACGAATTTCGCACATCATCATCATCATTTCAGCCGAAAGACGTCCACTGCTTTATTTATTTTATCCAAGCGATCTCAGAAACGGGTCTTAACGATTTGGACCAAATTTGGAATATAGGGCGGTTTACGGAGGCAACAATCGATCTAGCTAGGCCTCATATCTGAGAAAACTTGGTTTTAGCTATTTTCACCCGACCAAATCTCGCTCGCCCAGGTCCTTAACCAAACAATAGGTAAATTATTTATGAACCAAGCGCTTAATATGTCGTCCATATAGCATGATAGCCGAGCACCAGAATTCTCGAGCGTCCTCTAAAACGCCGCAGCGACCGCCCGGCCGACCGTGGCGAGTCGGATGCGGATGCAAATCAGGACCGGCCGCATGTTTGGTGAAATACTCAGCATTTCCGATCCCAAATGATGAAATATTAATCGAGGTGCACAACCCTGAAATATTAGACAGAGCTTCTTTAGGTACTCTGTTTCATTGGGCGTACGTGCACAAATAAATGTCCCCCCAAAATATCAGCTTTTTTAAATACGATTACAAAGAAAGGGTTTTTTTCCAAAACAAGTAGAATATGTTTACCCTTACTAGTGACAGTAATCCGTCAGTATGAGGCCGTCCCTTTTGTCATACCAACCTAAGCACTTTAATTATGTTTTTTTTTTGTATTCATTGTGTCATGTGTATTATTTTCGTCTTCAAACGGTTGTGTATTTTGTGTATGACAATAAATGGTTTTTCTTTCTTTCTTTTCTTTCTTTCTTTCTTAATCTAGAATGGGTCACGGGAATGAGTAATGGCGACTAAAACAACACGTTTTATAAACTTTATTTCATTTAATCCCTGTCTTTAAAATAGGTAGGTTCATAATATTTCAACACTGATTCATTTTACAAAGAACAGATTGTAGTTCCTACACCGTCGCTTCGTCACTGGCCAGAAAAAACCACACCTAAACTGTATTCAAATGGAACACCCGCAGAACTGGCTGATTCGCTACTTGACACGGCCAATCAATCAAATAATGAAAATGAATTATTTAAAAGTAACACTCATATTGCGAAAGATCATCTTTTCAAAAGTATTCACTCAAAACTATGACGTCACATTACAATTTGTATGAAAAATCCTTTATACATAGGTGATGCGGTTTGACGTTCAACAAAAAGTTTCTAATTGCACTTGTCAGTTCAGTCAAGTAACCAATTATTTGAAGATATTAAATACACGCTCTTATTAATACCGGTAATCTCTTGCAGCTCGTCGATTACTCAGTTACTTTAGCTGCGAACTGTATCTAACAACAGTACATTTTGTTTTTCCATAATTAATTAGAATGAGATTAAGGCCCTTGCACCAAGCCGCTAGCTTCGGATTAGACTCCTAACTCGGGTTTAACAGTATCAACTTGAACTCGAGTTAGAGGGTAAGGGCGAGGTTAGAGGTGTTAGTGCAAGTGGGCCTAAGAAATACTGTCTGTTTCCAAAGTCTACTACTACCACACTGAAATCTCACGAAAAAACTTTTGCACCACGTAACTGGCAAAACTGTCAAACCAAATCTTGAGGTGAGTGTTAATGGGGACTATCGTTTCTTTGCTCACCAGTTGGCGCCACTGTTGACTAAGGTCCAGAGCCATAGCTGTCAAAGGCGACTTTATAAGATCGGCGCCGAATTGTTTCGGCGCCGACTTTGTAGTTTTAATCTTGAATCTCATTAACTATATTAATTAAGTATAAATAACTATCATTATATCGAGTAGCTATGCCGCAATGTTGTGCAGTTCCGTTTTGTTCGGTTTTTTTTCATTTTTTTTCAAAGCGTTCACATTGATCGCGAAATAATCCGATAATTGCGATAATTTCACGAAGGAGATCACTTTACAACAGGTAAATTAAAGAAATTATCATTTATGTCACGAAGCCCGCCAAAACCAGTGAAAAGTGAATGTTATTGGACCTCACGCGACACTAGCGCCTCTAGTGGCAAATTCACACGCGATAGCCCCCATTCCTTACAATAATGAGTTAGTGGTTAGGGGTGGTTAAAGTCTTAGAGCTCTATGGGTCGGTTGCCGGTTGGAGTAAAGATTAGGTGTGGTCTTCGCTTACATTACTCGGCCGCCGAGGCAGCACCAATGGACTCGTATTTCGTAGAAAAATATGAGCCAAAGATAGCTCGGTGGTGACAAAACACACAGCCACTACATGTATAACAAATACTTAAAGTTATTTTTAACATTTTTCAGCTGAATCCCTTTCCGACGCCAATGCAGGTTAAGATAGATACAAAAGTGATATTTTCATGGGCTATGTTCGATGTATTTGTTAAGAAGTATTTTTAGAGGAGTTTTTTGAGAGGGAGTATAATATTTAACGTGGTATTTTACACGGCGCCGAAGAGGATAAAGCCTTAAAAAAACTGTAAGACCAGCTTTTGTCAATACAATCATTTCTTAAAATAAACAGATGAGCGTTCATCACTGGAAAATGATATCTGAGTTAGATCCATCATCAAATATTTAGGTAGGTACTTACACATTAAACGACTCACCCCAGATATCATCTTACAATGATACCTATGTACATGATCATATAATAAGTCATCAGAAAACTGACACGAATGGCCAAGAATACGCAAAGCTCAACTTAGATGGCGCTGCAAACGCTTGACCCAAACCAAAACCCAAACACTGCAGCTGTCAAATTTTTACGGGTTTTTTGTTGAAAATTTCAAGTAGATTTGTTTAAAATTGTTAAATATTGACCGCAATTTTAATTTTGGTTCAGTTATTTGCAATTATACCTGCCCCAGATACATACCAAGTCTTTCGGAAATACGTGTCGTCCATTCTCATTGCGTCCTGGAACTGCACAGCGCGGCATTTTTTAATAATTTAAGTAAAACCAATAACAATAAATATTTCTCTATGTAATTGACAGATGGTTTGGGTCAAGCGATTGCAGCGCTCCTAGTGGCCAAATTATGAAGATTTCTTGTCTATTCAACAACGTACGGCACAAGTAGTTTGTCGCTGATTTCATGCAATATTACTTGGTATTTGCCAATATAATACGTTCAAAACATATAATAACGCGATCGATTTATATACGTTAAATAAAATCTGTCTTTTCATGTTCAACTGCAACGATAAGTGGGATTATGCAGGTCCAATGAGTAGATATTACGTTCACAAATACGTGTATTATGAAACACAAAGTAGGTAGCCTTAGAAGAGTTGATTTTCATTTATGTAATAGTCCTGGGAAATCGCCCAAATACAAGACTTATCTCTCCAATGAATCTATAACTTTCTGAGACGGTTATATTGACAAATTTACGTAAAAATGTCAAGACAAGTAGAGGTACGTTCATCGAGTCCAAAGTTTAAAATATGTACTACTCACTTTATCTACTATAAAAATATACTGTATAGATATAGTATTATATATATAAGTATTATAATATCGTTCGTTTTAAAGCGATCAAGTCTTATTAGTAGCCACGAGCGCCTCGCCTACCGTGAGAGGCATCCCTCACATTTAACTTTTCATTTCTTTACTCTAAAATCCATAGTAACATTTCACCTATATTTTTGGCGATTTAAATTATTTAAATAAAATGTTTTCAATTTAGAAAATGTGTAAATATACATATATTCGCACTAACCGAGGTTTGAGCGCCGCTTATACTTAACTAAGAAAAATGTATCTCTTAATTTTCATATCAAAACGCTACCTTCCCGTGAAATCAGAAAGATATATTTTTAATATAGTTCCTCAAAAAGTAAACATTTCAATACCTGTTTAACGTGCCGAAAGTTTGACATTTCCGAACGAGCGCTTTTTGTTTTTTGACAGCAGCTTTGTGAGCGTGCCTAAAGTTGTTTTTTACGAACTAGTG